>CM070492.1:22478203-22565703 GCA_036324585.1 Champsocephalus esox
TGTAAACCGTTAAGCACCATGCAAGTAATGTAGACTGCAACAGAAGCAACACATCGCCTACTGACAGCCGAATGCACGATACACTTGTGAAACGTGTTAAACCTTCACTGCAGAATCATCCGTGTTGGATTTAAGTGACCACATGTTCTCCCTTTTTTCATTTAAAAGATGTCTGTCTTTTCACTCGTTTGTGTCACCCCTCTTCATCTCACTGTCACCTCTCTGTGTTGCTCTCATCCACATCTCTCTCTCCATCTCACTCTCTCCCACCTCCTGTCTCCAAACCCCAACTCCATTCCTGTCTTCTCATTTCCTGTTTCTTTCTCCCTCTAATCTCCATGCCGACATCATGTATCTCTCCGTCTCATCGCATGCTCCCTGGAGCACTGTCAGCACGCATGAAGTATTTATCAGGGGACAGAACAGGCTGTCTGTGAGCATGTCCGTCAACAAAAAGCATCCCAGTGAACATACGTACAAACAGGAACATGCATTAAAACCTGTGCACTTTGGTAATGGTCTCACTTTTAAGATGGAACAAATATATAGGAGAGTATACTCAAATAGGGACAACTTAATGGAGCTGCTCTTTAAGACTCTCCCCAATTCCAAGTTGTTTTATTCACATGTTTGTATTTAGCTCGATTGCTAATGCTAGCCACCGGTTGACATATATTCAGACATTTTGTATACACTGTGGCTGAGGTTGGGATTTCGGTGTGCCATGAGGTTAAAGCCTTGCTTATACTTGCGCAGTGTTGGGCAAGTTACTTCCAAAATGTAATATATTACATATTACTTATTACTCTCTTTTGAAAGTAATAAGTTACATTACAAAATTACTGTCTCTGAAATGTAATGAGTTACACTACTTCAGTTACTTTTCTAGTTACTTTCACCAAAATAACCGCAAAAGAATGGCTAGGTATTTTAAATGCTAACATGTAGTTTAGTGCAGCTCATTATACATCCAATGAAGGGCAATGTGGTATAGCATAACAACTGTGTAGGCCCTTAAGGCGACTAACAACTTGTATTACACGGCTTAGTTGAATACTCGATTCTGATTGTAAATTGTTAACATGTGACACGTTGTTAATCCAGCAGTACAGACCACTGTCAAGGACTATAATGAAGGTTGCTAAGGAGGATCCAGAAAGAGAAAGGAAAAAAGGTTAAAAGACGGAGCGCTGGACGTCAGATAAATCACCAGAAGAAGGCAGACAGGAAGTAACACTAACAGGACACGGAATGGGCTCTGTAGTGTGTTTAGTTTATGGCCATACAAGCACGGCTCCAGAACAAAATGACTCGGGGTGAATCTGAGATTACAGGGGGCGCAGCAGTAGTAGGTTTACATGAGCAATAGTGGCAGGCAACAGCAATGAAAAATAGCATTGATGGTCCCCAATGAACAGATTATGGCATTTGTTATGTTTTGAAACCAAGCAAGTGAGAACATTTCAAGTGAGTTAAAAGTGCAATCCTGAAATATCTCATATAGTCCAAAGTGGACTGTGGCAAAGAAAAGCACAACAGCTTCAAAACTGTACTGATAAAACAAATGAGAACATTTTGTAAATCAAGGCACATATTATTTGAACCAGCTCATGGTTTGAAATGGCAAACATTGAAAAGCAAAAGTATCATTAAAACCCTGTACTAAATCATCACGTTGGTCCCATCATATACTCTGGGAAGAGAACATTTACTGTCCTTGAAAACTGGATCACATCATCATGTGAGGTTGACTTTGTGACCTGGAGATCATTTCAGCTGCAACATTAGCTTGTTGATAAGCTTGGGATATGAGATCTTTGTGTAGCCATTCGTGGTGAAGGCATCTGTGCTATTGTATGCATTATTTTTGACCCAACATTTCTACAGGCAGGCAGAATATGGCACTATTTTCACATATTCTAGCCCTTGTCTATTTGTATACCACGAGCTGCAAGATGACCACCTAACCCCACTGTACAGGCGGGTACTTGTTTAGATATACCTGGGCAGGCTCTGTTTTGCCGTGGTATCCTGGCTGGCACCTGCGGACCGCAGAGGGGCGGCGTAGTTTCGGGCAACGAAGAGTGCTGCTCCGGGGTTGAGGGCGGCGAGTCAGGCGGGAGTAAGCTAGTGTCCACAGCGGAGGGTAACGTGATGTCCCCATCTGACCCGTTGCTACGGTCTGCAGTAGATGCAGTGTTGCTGGCGTTTAGTGATGGTTGCTTTAACCATTTTCGTATAAATGATTATCCACAGATGTGTGTCACTGCTGTGGAAGCACTTTGGAAATGATGCACGCGCAGCGGAGCAGGTCACGCGCACCTGACACAATTTGTTGTTAGTATTTTTCGCTCCGTTCTCTTTTTTGCATAACATTCAACTGCCCCGAAGATCCCGGCGCGAAGCCTGAAGAGTAAACACCAGGTTTACTAATATACCCGCACAATTTGTCTGGTGTCGGAATGACTCGCTATGTTAGTACATTGTTAAAAAACAAAAAAAACATTTAATTTCGGGTTAAAATGTGTTGTAACTGCGTTACAGAGCATTGTAACGGGTAATATATTACCCACATTTCATTAGTAATGCGTTACATTACTTCGTTACAGCAAAAAGTAATATATTACTGTAACTCCGTTACTTTTGTAATGCGTTACACCCAACACTGTACTTGGGTAATGCATTTCAGATCATTCACAAAGAAATGTATTCTAAATACGTTGCAGGATTCTCCCAAGATCCAAGGAACGTACCAACAAAATGCTCAACGAAGAAGTAAGAAGTGAAAAGCATACCATTCCTCAATGCCAGAGAGAAATTGGAATGACCTGTGATCTTGAATGTCATTTGAGTTTTTCATGGGTCTAACTAATCGCTATTATACAATCCAAAGTATCAACTATTTGAAACAGCTAATGTTTAATAATGATACATGAGATTGAATATCCTGGGTTTGGGTGTTCTTTCTAAAATCCTGACACAAATTAATTTTAAAAAAGTGGTCCAAAGTGTTGGAGTAATTTGATGTTGTCAGTGTTTGTGGCACAACCAAGCTCTATGATAACCGAGCCCAAGCAAATTTACACGAAATATGCAAAGATGTCATTTTAAGATATAAATGAAAAGCATTAAAGTGAAGCAGATCCACATGACCATTCATGTTGTTTACCTTGACATACAGTACAGTGCACTTCTGATTCTGATGAATTCTCAAGGTGTTGGTGTAAGCATAAAAATAATAGTTGCCAAGGTGGATTTTGGTACATTTATCAATCAACAGACAGACAACCATTAAGACAACAAATAATGTCTTCTGACCCCATTAACCACATCCTTCCACTCAGGTAAAGCCCCGGACACACCAAGCCGATTTTGGCCGTCGATGGATGTCAGGCTGACGATGAGCGTCCTGTCGCCCTACTCAGATCGGTGTGTCCCGCGCCGTCTTGTCTTTTCGGATGTGCCGACACCTTTTTGCCAATCGGCCAAAGGCTGTCGGTCAAATAAATCACTCTGATTGGCTGTTCAGATTGCGAATCAGTGCATGAGAAGCGAAACGGAAGTGACAAACTATTAAGAAGGCAAATCTGAGATTTCCTTTAACTCCAGCTCTCGACTCAGGTTCGGGAAAGCCCCGTGAGCTTCTCGCTGTAGAGTGAAAATGGAACGCACGCTCTATTTGTTGTTTGCTTATATCACGCTGTCTTCCGGTTGTTGCCTCTTTTGAATGACGAATACACACTACCGCCGCCTGCTGGTAAGGAGAGTTATTGCCACTCACGCATGCGCAGTTCGTACGTGCTCCTTGGCCGTGGGCTGAAGTCTTTGCGGTGTGTTCCAGTGAGGCAAAGACGCATAGACTCGACACAACAGTCGTGTTGCGTCTGTGTCAGTTCTTTGGTGTCAGCGTGGTGTGTCTCGACCTTAACTGACTCCAGTTGAAGAGGAATAAACTAAATAAACAAATCAAACAATTAAGAGCGGGTAGTGTTTTTTGCGTTGGTTTAATAAGCTCATCTGATAGATGAGAGATGAATGGTGAGGTGGTCCTCTGCAGGAATGGTCCTCTGAAGTGGATCTCAGAACAGTCTTTTTATATTTAAACACATCATTAAAAAAACTCCATCTCCTCCCGCTTGCTGGTGACTTTGTTGGCAGCTTCTTCAGGGAACATCAGCCAAGCAGTAAACAAAACCAAACTCAAAGTTTCACTCATTCAGCCTAATTAACTCATTGGGCTCTGCTCTCTCTCTCTTCTTCTTCCCCTCTGCAGCCCCATCACCGCCCTCAACTGGAGCTGCTGCCTATTGCAGGGTGAAAGAGGGTTCCGGCCCGTCCACACAGCGGCATGCGTCGACGCTTCACCATTCACTTTGAATGGGGTGACGACAATTTTCGCCGAACTGCATTGTGGGAAGCGATGTGGAGCTTTGCTGGCGTGGAGCTTTGCTGGCGTGGAGCTTTGCTGGCGTGGAGCTTTGCTGGCGTGGAGCTTTGCTGGCGTGGAGCTTTGCTGGCGTGGAGCTTTGCTGGCGTGGAGCTTTGCTGGCGTGGCTCGCTGCGAAAGTTGAGCAATGTTCAACTTTTGAAGCCTCGTTGGAAGCGTCAGCCAATCGAATCATATGCCAGTACAAGCTCTAGCCAATCAAACCACTGCTTGTGTGTCAGGGGCGGGATTGGTTGTTGGTCGAGTTTCAGCCACGCCCACCGGCAAGCTTCAACTCGTGCATTTATTTGAGTGTGTAACATGTGTCTGAACTGAAGATGTGTTTTCAAGCAAAAAAAAAGGGAAAGATTAAATGAAGCAGAAAAGAGAGAAAGAGTAAAAGAGGAAAATCTATTCTGTAAAGCACATATGCACATCTGACCAAATCTGAGAGAAATACACAGCCGTTGACAAAACAACTCAGGGGTTCGAGTTTGAATTTGGATCCTATACTATTGAAGATATTCAATGCCGTAGTTTCAGTAAAGACTTTGAAACTATCTTTCTTCCACTGCTCTGGTACTGAACTGAACTGAGTCGTATCTCAGATGCAAACAAGCTTTTCTTCCATCATTCGTGCAGGATTGCAGTTTGGCTGTTTTGATTAATAGCATTGTTTGCCGAAATGGTCACAAACACAATTTGTTTCTTCTTTTCAGAGCAAAAGGGGGGATTGTAGATGAGTGTCCTGCACACACACTGCACAGGCTCATTGCACAGAGTGACTCATCCCCTCACTGGTCAGCTACTGTATGAGCGCGCCGTAATGTGCTGCAATTATTGATCCGACAAAAGGACCTGACAACCCCAGCGGCTCTGAAACTAAAAATAAATCGATGCTTATCCTACCCACCGGACCACACACAGAAGCACTCAAACATTTTCACTAGAGCCGGGACTCGATTAAAAAAATTAATCTAATTAATTAGAGGCTTTGTAATTAATTAATCGAAATAAATCGCATTTTTAATCAAATGTACATATTTGACCTGAGAACAGTGAGAAGCAGTTTCCACATGGATGTTACTCCAAGTGAGAAACGTTCCGCTGTGCAAAAATAAGTGCGATTAAAATGCGTTAATTTTTTTAACGCGTTTATTAAGATTATTAATTACACAAAAATTAACGCGTTAAAAAAATTAACGCATTTTAATCGCACGTTTCTCACTGGATGAGTTTCAGGCGTACCGATTATACTGGAGCACCAACTAACGTTCATGACTTCAGCATGGGACTTCAAACAACAACAAACCACGGTGAACAATAGTCAAACATGAACGAACAAGCTGATGAGACCGCTTTGGTCGGCCCGTGGATGAGACATTTTGTTTTAAAAAACGGACGGGTGGAAGCGTCGACAAGAGCACGGTTGTGTGCAAATTATGCAAAAAAGAATAAGTGCGATTAAAATGCATTTTTTTAACGCGTTAATGTTTGTGTAATTAATTAATCTTAATTAACGCGTTAAAGTCCCGGCCCTAATTTTCACATTAACAACACAGAGCCTTTCCCACCTGCTGCGCTTCACACACGCTTTAATACATGCTCAGGTACAGAGGCTCATGATGGTGAAAATGTATATGCTTCTTACAATTACCAATATTTCCTTAAAAGATGATTTTCAGGTTCAATAGTGTTTTGTTCCTCTACTGCAGTGCTTCTCAAAGTGTGGTCCGCGGACCACCGGTGGTCCATGAGCGCCCCCTAGTGGTCCGTGAGTACATTGGTAACATTTCACATTTGAAATAAATAAATACATTCAAGTTGTCCGCACTCTCGCGGGAATATCTCCGCAATGGAGCGAGCTTAAGTTTCACTTTCGATTGTATGATATAGCCCAGCGCAACACCTTCATCACACATGTTGCCACTTGTTTAAACCATTTTCACCATTAATCTGTTCTAGAAAAACGATGTGCTTTTGGATATTTGTGGTGTTAGGTGGTCCGCGAGTGTTTTTGTATTGGTTAAGTGGTCCTTGGTTTGAAACACTTTGATCACACTGATCTACTGGTACATGTCTCATTGCTTTAATGTTCAAAAAGCTCTTTAGTTTTCTCATACTACCTGTGCTGCAGCACCTCTTTTCACCCTCTGTCTGAAACCAGAGCCCAGTCTGCTCTGATTGGTTAGCTGGTCGGCTCTGTTGTGATTGGTCAACCGCTTAGAGATGTCCCGCCCCTTAGCCAATCACAAACTGTGCATTATTTGGGAAAATATGCTCTCCATGGCCTTATCAAGAGTGTTGGGAGAGCTAATTGAAAAATTAGAAAAATGTTGTTACCTGTAAAAAAAATGCAATCAGTATCCTAATCTGAGAATCAAAATGAATAGATAAATATGTTTTATGTGCTCGATAAACACACGTGAAAAAGTAATCTGGAGAATTAAGGGCATTATTCACCAAGTTCAAATAAAACTGAAAGAACTTTTCTGCCTCTCAACCCTTTCATAACACTCCTTTGTGTTTTCACTTTCAAAAACTTTTATTTTCTTCCTTTCAGTGAAACACAATTGCTTTGCAAACAATGATAAGTTCACCCACTCCAATCACCCCTCCCCCCTCTTTCCATCATACATTCTTCAGTGTTGCAATATGTTGCATGCTCTCAAGCACAGCTGAAAATGATTGTGTTATCTTTTGAATAGACCTGCAGTATATGAGTCAACTTCCCGAGGTCTTATCCTCTCTTGAGATTACAAATGTGACAATACACAACACAAAAACACAAACATGCTCAAGGACATTTGACATACAAACACAGTGTCTGCCCATGTTTGCAGAGTGAACTCTGAAATCTAGTGATATAGAATAGAGTAGATGCCATCTGACATGCATGCAACCATCTGAACATACACAGAAATATAATGTGAGCACACATGTAGGTTTGTATGAGAGGCCGCCTAGCTCACTACTCATACTTGCTCACGGGCTCGTCCCTGGCCAACATGAGGCCCCACGCAAAGTTATATGATGAGGCCCCCTGGTTCGCGAGCGCCGACAGGGGGTGGGGGGGTGCTAGTAGAGCAACGCAGCGGTGAAACTATGCCGCGCCACACTCAGTTGAGGCACCCTCCGCCCCACGCAGTCTGCATGATCGGCCTGTAAGCCCCTGTCACACTGTCCCGAAATTGACACCCGATGGACACACGAATATGGAATTGTGAATTTCGCACGAAGATGGCCCCGAACCACACACGAAGGCAACATTTACATTACATTTAAGACATACAACTGCAACGAAAGTACCAACAAACAATTATGTTACAGTACTATGATACTGTACTGATATCTTCAGACTTTGTTCTTTACTTTATCCGTCTTTATATGTAGAAGATATTACGTTTTCTCCGTAATGTTGTTTCCATAACAACAAAAACTTCCTGTCAACTCTCCTTCAAAATAATATATTATATCCTTTTTAGTTTCACAGAACACAAATTGGGTTATTTACATAATATGTTTAAATGATTTTGTTGAGCAATAAAACAACCCGATGAACACACGATAAAGGAAATGTTCAAATTCGGCTGTGATCGTAGCAACATCGGGCCGTTCGTGAGGGCATCTTAAGGCTTCGTATGACTGCCGGTGGAGTTTCTCAGGCTCCGGCAGCAACTTCGTGAGCGGTGGCAAAATCTTTGGCATGCCAAAAAATTACCGAAGGTTCATTTTCGTGTTAAATGTGAGTGTCAATTTTGCCCTTCGTAAGGCCATCGTGAGGGCATCTTGTTATCATCGGTGCCATCGGGCATTCGCCCCGATCAGAGTGAGGGCGAATGCACCGATGATAACACGAAGATGACACGATTCGACAAGATGCCCTCACGAGTGCCTTACGAAGTTGCCGCTCACGAAGTTGCTGCCGGAGCCTGAGAAACTCCACCGGCGGTCGTACGATGGCTGAGATGCCCTCACGAATGGCCCGATGTTGCTACGATCACAGCCAAATTTGAACATTTCCTTTATCGTGTGTCCATCGGGTGTCAATTTCGGGACAGTGTGACAGGGGCTGTAGGGAGGGACGGCCCTGCATACTCGGTCTTACAAACAATATCAGAATCTCACATGTACACCACCAGACTCTTTCACACACAGTATCACACCGTCTTTAACGTGCTGTCATTCCTTCCTTCATTTACTATCATACATAAATAACTATTCTCTCTCACACACAGAAACAAAAACTCTTAAACGCAACATCATACGCTCTCACACACACTACCCACATACATACTACAATTCCCCTCTCACATACACTATCATTCTTTCTCACACACAAAGCTTTCTATCTTGCATACTATAGAGTATTATATTGTAGTATGATGATGTCTGTCGTGTTTCTAAGACGGTACAGTTTGGTATGTAAGTAAGTTTGATTGATGGCCCAGACAAAAGTGTGTGAAAGAGAGGATGATTGTGCGTGCAAAAGTGTTTGGCAATATGAAAGAGTTTAATGGTGTATGTGTGAGATTCTGATATTGTTTGTAAGACCAAGTATGAGTTGTGAGCTAGACGGCCTCTCATAGGTTTGAATGAACACACTCAGAGACACTCGAGGGATTGATGCAGCCGGATAATTGTCAGCGGGTTTTGATGAACTTATCTGGGATCGTATTGGATTTCTCTCCTTCCCTTATTAAGACAAGGGATTGAAACCAACTCAGATATCAAGGCGAGACAGAAACTCTGATTGTCTCTGCCTCTAATTGAATCTCCTGCTTTTAAGTTATTCCTTTTCCTTCTGAGAAAAAGGTTTATTACAATCTCCTTTGCGTTGTAAACCAAATAATAATGTTATGTATGTCAAGGATGAAACCAAAAGAGATGATTGTACTGGTCTTAATTGTTAATGGAGGTTCTTTGAGTTACTAAACTTCTGTGTGCTTTTATTCAACAAAATACTGTCTAGGTTTCATCATAAGAATGATATGTTTCCAGTGCCACTTCCAAAATGAGGTTCCCATTAAATATAATATATTGTGTACATTATTGTGGTTGATATTTGTATTATGTGCCTCTACTGGGACATATCTTCATGATTTAATGTTCAAAAAGGACACTATAGTAAAGGGGACAAAAACAAAAGCATAAGAAGGGCCTCAAGTTTTTAAATTGTTGGGAGCCTCCTATGACTTCAGCTTTAGAAGCTTTGTAGAATTGAATACATTAGATTTTAAACTGAGTTGTGAATTTGATTGATTGATTGATAAATTCAGCAGCAGCGGAATTATCACAGTCTCAAACCTTTCATGTAGACCAGTGATTCTCAATTGGGGGTACGCGGACCCCTATGGGTACGTCGGGGGTACTGCAGGGGGTACGTGAGATTTTTTTTTAATACCATGCATGATTACAAAAATAATCTTAGTACATTAAGTTAAATAGAAAACACAATTTTAGATACAATATTCCTAGAACCTCATAAATATGTCAAATTGGTGTATTGTATTTTATAGTTTTGCATAATATATCATTTTGTTCATTGGTTTGTTAAACAGATATTACTTCAGTTGAAAAACTCCTTTGAAAAATATTTGTTCATGCATAAAATGAAAATATCCTTAGTTTGTTGTAAAGGAGTAAATAAATCACACACTGAGGGAACATCACTATATTGGAATTATTTATATAGGCTTTTTCGATCAAACATTTTCGGGGTCGGTCAGGGGGTACTTGGCTGAGAAAATGTTCCAAAGGGGGTACATGACTGAAAAAGTTTGAGAAGCACTGATGTAGACAATCGGCTGTGTGCGTGCGTGCGTGCGTGCGTGCGTGTGTGTGTGTGTGTGTGTGTGTGTGTGCGTGTGTGCGTGTGTGTGTGTGTGTGTGTGTGTGTGTGTGTGTGTGTGTGTGTGCATGGCCTGCAGCCAATAATAATCTTTCTGGTCCCAAATGTCACACGGTCACGAGACTGCAGCGTGATAGGGCAACCCCTCCTCTTGTCCTTGTCTCTCGGGCACACACTGATTCCACCGGCACGTTAGGAAACTTTGAACGCTGGAATTGAAAACACTGTCACACAGCAGATCCCAGCTTTTCATCTCCCTAATGTCAACACCTCCAACCTCAGAAGTGATGTAATTTTTTTACATGTGGGAAATTGCAGATGACTCAACGTGGACTGTAAATACTCTGGTAGGCTGGAGGCTAGCATGTGAAAATAAGGTCAGCTCGGCTAAGTTAGTACCTTGGAGTGGGGGATGAGGATGGAGGAAAAATGTCATCCAAAACATACGTTATGCTTAAGCTGGTTCAACATTTAAGGAAATACTTCTTTGTTTTATTTCAAAGAGTTAGATCGGAGTGTCCTAAGGTACGGGGGCCAAATGCAGCCATCTTAAATGTCAAATGCAGACTATTTTAAATCGGCCCTCACTCAGTGAATTCAAAATGTGTAATGACTTAAGTATAATACATGTCTGCTTGTCTTATATTGTATTTCTTAAATATATATGTTCAAAGATATTACACAGAATTCATGTGTTAATAAGCCCAATGTTGAAATACATTCAGTCCATTAAAGTTGAAAACATGTTCAATCAAATCTAAGCTGCTAACAAAATAAATGAAACCCTAGGAGAGGTATAAAGTATTTTCAAGTATAGTATAGTATTGGATTGACTTTTCCAACTTATAACAGAACTTATGAGGTAATTAACCTCTAGTGAATGGCCCAGCCCTTCGTATATTTTTCTGAATGTGGCCCTGGGTGAAAAAAGTTGAGTTCAGATATTCCGTCTGACTCCTAGCTAACGCCATTAGCTCGCCCATTATATTAGCCTATGATCTTACATTGCCCTTGATGAGAGGGATGGATCATGGCTTTGTCTGTGGGGATAGTTATTCTGACCTCTATGTCAGCTAGCTTCAGCACGAGCTAATGGAGAGGACAGACGCAGGAAAAACAGGTAACCTGGGTCTGTCCAAAGGTAAGAAACTGTGCTTCCATTGATCTGCTCAGAGACAGGGGTTACACACACAAGTCAACTAGAAGTAATCCCTGACAAGTCCTTCAGGTCTCCAAACTACGTTAAAACTCAGGCCAGAAGCGATACAAGTGAAGACGCTTTAGTGAGATCTTATTCCACCAAAAGTGGATGTCCGCAAGAAATTACTTTAGGGTTTCAAGTTGTTTAAGCGCAAAGGATGAGAAACCAGTATGGAGGAGAGAATGGTTAAGGAACCCAGAGAGGAGGGTCTTTTCTGATATTTCCCTCTGCCCAGTATCTTGTGCTCTTATCGGCTGTAGGTGGTGGTTGTTGCTGCTGCAAGGCAAGGCAAGGCAAGGCAAGGCAAGGCAAGGCAAGGCAAGGCAAGACAAGGCAAGGCAAGGCAAGGCAAGGCAAGGCAAGGCAAGGCAAGGCAAGGCAAGGCAAGGCAAGGCAAGGCAAGGCAAGGCAAGGCAAGGCAAGGCAAGACAAGGCAAGGCAAGGAAAGGCAAGGCAAGGCAAGGCAGGCAAGGCAAGGCAAGGCAAGGCAAGGCAAGGCAAGGCAAGGCAAGGCAAGGCAAGGCAAGTTTATTTATATAGCACCTTTCAGCACCAGGCAATTCAAGGTGCTTTACAAAAATGAAAGACATTCAGATGAAAGGCATTTAAAAACAGTAACAGATAATAAAAGAAACATTAAAAGAAAAACGAAAAATGAAAGACATGGCATTTAAAATCAGTCATTAAAGAGAAAAGCTAATAAAATAAACATTAAAAGATAAAAGTTCCAGTGCCGTCTAAGATATGAATAGTTCAATTATTTCGGTTCTTGATTTTTCATTTATTCACAGAACCGCCCTTTGGAAATCCGAACATTTCCGTCCCGATTGTTAATTTAGACTGATTGTTTTCACCTATGCTCCACAATCAGACCCTCAGGAGGGTGTACTAGCCCCCTACTCTGCTTTGTGTTCCATAACAAAGTCTTTAAGTGTTACCTGAACGCCCCATGTTACCAAAACACTATTTTTCACCCGTCGGTGCTGTGATACTTGTTCCTTAGTACAAATCACCCAAAAACTGATCGTAACCCCTGGCTACGATGGATATCCCAAATATCCTACTTTCGAGCAGTCCCTCTCATAAATGTCATGGAGAAATGAATTAAGTTTAAATTTAAAACATTAAAAGAAAAAATACATGGATAAAAGTTACTGTAGGTCAATGTCTAGGATTTAGTCTAGCATGTGGACTAAGTCCATCTCTTACAGTATATCTTTGTTATTTACACATAGGGATCATGTACATGTTCTCATGATCTGGGGCTTTGGTCAAGAACCTCCAACATCTGTCAGCTAATTGAAAATCATATTCACCGTGTCGTGGAAACTTGGATGAAAGCTTGATTAACTCATTAGAAATAAAGCAAATTCCAACAATGACATGTTGGTGTTTTAAGGTGGAGTGTTGTGTTTCTTAGCCAATTACAATCACTTCCTGGAGTCTCTGCTGGTTGCCTGATAACCTCACACAAGACTTGAAATAGTCCGGCACACAAAATAATATTAAACATAATCCAGTCCCAATATATAAAGATAACGCCTAACTGAATACCAAAACTTTTTCTAAAAACGTTTCTGTCTCTGCACGACTGCACATTCATAAACAGCACACACCAATTTAAAGAATTACAGTGGCACACTGATTGCTGATTACATACATTCCCACATAGTTAATGTAATGGTTGCTAGGAAGCTAATGCTTGGTCTAACTCCAGCCGAAACACAGGGGGGGCTAATAGCCATAAGAGGTAATTACCAGTAGACGAATGCCTCCCATGATCAGGATTAGTCCTCCAGCTGCATACAATTAACAAATGTAATGTAAAGGGGCCTAAATAGACCTTTAATGTGCACCAGCCACAACTACAAGAAAGATGGGGGAATTACACGTCGAACTTACTTGAAATGTTAGGCTGATGATTAGCGTAAAGTAAAATAGGCGCAGTGTGATGTGTGGAAAATGGCACGTCCGTCTCAGGATGAAATGACCGTTGGCAGGCGCACCACCACGCTGTGAACGAGGTTAAATCAGCTAATCACATCGAACCGTACACCACTCATCTCATGGAGCCGCTGACACAGATGGCATTGATTTTTAAAGTGTGCGACACAAACAAGTCATAGTCAGCCAAAGCAAGTATGACAGCTCCTGTTGTTATAGTATAATGGTAATGTTGCCATGAGACGAGTACGCAAGACGATTGTTTGTGAGCTTGCACTGAAATAACTGAAAGGTTGACTTTAATTAAATTCACATAGCTGTATTAGGTTAGTTGAAAGCAATGATATTAATATTGAACCTATTTTGTATTTAAACTCCTCTTTCCCTGTTTTCTCTTGACCATGATTGGTTTCCACATCTGTTCATGCTGCTCTTTAGTTCCTTCAGACTTACGTAAAAGGAGCATGCCTTCTCTGACATCTACACCCACACACAACAAAATACTTGGTTGCAAATTAACTTTCCTCACTTGAAACCTTTGTTGGTAGAATGTTGTTACAGACCTCCAAATGCAAACTTAATTTATTTAGACAAATTATGTGAAATGTTAGACAAAGTTTGTGATCTTGACAGAGAGATGTATTGTATCGGAGATTTAAATATTGACTGGAATATGTTGCACTGTGCCCTTAAAAACAAGCTGCAGACAATAATTAATACATGTAACTTGGTACAAATGGTGACTAAACCTACTAGGATATGCATCAAGAAAGATGGGTCAAAAAGTGCAACTTGTATTGATCATATATTTACTAATTTTAGCCATGTATGTTCTCAGGCAATATCAATTCCAGTAGGGTGTTCTGATCATAATTTAATAATTATCGTGAGAAAGACAAAGGTGCTAAAAGCTGGACCAAAAGTCATTGTGAGGAGATCAATGAAATATTTTAGTGAAGAGTCATTTATCCAGGATGTTCAAATGATATGTTGGAAACATGTTTTTGAGAAAGTCGATCCAGATGATGCTCTTGATGTCTTTAATTTGTTATTCATGCAGGTGATTGATAAACATGCTCCTCTTAGAAAACAGACTGTAAGGAACTTTAGAGCACCCTGTTTAGATGAGGAATTAAGGGATCTAATGAAACAAAGAGATGATGCAAAAAATGTAGCTCTCTCATCAAGTTATGAGTCAGATGGGCAAACGTATAGAAGGTTAAGGAATTATGTTACAGCATTAAATAAAAAGAAAAAACAGTTGTATTATGGAAATAAAATTAAAGAGATAAAGGATGACAAGAAAAAACTGTGGAGCTTAGTGAATGGCATGATGGGCCGTAAGCCGAAATCCCACCTCAACATATCTTGAGGTGGATGGGACATTTTTGACGAAACCAGTACAAATTGCTCATCATCTGAATGATTATTTTCTTGATAAAGTAAAACATTTGAGGAGAAATATGAATCAAACTATAAATAGTAACTCCACATTTCTAATACAGGATTTAATTATGAAAAATAAGAAGTGTACATTTAAAATAGAAAAAGTGACAATTACAGATGTTGAATGTCTACTTGGTAAATGTAATGATAAACCACCAGGAGTGGATAATTTGAGTTGGTACATTTCTTAGATGTGTTGCTAATTTTGTTGCAGAGCCTATCTGTCATATTATAAATTTGAGTATTGATAAATGTATATTTGATAAATATTTGCCCACAGGCATGGAAAATATCAAAAATTATTCCACTTGCAAAAAATCCAGCTGGACCATTTTCTGGTACAAATAGCCGTCCAATAAGTTTATTACCAGCATTAGCAAAGATAATGGAGAGAATCATTTTCAATGAAATACAAAAATACTTTGAAGGTAACAAACTTAATACTGTGTATCAACATGCTTATAGACCTGGCCATTCCACATGCACCGCTTTAACACAAATGACAGATGACTGGAAGGGCGAACTAGATAATAGGAAGTTAGTGGGTGCAGTACTACTCGATTTTAGTTCTGCTTTTGATGTCATTGACCATTCTTTGTTGTTACACAAGCTGGAACAATATAGTTTTCATTTGGAAACGCTGAAGTGGTTAGAAAGTTACCTGACAAATCGAAGTCAAACTGTTTTTTTTAATGGAAGTCTCTCAAAGATGAAAACAGTCACCTGTGGAGTACCTCAGGGTAGTTGTTTGGGACCACTTTTATTTTCTATTTTTACAAATGACCTACCATTAGTGTTAGAAAAAGCTAAAATTGTAATGTATGCAGATGACTCAACAATATATTATGCAGCATCAACTACAAGAGAGTTGACAAATGTTATGAATAAAGATCTACTACTGATATCAGAGTGGGTCATAAATAATAAGTTGGTACTTAATGCCGGAAAAACAAAATCGTTATTAATAGGATCAAATCATCAGTTAAAAGGTGAACCAAAATTGCAACTACATTTAAACCATATTGAAATTGAACAGGTCAAGGAGACAAAATTGCTAGGTATAACCCTGGATCATAACTTATCTTGGTCTAAACAAATTGATAATGTTGTATGTAAAATGGGAAGGGGTGTGTCACTTGTAAAAATAATTGTAAAATATTTGCCTATGGATGTCAGTAGACAAGTTTTGGATGCTTTGGTTCTGTCGCAGCTTGATTATTGTTTGGTTATATGGTCTAGTGCTGCTGAAAAAGATTTAAACAAACTACAAGTAGCACAAAATAAGGCAGCACGATGTGCACTGCAGTGCTCCTACAGAACCAGAATCACTGAAATGCTGGACACTGAAATGGTTAACTGTCAGACAGAGGTCAACTTATATTTTATTGACTTTTGTCAGAAATATTACAGTGACTCACTCACCAGATATATTATCACAAAGGTTTATAGCGCAATATGCACAACATAACTATCAAACACGACATACAATAGAAGGAAGGTTTGTATTACCCAAATCTAAATCAAATATGGGACAGAAAACAGTCAAGTACAGAGCCATGATCAGCTGGAACTCTTTACGGTTCACATCATTCAGGAAAATGCTCAAGTACATTTGAAATGGTTGCTAAAAAATTATTTAAGTATTACAAAGTAAATTTGAACTGTGCCTGTGGCTATGTATGCATATATTATTATGTACACTTATTTGTATTTACTTTTGTTTGGCTTTAGGATGGCGATAATTGGATGACCATTTTAGTTTCACTTCATTTCACTGTAAATAGCATGAAATTATGAGCTGTTTTGTTTTAATTTTGTTGTATGTTTATGTATGTTTTGAGTGTGTGAGGACCCCAGGAAGAATAACCAATGCTCATGCTAGTGCTAATGGGGATCCTAATAAAGACATAAAGAAATAAAGACATCACAGACCCCTGTTACTGGACTCAAAATCAATCCCACTGGCCGCCATGAAACTCCATCACTACGATAGAAACCAGATCAGCTCATCCTATTCCACTTCAAGAGGTAAAGTTCGTAGGAGAAAAGTGACCTGGACCACAGACATATACAAGAAAAAATGAATGACAGGACTGACAATAATCCGCCAATCAATGATAGACAATACACTTGAAAACGACTTCAGAACAAACCAAATATATCAAAGTCCAAAATGATTTGCTTTACTGTACACAAGTGTCTATATTGCACTTACATTTTAATTATTTATTTAAATGAAATTGTGGAAGTATCCAAAAACAGTTCATCTAATTCAGGCTGGATCCTAAAGGGAGCACTCTCCAAGTTAAAATGTCCAACTTTACAGCAGAAATACTCACGTTTACAGCCTGGTACAAAACAATGTATGTCCTCATGGGTACTTTCCCTATTCATCAGGACTGTCAATGTGACGACTACTTTGACCCAATTTGCATACAGCCCGTACTCTCAGGTGGATTTGAGTCATAAATCCTGTGATCTATTGTGGAGCCTTTGTAAAGAATGACAAATGGTAATGTGCGATAAAAGTCATACTCGTTTCAGGGGTTTTGTTCCTTTGTCTGTGAGAAGGGTTAAATGTTGGGTGACTAATGTCTCTAAAGCCCCCAAAGGCAGAAAGGAACCCGAACTCGCTCCACTTATCCCTCAATATCCTACCACGAATCTGACCTTTTAGAAAACCATTTCACAACCTGAACCACATCCGCTCTCACATTTTCTCATTGTATTGTCCCTGCCATCTTGTTTCTAAAGGTCCTTACACACCAACCTGACACCAAAGAACAGGTCGCCTCACGTCGCCTCACGTCGCCTCACGCCTCACGTCTCGCGCTCACGTCGCCTCACGTCGCCTCACGTCGCTCACGTCGTCTCACGTCTCCTGCGTCGCCTCACGTCGCCTCACGTCGCCTCAGTCACAGCACGGCGACGTGTCGCCTCACGTCGCCGCACGTCGCCTCACGCCGCTCACGTCGCCGCACGTCGACGGTGCGGGACACACCAAGACACACCGATCTGAGTAGGGCGACACTACGCTCATCGACGGCCCGACATCTATCGACGCCCGACATCTATCGACGGCCCGACATCTATCGACGGCGAAAATCGGCTTGGTGTGTCCGGGACTTTAGTCTCATTCCCCTCCTTTACTCGGATCCGCCCCCCCCCTCTTTTTGTAGTGCTGACCCTGAAACCTGACCTCTCTGCATTGTAAGAAACACAACTAACAGTATGACCTCTATAACATGTTAGTCGAGGTTATTCGTCACACATTCATGCTGTTCTGTAATAGAGAGTAATGTGTCAATGTATAAATTCTCCTCATAATGAAACACTGACTTCCTTTCCCTCATTCTTACACTTCCTACCGCCTACTCGCAATTTCCTCTTTCCATCTTCACACATCCCTCTACCCATCCTTTTTTTTTCGTCTGTCGAGGCCGCATTTCTGTTTCTACTAAATGTATTTCAACAAAATAACTTATCTTTCTGAAGAGAGAAAAGAAAAATGTGATTTCCCTTTGCATTCCCAAAGCTTCTGCAGTGCAATAACAGATGTTTCACAGAGGAGAGGAGATGCGTGCGGGCGTGCGGGCGTGCGTGCGTGCGGGCGTGCGCGTGTTGGCTGGTTTGAAGAGAGGACTATCAAAGTGACTAAGTGCCCAGAGTCTTGTCTCACTAAATATTTGAACGGCAGCGGATCTGTTCCCCTTATGCTCGTTTTGGGGACTGTTTACGAAGGTGAATCAATCTTTTTCTTTCTCTTTTGTTTCCACTATAGTGTTCTTTCAATCTTACCTTGTTGCTTCTATGATTTTGTACTTTCAACTATCTTTTAGTAGTTTCTCCGAATCTCTCCCCCTCTATCTAATTTAGTGACAGCAGCATTGCTTTATGGATGTGTGAGGCTGTGGCCGGTTGTTTGTTAATTGAATCTTATGTTGGGTTGTTGTGTTTGAGCTTAATCTTAGTTTGTAAAAAAACTGCTTGAATGTATTCATATTTATGTATATTTGAATTGTTGTGTGTTTAGTTCTACTGGTGCTGCTGCCTCATGTTGGTTGTTAATAGTACCGTCTGTTTCACACTGCCTTTATCCTACCTTTTAGTTGTGTTTGTTTCTCAGGTTTCTTCTGATTTGGACAGTTTCATTAGCGAGGCTGCTGGCGGTGTGATGCTACTATCTTAAGGAGACGTATAAATCAATGAAACAAATTGATAATTACGAGAACTGTTTGATGCAGGGCGCCGTTCATTTCTATAAAAGTTCCTCGCTGCCTGCATGAAGCCAAAATGGCCTGACTCTCAAGAACAAAAATACCTGGATATCTGATTTACCGGTGATCTTCTGAATCCATTGGGGCCTTAGAGCGTCCACACGTAAGCCTCGGCTCCCAGACACCACATAACGTCCGGTTTTGGCTCCGTGGACCTTCAGTACTTCGCTTTTTAATACATTTTCCAGAAAAAAGTTAACAAGAGTGTAAAGGACAGAGTCTGTGTGTGAAATGGTGAGCATCAAGCAGCCACGGCAGTGCTGGGATCGGTCTGGATTTGATATTGGGCTATATACACATTGATGGATTGATCAGAAGTCAACACCTGCAGAAGTCTGCCGTCCTCACGCAGCCGTTTTCCATTTCCCGAACTCTGAAAAGTGAAATCATCCTCCTGAGAGAACCCGAGCAGCTCGGGCGTTTGTGTGAGTTAACGGCCCACAATGACCATTTTGTGCAGAATAAATAATTGGGCTTCCTCCCTAACAATTTGGATGTCATATATTTTGAATCCTTGTCACAGCTGGATGGCTTGTGTATTTCTATGGTCGTTTTTAAAAGCACGCCGGCAAATGTTTGTCCGTGCATTTGTGCTTTTAGTGCTGTGTGTGTGTGTGTGTGTGTGTGTGTGTGTGTGTGTGTGTGTGTGTGTGTGTGTGTGTGTGTGTGTGTGTGTGTGTGTGTGTGTGTGTGGGTGTGTGGGTGTGTGTGTGTGTGTGTGTGTGTGTGTGTGTGTGTGTGTGTGTGCGTGCGTGTGTGTGTGTGTGTGTGTGTGTGTGTGTGTGTGTGTGGACTAGTATTACCATACTTGTGGGGACCTACATCTGTTTACATAGTCATGTGTGGGGACTCGCCTCCCTTATGGGGACAAAATGGAGGTCATCATAAAAGGGGAATCATTAATTTTAGGGTGAAGATTTGATTAGGGTTAGGGTTAGGGTTAGGCATGTGTTGGTTATGGTTAAGGTTAGGATAAGTCTCCAGGAAATGCATGTAAGTCAATGTAATGTCCCCTGAAGTGATGTATACACTGTGTGCGTGCGTGCGTGCGTGCGTGCGTGCGTGCGTGCGTGCGTGCGTGCGTACTTTTATGTAATGTTAGTATGTGTGGCCTTGTCAATTTGTGAGTTTCTTGCTCTTGAACATTTGTTTTATGTTTCTGTTCATCTGCATTTGTAATGACTTGCCTGCCCAGCACTGATGTGTTTATACCGTCTTGTCTATATTATGTCCTCTGTCTTGTCTTGTCTTTTTTATGTCCAACAGACATGGTGATTTGTTTTTAATGTGGCTGTTTCTCTTCTTTCTTTTTAACACGTTGACAAATGTAATCCATTTCTCAGAGCCCCGCGTTGATGTATTTGGCGTCGGCAAAAATAAATTGCTCGCCGTGTCGCTCAGAAGGCGTCTGTTGTGACAAATCTGACAGTCTGACTGAACAGCTTTCTGACTGTGTGTGTGTCATCTGACGAGGTGACAGACTGATTGACTACATCTAAACCTGACTATCTGTCCGTCTTCAGTCATTGGCTGAACAGCTGAGTGACTGGTCATGTGGCGTCTTCGCAGGCTGGCCAGCTGATTGGTGATAGACATGTGTCCGAGGGATGAGGTATCTGATTTGTTCAACAGTGAAACTAAGGCTCACAGGTCATCCATCGTTTGAGTTCTCTATCGTCTTATCCCAGTCAAAGCTGACCTTCTCTGGTTACTCATCTTGTGTGACTCCTGAAATGGAGTTTAAAAATATCAGATTTATAATTGCTTTAGTCATTATGTCGGGATCAACTGCAGTGGGCCGATACCATCCTCCTGATTCCAATCCTAACACCTGATTAAAAAAAGTATCAAATACCAGTGTGTCAAAAACTATTGCACTATAAGTAGTAATAATATTATTATCTTTTCTACAGCTGTTTCTACTAACCCTGTAAATATGTAATGATTTCTATTGTTGTTGGATGGCCTGACTCAGGTCGAACTGATACATCTAGATAAGAAATGACAAATAACTTTTCATCATTAACTTGTAACAATAAGAAGAAAATATACTGTAGACCGTGAAGCTAAAACATCTATTAACTCTGGCAATAAAACACTATTGTAAAATTATATATATATTGATGTTGCATTGTTAAGGAGCCTGAGACTTAAGATTTCTATTGCCATATTTACGTATGTTTATGTATGATAATAAAACCTTTAGATCTTGAATCCTTGTGGCTGTTCACGATGCATTTCATGAACTGGTTTGGCAGGAAAAGGCGAGTTACCTCAGCAACTTACTTGAACGAGTCTCATTATCTTCTTCATCTCCACTTCTTCTCAAAGCCCCTTCTTCCTTTCTCATTTTACAGTATTCACTATTTATTTGTGTCCACACTCGGCCTTCTTTTCGCACACGGTGTATATTTTATTCACATTCTCTGCACTGCATCTCTCACTCACACACTTTTAAATATGCTTGGCAGTCACCTCCTGCCTCCTCTCTCAGACGGTTGGATACAGCAGAGGAGTGTGAGAGATGGAGAAGGTCACTGTTGAGATAAATGGAGCTTGTATCAGTCTGGCATCTCCTCCCCTTAAGATTGGTTTCCCTCTGCCCTCTCGTCACACCGATGCATAATTCATCTCCCTCATTGTCTTATGCTGTCCATTGTTGCTGCTCTCTTTCCTCTCCGTCAATCTTTTTGGGTATTTTTTTAATTTTTCGTTCAACTCTCGACATCTCGCTCCATCTCCGTTCACAGTCTTTGACTTTATTTCCTTTTTTCCTATTCTAGATATATTCAGTATTTTCTACATCACCATGGCAATTTCATCAGTTCATCATAAAAAAAGGGGAGAAAAGAAAGTATGGGGAAACAGTTTGAAGGCAAATAAAAGATGAGAGTCGAGACTTGTTGGAATCTCTTCTCGATTGTCGATGTGTATTTGCTCTCATGCCTGTTACGGCACATCTTCAGGTCTTTGTGGATGTATTTACATCACGACGTATGCAGTCACCTACTTTGGACCAGACTGAAATATCTAAAAGACTATCTGATCTATTCATATTCAATAGGGTACAAACATGTATGGTTATGCAATACACTCTCATTCATCCCAAATCTTCATATAGTGACGCTTGGTCAGGACCCCTAAGATACATGTTCTAACTCAATGGGTAGCCGTACAGTATACTTCAAACCATACATTGCGGTTTCAGAAACAAGTGATTGATGAATAACTATACAAATAAAAAACACAGTTACTTGGTTACGTTTAAGAAAAGTTTGTGCTATAAAACGTCACTTTGAGTCTTGGTTTCCCACGGGACACCAACTACTGTACAGTCTCTGGGTGAAAGTCCTTTTCTTTCTCAGCCATCCTACCCCGACTGCGATCCATGCTAATCGGACTTTAAACTACGTCACCTGCGTGAATTGCCATGAAATTGGGAACAAACCTTGATGTTTCCCTTGGTAAACTATTGACTACTCCGATGGTGCCATCATGGGCTTAAAGGTGTAATGTCTCCCATATTTGGTTTATGACTTAATACTTCCAAATGTAACGGCATTCTGTCCCAACTGGTATTTGTGTTTAGTGCTAAAAAGTAAATATGAAATGACATTAGTAATGTCTAGTGCTGTCTTCACAACTCAGAAGCAAAAACAGGTGTGTGTGTGTGTGTGTGTGTGTGTGTGTGTGTGTGTGTGTGTGTGTGTGTGTGTGTGTGTGTACTAGCATTACTATACTTGTGGGGACCTACATCTGTTTACATAGTCACGTGTGGGGACTCGCCTCCCTCATGGGGACAAAATGGAGGTCCCCATAAGGGGAATCATTAATTTTAGGGTGAAGACTTGGTTAGGGTAAGGGTAAGGTTAAGGTTAAGGTTAAGGTTAAGGGTAAGGTTAAGGTTAAGGTTAAGGTTAAGGTTAAGGGTTAGGGTTAGGGTTAGGCATGTGTTGGTTATGCTTAAGGTTAGGATAAGTCTCCAGGAAATGCATGTAAGTCAATGTGATGTCCCCTGAAGTGATGTATACAGTGTGTGTGTGTGTGTGTGTGTGTGTGTGTGTGTGTGCGTGCGTGTGTGCGTGCGTGCGTGTGCGTGTGTGCGTGTGTGTATGTGTGTGTGTGTATACCCAGATGTATTTCCTGTTGCAACCTCATCATCACTCTCATCGTGCCCTCATTTCAAACGGTTTGCTTCTCCCTAATGTTTGGTTTTGTCATAAAAAATGGCACTAGCATCTTCCCATGTGTGTCTCTAACCGTACATACACTCTCCAATGTGCACACACACACGGGATGCACAAATGAGTGTGACACCTCCTAAATTGCCCCTAACAAAAGAGTGTAAATACGGCTGTTTGGGTGTAAGTGGGGTACTTCATCATTTTCCCGTGGCAATAATTATTGGACTCCGTTTTTTTTGCTTATTTCCACTCAATGCGGCTGGCTGCCTGAATTATGCATGTGTGTGTGTTGGTTTCAATACCGAAGCAGATGTCTCCGCTGGAATAATGGAGGATGTGTTATGTTGTTGTCTTTCTCCTCCTCGTGCTCTTGGTCGGAGAGATGAGCACTCTGGCGTCTTTTGTAACGATGAAAGACATCTTGGTCAGGAATAGGTTAATGGGTTATTGTGCTACCAATATGGATGTCGCCTCATTTCCATGTTATGCTCTATTTCTCTGTCATATCCTCCACGAGCCATAAGCAATAACTTTCATCCAGAATTTAATATGTGAATTGTCGTGCTCATAACTCTGCACCAACCCATAATAAGGCTGGACCATCACGCATCTCTGAATAACACACAGTTTCCATCACCCAGAGACATCACAGTCATCCTACTATCAGAAAGAAACAGTACAGACCAAATCATTATCTTTTATTACTATACTTAGTTGAGTACTCAATTCTGATTGGTCAGTGTGGATATTCCATCTGCTAATTCTCGAAAACAGACCGTTGCTAAGGAGAACGCTCTGATTAAGGGTATATAGCAGTCATATCAATACGCAGAAAAAAGTCAGGTCAATTTAACGTCCACTGTGGACAATTTGTTTTGATCCATCAGAAAACACCATGTTATACTTTATAAATGTATTGTTTTATATGTGGACAGCAGGAAACTCTGGATTCGTGATGGCTGAACTGTCAGGTTATAACACTAATGACAACAGCAGAAGAAGACAGACAGGAAGTAAACACTACAGGGAACAGATGAAGAAGACAGACAGGAAGTAAACACTACAGGGAACAGCAGAAGAAGACAAACAGGACGTAAACATTAAAGGGGCAACAGAAGAAGACAGACAGGAAGTAAACACTTAAGGGAACAGCAGAAGAAGACAGATAGGAAAACCTCATACTCATTCACACCAACTTAACTCTGGTTCAAGCTCCGTGCTTGAGCTTTTCAGGTTCAGAACCGGTTCTTCGGTTTAGCTCCGTCTCTTTTCACACCGCCCAGAGTCCTACTGGTGCTGCGTCATGCGATCGTTTGCGTCATGACGTAACCGTTTGCGTGCCTGCTTCATGAAGCCAAGCCGCACGGAAACCCCTCACAACTGACACCGACAACAACAACAACAACAACAACAACAACAATAACAACAACAATGGCCGACTGTGCTCCAGCTTCCTCTGCACCTCTTCAGAAGACCAGGTTCCCTGCAGGTAGCTGGTCTCCTCAGTGGACCACTGCTGCTTGTTAAGTTTCTCCATCGTTGTGTACAAACTGGATACAACGCCGGCTTTTTGTTGTTGTTCAGGAGTTGATCCCGCCCCCGCCTCGACGTAAGCGTGACGTATGCGGTGCTTTTGCTCTGGCCGGACAATTTGTTGGTGCTTGAAACGAACCGGACGCCGGAGCTAAGAGGCTGCTCCGCTGCGGTGTGAACAGGAACACCCGGTGCTTTTCAAGCTCCAGCTCCGAACCGGCCCTGAAACACCGTTATCAGTGCTGCCGTGGAACTGACAGTTTCTTTGTAATACCATCATTTTTAAATCAATATTGTGAGTCAAGTCGTTTCTTTATTTAGTATGTAGCCATGTAATAACTGTCACTAATGCACATCATCCCTTACTTAGTGAGCTGCTAAACAGACGTTTCCACTCCTAAACCCATGCCCATGTTAAACCCTGTTCCTATCTTGTAAATCTGTAATTGTGTTTTTGTTATTCAGACCCAGGCTGCGAGGGGATTTGTATTCTGCAGTAAAAGCTCAATGTAACTCCACTGGATGTCCAACATCTGCTTTAGTTCTGCATCGTGCACATCCCAGCTGGCTGAAGCACCTCCTGTATTATGGATGTCTGCCTCCCTCCATCTGCACTTTCTGATTCTAAGTTTCACCTCCTTCTCTAACTTGCCTCGAGGCAAAACCTCGAGGCCCGGCTGCAGCATGAAAATGTGTGAATGTCGTGTTATGCTTGATAATGTAACGGCACGTTAAATACATTCCTGAAAAGTTTGCTTTAGGCACGGTCAATTTTGATCAAGTTGAAATGTCAAATCTTTGGGAGACACAAAATATATCTACCGTGAAAACTGAAGCAAATCCTACTCTTCCCTTAACTAAAATAATGTTTAATAAAGAATTAATCGTTGACCATTGCTTTGAAGGTTCGTCATTAAAACCCACAACTTGGTGCTCCTCACAACAAGTCAATAAAAGGTCTTGCATACTCTCTTAGATCCAAGTTTTTTCTTAATATCATGTCTTTGTTTTTTTGCTCGGCGTTATGATGGCTAAAATTGGAGGCCATTTTAGTTTTCACTTCATATAGCACTGTGAATAGAATGAAATTATGAGCTGTTATGTTTTGTGCGTGTGAGGACCCCAGGAAGAATAGCCGATGCTCGTGCTAATGCTAACGGGGATCCCAATAAAGAACAGAACGTTTTCATTCAGCGTTTTCTGTACAGCACTTTGGTCTGGACGTTTAAAGTGCTTTATAAATAAAGTTGCATTGTATTGAATTGTATTGCTACAATCGGGCAATATTCAAAATGCATGATGAAGCCTTGCTACTGATGAGCACAGTGTGTTCGATTGCAGAGTGTGGGGCTGGCAGACAGGGTGCCCAGTGGGAGACTCAGCTTCTCCATCCCAGCATCTCCCTTCATGTCTGGGTCAGAGCCTTCTTCTCCTGCTGTAGTGGGGGGCCAGAGGACTCCCTGGTGGTCTGTAATGAGCTGCCGAGTCAGCTTCTGCTTCACACGCACAGACATGCGTGCACACACATCGAAGTGCAGCCCAAGAAGCGACAGCATGAACAAACACGGAAACTGCACGGGGTATGCTTAACACACGCAGACCCAGATACTGTCACCGCCTAAGAAAATAACAAATACATGTTGAAACCAAAGTTGTGGTATTTAATAAAGAGGTATAGAATTGAACAGAATCAATATATGTCCAGCTGGAAGGCCAGATCAAAGTTATTGACAATTACATATTATTGTTGTGCTTTTATGTATGTCTTAATGCGTGCTTATACAAGTTCATTGTGTATATATTTGTATTTGGGGTTGTGGGAAAGGCGTTTCGATCGCTCCGTCTCTACACAGAAACTGAAAGGTTGACAAGTTGACTTTGACTGAGATAAGAAATCTGAACCTCAATCAACGAATCAAAAGATGGGAAGGGGAACGGACAATTAAATCGACATTACAGCGTGTTGAAGATCGGTGGCGAGCTAGGGGTTAAGTGATGATGATTTGAAGAACGAAAGGAAGCCAGTCTGTGCATTGAAGGTGGGAAGGAGCCTGGGGGCGATAGCCGTCGCGTACATCGAACTGAAACGGTGGGAACAACCCAAGAAAGAAAGAAAGTAGATAATTGTATATAATTAAACGAGACCATACAGTTCCACGATGACCTGGTGCTCTGGCGCAGTGTGAATGCTGGTGTTGGTGCATCTACTCGTGAAGAAGTGCAGCCCTTTGGAGGCAGGGTTAATGAAGCAGCAAACAAGGCCACACTCAGCCAGTCTCCTCCGGCTCTTCTGCGTCTGTGCTCGGTCGACTCCACAACACTAACTGCCACTGGCTCTCTTCTTCTTCTCTGATCAGAGCTCTCTTTTTAATTAACGTAATGTTGTCAAATGGAGTTATAAGGGGATCAAAGTAGCTCTGGATTTATAGTAGTTTACATTTTCTTTGAGATGTGTGTGTGTGTGTGTGTGTGTGTGTGTGTGTGTGTGTGTGTGTGTGTGTGTGTGTGTGTGTGTGTGTGTGTGTGTGTGTGTGTGTGTGTGTGTGTGTGTGTGTGTGTGTGTGTGTGTTGGTAACAGAGGAACAATGGCTTCCTTATTTGTCATGTTACACCCCTCCCTTAAAGGTCCCCTATTATGCAAAATGCACTTTTTATGATGTCTCTTCTACATCAACATGTGTCCCCTCTTCTCCATGTCTCTTCTACATCAACATGTGTCCCCTCTTCTCCATGTCTCTTCTACATCAACATGTGTCCCCTCTTCTTCATGTCTCTTCTACATCAACATGTGTCCCCTCTTCTTCACGTCTCTTCTACATCAACATGTGTCCCCTCTTCTTCACGTCTCTTCTACATCAACATGTGTCCCCTCTTCTTCACGTCTCTTCTACATCAACATGTGTCCCCTCTTCTTCACGTCTCTTCTACATCAACATGTGTCCCCTCTTCTCATGTCTCTTCTACATCAACATGTGTCCCCTCTTCTTCACGTCTCTTCTACATCAACATGTGTCCCCTCTTCTTCACGTCTCTTCTACATCAACATGTGTCCCCTCTTCTTCACGTCTCTTCTACATCAACATGTGTCCCCTCTTCTTCATGTCTCTTCTACATCAACATGTGTCCCCTCTTCTTCACGTCTCTTCTCATCATCATGTGTCCCCTCTTTTTCATGTCTCTTCTACATCAACATGTGTCCCCTCTTCTTCATGTCTCTTCTACATCAACATGTGTCCCCTCTTCTTCATGTCTCTTCTACATCAACATGTGTCCCCTCTTCTCCATGTCTCTTCTACATCAACATGTGTCCCCTCTTCTCCATGTCTCTTCTACATCAACATGTGTCCCCTCTTCCTCATGTCTCTTCTACATCAACATGTGTCCCCTCTTCTCCATGTCTCTTCTACATCAACATGTGTCCCCTCTTCCTCATGTCTCTTCTACTCAACATGTGTCCCCTCTTCTCCATGTCTCTTCTACATCAACATGTGTCCCCTCTTCTACGTCAACATGTGTCCCCTCTTCTTCATGTCTCTTCTACATCAACATGTGTCCCCTCTTCTCCATGTCTCTTCTACATCAACATGTGTCCCCTCTTCTTCATGTCTCTTCTACATCAACATGTGTCCCCTCTTCTTCATGTCTCTTCTACATCAACATGTGTCCCCTCTTCTCCATGTCTCTTCTACATCAACATGTGTCCCCTCTTCTCCATGTCTCTTCTACATCAACATGTGTCCCCTCTTCTTCATGTCTCTTCTACATCAACATGTGTCCCCTCTTCTTAATGTCTCTTCTACATCAACATGTGTCCCCTCTTCTTCATGTCTCTTCTACATCAACATGTGTCCCCTCTTCTTCATGTCTCTTCTACATCAACATGTGTCCCCTCTTCTTCATGTCTCTTCTACATCAACATGTGTCCCCTCTTCTTCATGTCTCTTCTACATCAACATGTGTCCCCTCTTCTCCATGGCTCTTCTACATCAACATGTGTCCCCTCTTCTCCATGTCTCTTCTACATCAACATGTGTCCCCTCTTCTCCATGTCTCTTCTACATCAACATGTGTCCCCTCTTCTTCATGTCTCTTCTACATCAACATGTGTCCCCTCTTCTTCATGTCTCTTCTACATCAACATGTGTCCCCTCTTCTTCATGTCTCTTCTACATCAACATGTGTCCCCTCTTCTTCATGTCTCTTCTACATCAACATGTGTCCCCTCTTCTTCATGTCTCTTCTACATCAACATGTGTCCCCTCTTCTTCATGTCTCTTCTACATCAACATGTGTCCCCTCTTCTCCATGTCTCTTCTACATCAACATGTGTCCCCTCTTCTTCATGTCTCTTCTACATCAACATGTGTCCCCTCTTCTTCACGTCTCTTCTACATCAACATGTGTCCCCTCTTCTTCATGTCTCTTCTACATCAACATGTGTCCCCTCTTCTTCACGTCTCTTCTACATCAACATGTGTCCCCTCTTCTCCATGTCTCTTCTACATCAACATGTGTCCCCTCTTCTCCATGTCTCTTCTACATCAACATGTGTCCCCTCTTCTCCATGTCTCTTCTACATCAACATGTGTCCCCTCTTCTTCATGTCTCTTCTACATCAACATGTGTCCCCTCTTCTTAATGTCTCTTCTACATCAACTTGTGTCCCCTCTTCTTCATGTCTCTTCGACATCAACATGTGTCCCCTCTTCTTCATGTCTCTTCTACATCAACATGTGTCCCCTCTTCTCCATGTCTCTTCTACATCAACATGTGTCCCCTCTTCTTCATGTCTCTTCTACATCAACATGTGTCCCCTCTTCTTCATGTCTCTTCTACATCAACACGTGTCCCCTCTTCTTCATGTCTCTTCTACATCAACATGTGTCCCCTCTGTGGAAAGAGACTCTGAAAGTTTCAGGAACAAAGATTTTCTCTCTTTTTGATCAATTTCTATAAAAACCTGTCTGAAAATGAGCTGATCAGATTGTGGTCACTTTATGATGTCATAACGATGTGTTGTCTTGCGTAACCATTAGCCAATCAGCAACCAAGGTAACCCCCCCCCTTATCACCTGAATCTCCTCTAGAGCTCCATTGAGTTCTTTGTAACCAAATCTCTCTCAGAGGGGCGTGGGGAGGGGCTCCTTATCTTCATCTACAGTAACAGAGAGAGAATCAGCACTTTGGAAACAGGGCTGAAACAGAGGGGATTGTGGGTAATGCTGCAATGATCTGTTTGGTATTACAAGGCCAAACACTTCAGAGACATGTTTTATATATCTGACACCTATAACATATTGATGAAAAACAGTATAATAGGCGACCTTTAAAATGCTTATGTACTGTGTCTAACCTTTATTGATCGAGGTAAAGTCTCATCTGGTCTATAATTCCCTCTCACACATACACAGTACAGTAAGAGTGTGGGTGCTTAGTAGCAGATCCCCTGAGGGCCACATTACAACTCTGGAAATGAGGTTTCCTTCCTCTAGCCCTGGTAATGATGAAACTAGGGAACGCACATTCATTACAAACAGGCAAATATCCAGCGACACGCAGAGAGCACCCGTTTGGGAATATTCCACAGTGGGTCAATTATAGAGTCAAACCCAAGCTGGAGCACTTGAACCATAACAGCTAATTGATTTCCTCTGCAGCCATTCTGTCTCCATCCAGGCACGGCAGTAAATGGCACCATCAGCAATATCGTTAAATAAATAAAAAGTGTACACATGCTGATCAGCTGCATTTAGCTCGGTGGTGGAGAAAACACAGGATCAAACTGTTGGTAATAAGCATCATGTTGAATGTTTTTATTAAATATGATTCAGCCTGTCTTTAGCTCTGTTTCATAGTGACACCTGCTGGCCAACTGAGGAATTACATACATTACATGCAGCCAATCCAACACACACACACATACCATGGATACACCACTTCAGGGGACATTACATTGACTTACATGCATTTCCTGGAGACTTATCCTAACCTTAACCAGAACCAACACATGCCTAACCCTTAACCTTACCCTTACCCTAACCAAGTCTTCACCCTAAAAGTAATGATTCCCCTCATGGGGACCTCCATTTTGTCCCCATAAGGGAGGCCAGTCCCCACACGTGAATATGTAAACAGATGTAGGTCCCCACAAGTAAAGTAATGTTAGGACACACACACACACACACACACCCACCCACAGTGAAATTAAGTGATTAAAGTCAGAGTGTGAGATTTAAGTAAACATTTTCAGAAAACATCAGAATTCCAAAAGAAAAGGCAAAAGTCTGACAATAAAAATCTAAAGATTCTGACTTTCTTTTCTAAATTCTGACTTTAATCTCAGAACAAAACAAAGAAAATCCCTATGAATCAGAAATAGTTGACCTTAACAAATCTGTTCTGAGACTTCCAGAGTAATAAAAGGTAATGCTATTCCCTCTGTGTGTGAAATCTCCCCCATCTGCGCTTTGCTCTGTTCTGACAGAAGATGCAGAGCTCCTTCAGAGGGAGGCAGACCTGAGAAAGACGAAGAGGAAGAGGAGCATCAGGTGGGCGGCTCGGTGACCTGATGTGCTTTCAATGTCACCTCTGAAGAAGCAGAGAAAAATATAGGAATTCATCAAGAACGACTTCAGAGGACTTCACAGTGAAGGCAGCTGAAGGCGGCACTGAGGGACACACCAGTTGGTTTACACGCCTTTATCCCGATGCTTTAGAGTAGTGTTTTGTTTAATTCTCTTTATTTATCCATGTATTTTTCCTTAATGTTTATTTTATTAGCTTTTCTTTTTTAATGCTTAATGTCTTTCATTTTTTTGTAAAGCACTTTGAATTGCCTTGCGTTGAAAAGTGCTATATAAATACACTTGCCTTGCCTTTATATCTCTTGTGATCAGGATACATTAATAATACGATGTAGCCTGATCCTGTCAGTGTGCTGAATGAAATGTATCCAGTGTGTGATGTTTACTATGTGAGCTTAGAAGAAGGAATACAAAAAGAGTCATTACTTTAAAAAAAAATATTCAAATACGCTTTATCGGCATGACCGTGTTTCCAAAGCACACTGTACAAGGTGCTACAACAGTAAAATATTAAAGCTCCCATGTCATGGCCATTTCTACTGATCATATTTCCATTCTGGAGGTCGACTAGAATAGATTTAAATTGTGCAATTTTCCAAACTCACATTGGTTTCTCACAGCATCTCTGTATAATCTGTGTATTCACTCTCTGTCCTAAGCGGCTTGTTGGAGCTCCTGCCCCCCCCCTGTGAGCCAAGTGTGGCGATACAGCGAGACAGCACGAAACTCATCCTGAGCACACACAAACACTCACAGCCGAAGTAAAAACAATAAGTGTGGCTTGATATTGAGTAAGAAGAAGGTTTATAAGGCTGTGAGAATGGGTCTGGATCCTGGTGTGTGAGGTGCTCCGCGGATTGGTCCATTTGAGCCAATCCAGTCCTTTGTTGTTGATTTGGGTTATCACACGTCACTATACCCAGGAAACGGAAAAGCATGACATGGGCCCTTTAAGTAAAAGTATAAGTCGCAGAGTGTAGGAATAATATGTTGCAAGTAAAATTCCTGCATTCAAAATGTTAGTCAAGTAAAAGTAGAAAAGTGTTAGCATCAATATATACTTAAAGTACCTATTATGCAAATGTCTCCAATTGTCCAAAAATTAAGCATTACAAGTGATCAGTAGTGGAAGTTTTAGGAAGCCAATACAATAAGGAGAGAGGCTGCACTTTATTTAAGTTAGGTTTAGGTATTTAAGTTCACCTCATGTCCTTACGCCTTGAGTCGACACTTCCCTCTGTTATCTCCCCTGATCGAACAGGTTTCATTGAAAATAGACACTCTTTAATTTAAGACGGTTGTTTAAAGGTGGGGTAGGTAAGTTTGAGAAACTGGCTCGAGATCGCTAGAATTTGAAAATACACAATCGGAGAAAATCTGCCACTTCCTCACAGAGCCCCGCCTCCAACACACACGAACGCGCACATGACCAATGAGGGCACAGTATTTTACAGTATTACGGCTTCTACAGACGACATTTTTTGATGGATTTGTTGTCAAAGCACTTCAGATATTCATTGCTATCGGGATGTTAAGAGCATTCCATAGAATATAACACAAAGTGTATCTCGAGCCGGTTTCTGAAACGTACCTACCCCACCTTTAATACAATTTATTTGGTAATAACCAGAAAAGCATGACATGGGACCTTTAAACAATATTATGACGTTTAAAATCAAGGGAAAGCTGAACATAACTGATGAAAGTATGAACGTTGTACTCTTTGTTTTGCTTTGTCACTCAATCACTTTCGCACATTTTCATTAGAAGACACCTGAACTGCACAGCTTTAAAACAATGTGAAGTATGTGGAGGGATGGTAAAGTCGTCATGTGAAGTTAGTTAGGTACGTTCATGAGCTCAAATCTCAGTCATGCTTTTGGATTTCTGAATGAGACGCCACTAAAAAAAACACCAACTGACAAAATATGTGTAGTACTGGTAAGGCGCTGTTAAATAGAAAGCCTGTATTGTCATTATATAAAAATAATTAAAATATACAATGTACTGCAACCCTGTCACAGTGCGCAAACGAAAACAGACAAACAATAAAAGCACATCGCTAAAAGCAAGAACAGACGGATCGAACAACCTAATCATATGGGACATAGCAGATGTAATACATACATTTTGAATTAAGTGGAAGAGGACATCCCTGCTAAAAGCATGTAGCGTTTAATTACAGGTTACAACAATCTTGTGTACTCACCGGAGCGGTGGATGATGAAGAGGCCCGTCTGAAACAACACTCAGCCTCTCTATAACACAACTCCTCTCATTGATTCCTGCTCAGATGCTTCAGATGATTAAGAAGCTCCTCCAGGCACTTTAAAGTTCTCAGCACTTTTCTTTAACGCACCCCGGCAGAACAGGCTGATAACACGCTGTCAGCCAGAGCCAGTCATTACAGGACTGTGTGCTCAGCCATTTTCTTTGTACTCTCCACACAATAGATGGCCAAAACGCCATCACCTGTTACACCTCTTAAAATGCAGTTTGGCTCAACTCTATCTATCGCACAATAACGTTTATACTGCCTCCTCCATCTGTATGGTCATCGCACCAGATCTTAAAGGGGCCCTTTTATGTTAATATTCAGGTTCGTATCAGGATGTAGTGTCTCTACTTTAAAGAGTCCTCTCCTGCTGATGTTCAGGTGTATATCAGGATGTAGTGTCTCTACTTTAAAGAGTCCTCTCCTGCTGATGTTCAGGTGTATATCAGTATGTAGTGTCTCTACTTTAAAGAGTCCTCTCCTGCTGATGTTCAGGTGTATATCAGTATGTAGCGTCTCTACTTTAAAGAGTCCTCTCCTGCTGATGTTCAGGTGTATATCAGTATGTAGTGTCTCTACTTTAAAGAGTCCTCTCCTGCTGATGTTCAGGTGTATATCAGTATGTAGTGTCTCTACTTTAAAGAGTCCTCTCCTGCTGATGTTCAGGTGTATATCAGTATGTAGTGTCTCTACTTTAAAGAGTCCTCTCCTGCTGATGTTCAGGTGTATATCAGTATGTAGTGTCTCTACTTTAAAGAGTCCTCTCCTGCTGATGTTCAGGTGTATATCAGTATGTAGTGTCTCTACTTTAAAGAGTCCTCTCCTGCTGATGTTCAGGTGTATATCAGTATGTTGTGTCTCTACTTTAAAGAGTCCTCTCCTGCTGATGTTCAGGTGTATATCAGTATGTAGTGTCTCTACTTTAAAGAGTCCTCTCCTGCTGATGTTCAGGTGTATATCAGGATGTAGTGTCTCTACTTTAAAGAGTCCTCTCCTGCTGATGTTCAGGTGTATATCAGTATGTAGTGTCTCTACTTTAAAGAGTCCTCTCCTGCTGATGTTCAGGTGTATATCAGTATGTAGTGTCTCTACTTTAAAGAGTCCTCTCCTGCTGATGTTCAGGTGTATATCAGTATGTAGTGTCTCTACTTTAAAGAGTCCTCTCCTGCTGATGTTCAGGTGTATATCAGTATGTAGTGTCTCTACTTTAAAGAGTCCTCTCCTGCTGATGTTCAGGTGTATATCAGTATGTAGTGTCTCTACTTTAAAGAGTCCTCTCCTGCTGATGTTCAGGTGTATATCAGTATGTAGTGTCTCTACTTTAAAGAGTCCTCTCCTGCTGATGTTCAGGTGTATATCAGTGTGTAGTGTCTCTACTTTAAAGAGTCCTCTCCTGCTGATGTTCAGGTGTATATCAGTATGTAGTGTCTCTACTTTAAAGAGTCCTCTCCTGCTGACAGTGTCTCCATGCTTTAATGTTCAAAAAGCTCTTTATTTTTCTCATACTGTCTGTGCTGCAACACCTCCTTTCACCCTCTGTCTGAAACCAGAGCCCAGTCTGCTCTGATTGGTTAGCTGGTCGGCTCTGCTGTGATTGGTCAACTGCTTAGAGATGTCCCGCCCCTTATCCTATCACAAACTTTGCATTATTATTGGGAAATATGCTCTCCATGGCTTTATCAAGAGTGTTGGGAGAGTTAATTGATCAATGTAATCTGTTACAACAAGTTACCTGTAGGAAATGTAATCAGTATCCTAATCTGAGTGTCAAACATATCAAAGTAATGTAACCTGATTACTTTCCCATATTTTTCGATAACCTCAAATGTTAGGGAATACTTCAACTCAGTTAAAAGTTGGAGGATTTTTCTGTCCACAATTATCCCAAAAATGCAGATCATGTACATTTTAATTTACAGACCGATACATTCCGAGTGGAATATTGGATATTTGACATAACAAAGGCAAGTCTCTATAATAAAAAGGGAGTAGAAAGTATGGGTGAGATTATGTGAGATTAGCTGTAGACACACACAGACACAGACACACATGATTGACTGCCTGAAATAATGAATACCATAAAACACAGCCACATTTGAAGGAGCAATAACAGCCTATCAACGGCTAACATCTATAATGCGTTAATCTAAACATACACAATATATCTCCTGACTCCGCGGACCTACACATTAACGTGTGTGAGTTAATTAAATGTCAGGTTCAAGAAGTCAAGTGTTTCTGTGCGTCTGCACTCCGGGGGCCTCACTCATCATGTCAGGATCAGTGGCAGAGAGAGAGGAGACGATTCGCTGTAATTGCATCTCTTTGAGGGTCATTTAACGCAATCATAAGAGTCTTTAGCAAATGGAGCCATTGCTGCCAACAATGGATATCAAGCTGTTACCTGGGGATTGTTCTCCCCCCTAACTTTCTTGCATTTTACCCCTCTACATCAGGGGTGTCAAACTCAATGTCATCACGGGCCACATCAGCATTATGGTTGCACTCAAAGGGCCGGTTGTAACTTTAAGACTATATACAAATACATATATTATAAATATGTAATATATATAACATTATATTACATTATTGCCCCTGCATTGGATAGGGTAATAACTTCATAATTCACTACGTCTGAAAGCAGAAGTCTAGGGCAAATAATTGCAAGTCTCTTCATTGAGAACGTTACAAAATGATTTCAAAAGGGAAGCCAAATTCTGGAAAAAAGGTCAAAATCTAAAAAATAAGTGACATTTTGAAAGAAAATTAACATTTTTGAAAAAAAGTCAAATTCTGAGAAAAAGTCAAATTCTAGGAAAAAGGCATATTTTGAGGAAAAAAAAGTCAAATTCTGAGTAAAAGAAGTCATATTTGAGATGCATTGTGGGACATATGGTTTATGGGCAACGTGCTTGTTAGGAATCGTGGAAAAAGGTAGGACCCAAATGCAGACTACAAAAAACGGAAAAAGGTCTTGAAACAAAAGCGAGCTTTATTTAAAAGCTGATTAACAAAACATGGCATAACTTGAAACGGTAACTTGGACGGACATCCCGGGGCAAAGCAGAAGCCGAGAAGGGGGACTCGGGCGGACGGCTCGGGGTAAAGCAGAGATCAAGGAGGGGGTATCGGGCAGACGGCCCGGGGGCAAGGCAAAGTTCATTGTGGGAATCTCGGGCGGACGGCCTGGGGGCAAGGCAGAGTTCAAAAGGGGGCGAAGGCCACAGCGGGCGAACTCAGGGGGCGGGGCATGAGGGCGAAGACAGCGGCCGGGAAAGTCAGGGGGCCGGGCTCGAGGGCGAGGACCACGGCCGGGAAAGTCAGGGGGCCCGAGGGCGAAGACCGCGGCACTCAGGGGGCCGGGCTCGAGGGCGAAGACCGCGGCTGGGGAACTCAGGGGGCCAGGCACAAGGACGGAAGACGGAACTCTGGACGGAACATGGGCCGACATCAGTGGGACCCCGGAGGGAGCAAGAGTTGGTGTCGATGGGATCTCCAACATGACAGGACATGGTGTTGGCAGGAAACCCGGCGGAGCAGGTGTCGGCGGGACCCCCAACAGGACAGGATCAGGTGTTGGCAGGAAATCCGGTGGAACCCCTAACGAAACAGGACATGGAGTTGGCAGGACCCCCGGCAGAAGAGCAGTCGGCGGGACCTCCAATGGCACAGGACATAGGGTTGGCAGGACCCCCGGCAGAAGAGCAGTCGGCGGGACCTCCAACGGCACAGGCCATGGAGTTGGCAGGACACCCGGCAGAACAGTAGTCGGCGGGGCCTCCAACGGCACAGGACATGGGGTTGGCAGGACCCCCGGCAGAAGAGTAGTCGGCGGGACCCCCAACGGACCAGGACATTGGGTAGGGACTTGAGAGGGGACTTGAGAGGTGACTTGAAAGGGGACTCGAGAGGGAACTCGAGAGGGAACTCGAGAGGAGACTTGAAAGAGGACTCGAGAGGGAAATTGAGAGGGAATTCGAGAGGGAACTTGAGAGGGAACTCGAGAGGAGACTCGAGAGGGGACCTGAGAAGGAACTTGAGAGGGGACTCGAGAGGAGACTCGAGAGGGAACTCAAGAGGAGACTCGAGAGGAGACTTGAGAGGTGACTTGAGAAGAGACTTGAAAGGGGACTCGAGAGGTGACTTGAGAGGGAACTCGAGAGATGACTTGAGAGGGAACTCAAGAGGAGACTCGAGAGGAGACTTGAGAGGTGACTTGAAAGGGGACTCGAGAGGTGACTTGAGAGGGAACTCGAGAGATGACTGGAGAGGTGACTTGAGAGGGAACTCGAGAGGTGACTTGAGAGGGAACTCGAGAGGAGACTTGAGAGATGACTTGAGAGGAAACTTGAGAGGGAACTGGGAGGTGACTTGAGACGGTCGGTACGCCGACAGGACCGGGGAGTTGGCGTCAGCGGAGAGTCAACAGGTGACGAGGAGCCGGAGCCGGGACCATGGCGGTATGGGCCAGTACAGCAGTGCTTCTGTAACTCGCATGTAACCGTATAAAAAACATATTATATTCTTTCAGAGCTCTTTCAGAAAATGAAGTCAAGTGTTCAACATTATTGAGATACTACATGGAACAAGTGTTTTTGTAAATCTGGTGTCTTTGAGGAACTCTATGAATCAACCTGCCATAATACCACACTGAGGTGGTTTGCCCTGAATATGAATACATTAATTGCTTCCATCAAATATGAGATACAGGGTCAAATTATGAAATGAGGTAAGACTAAAGCATCTCTTGTGTCTCACTAAGTCCTCAAAACTAAATGAAAGAGTCAATCTCAAATGTGTTAGACCCTTTAAAACATTAAAGGATCTAGAATATGTTTTCAATATTTGTAATTCGTATTGTATCATATTCTATCAAAAATGTATGGTATCATATCGTATTGTTTCATAATGTTGTAACAATCCATGCAAAGAGAGTGGCTGATAATATAAGTGTGTCTTCTAAATAATAAATTACCCACCCAAACTACAAGCCTAGAAATGCTTGGACTGGAATCTCCAAAACTGTTTACTTAAAGGTCCCACGTCATGCTTCTCTGGTTATCACCCGTCCCCTTGTGTGTTATGAAGGTTGTTCTGCATGTAGACGGTCTGCAGAGCCAAACCCTCAAAGTACACCCTGTAGCGAGTACAACTCTAACACAGAGAAGACCTGTCTGCTGCCCAGAACGCCTCGTTGGAGGTTTCTCTTTTTCTTCCTGGGTATGGTGACGTGCCCACACCCAGATGGAGCCATTGGTCAAAAATGGACCGATCCGCGGAGCCGTTACGTTACGTCCGCGGAGCCGTTACGTTACGTCCGCGGGGCCGTTACGTTACATCCGCGGGGCCGTTACGTCCGCGGAGCCGTTACGTTACGTCCGCGGGGCCGTTACGCTACGTCCGCGGAGCCGTTACGTTAAGTCTGGTCCAAATTGACCAATCCATGGACTTCCTCCCACACATACTCAATCTTTTCTCAGCTGCAGCTCCGCCGATTTTCCTCCCTGAGACGGTGGGACGCGGCGAGGCTGTGAGTCGGTGTGTGTGTGTGTGTGTGTGTGTGTGTGTGTGTGTGTGTGTGTGTGTGTGTGTGTGTGTGTGTGTGTGTGTGTGTGTGTGTGTGTGGTGTGTGTGTGTGTGTGTGTGTGTGTGTGTGTGTGTGTGTGTGTGTGTGTGTGTGTGTGTGTGTGTGTGTGTGTGTGTGTGTGTGTGTGTGTGTGTGTGTTCGGGTTGGGTTTCGCTGTGTCTCGCTGTCTCGCAGACAGGTCGTGACAGGTCACTGGGCTCACAGGGAGGGAGGGGGGCGGAGCTCCAACAAGCCGTTTGGGACAGAGAGTGAACACATGTACTTTACAGAGATGCTGTATGAGAAACCAATGTGAGTTTGGAAAATTGCAAATATAAATGTATTCTAGTCGACCTCAACGATGGAATTATGATCAGTAGAAATGGCCATGACATGGGAACTTTCTCAAAAAAAACACCTCCAACAAAAGCACAAACACAAAATAGAAGTGGAAGACTTCCAGCTCACAGTCTTCTTAAAACAGCTGAAGAATAATCCAAATGAAAGCTTTGAAAAATAAGTCCAATGTCACTCCACACAAAGTAAGCAAAGAGTATACTCCAAGTGAAACCTTGCAAAAAGAAGCAAAAATATGCAAACAGGAAGTGACTCACCGTCACCGAAAACCAAAAACTATCATATCCTATCATAATGGTTGCTAATGTATTGTCGCACATCGTATCGTTTCATTATGTATCGTATTTTATCTTATAGTATTTTATCATAACGTATATCATATCATATTGTACCAAACCATGTCTGATCGTATCTTAAGTAAAGACTGGTTTTGTTTAACGTGCCTTGATGAGTCATGTTTTAGTTTATTTTGTCCTTAAACTGTGACACATATCGTATCTCTGTGTGTGTGTGTGTGTGTGTGTGTGTGTGTGTGTGTGTGTGTGTGTGTGTGTGTGTGTGTGTGTGTGTGTGTGTGTGCATGTGTGTGTGCGTGTGTGTCTTTGTGCGGTTCATAGTTCTTTAACAAAATGGTTTTGCCTCCTTTTTTGTTAGAGTTTCATTCAGGGACATTCAAAGTCACCTCTCCCTCCCTCCCTCCCTCTCCCTCCCTCCTCCCTCCCTCTCCCTCCCTCCCTCTCCATCCGCTTTCTTTTCTGTACAACTTTACTTTGGACGCTAAGTGAGATCATCTTTCAGCCGTAAATGGGGCAATAATTATACTCTCAACCACAGCTGGGGTGAGATACGGGGCGGGAGCAGAGTAATCACATGTACTGAAAGGCAGGGTGAAGTGAACACCAATTACAGAGAGAGAAAATACAGCGAGGATCAAGCAGAAGATATCTCAATGTGTGTGATCCGGCCAAAACGGTTATGTGCAGGAGATACAGATGGGAGCGAGAAAGGACAACATATACAGAGTGGAGAAAGAAAATGAGACAAAAGAAGATTGGTGAAGCCGATATGGGAAATTACCAAAAAAGGATAAGAAGATGTGGGGATAGGATGCGATAATACATTAGCTTTTTAGACAAGGGGTAATAAAAGACCTAGCATTAACGGGTTTGGTACTTTAAAACCTATCAAGTTTCTTTTCTAAATAGTATTGAGGAAAAGTGATTCATTCATTTAATGTGTGTGTGTCAAATCTAAGTCTGCACTCACGTTTGAAGTTGGGTTTATCCCCTCAAGGGTTTAAGTAGATACAGATGAGGCCATTTCCAAGATGGAAGATGATTTTAGACGTCTTGGAGGAGGCGTGTGGCGCAGTGGATAGAGCCTTGGTGTTCGGATCAGGGGTTCACAGGTTCAAACCCCACTGCAGTCAGCATGTCGTTGTGTCCCTGAAGACACTTCACCTCAAATGGCTCCTGTGGGGATTGCCCACAGTATAGTATGTAAGTCGCTTTGGATAAAAGCGTCTAACATGAAATGTCTTGTGTTCTTGCAATTCCTTAAAAACACCACCAGATGGCAGCATTGGGCTTTATGTGCTGCTGAAGCATCTGATCCATGGCTACAGTCTGGATACTTCACTGAGAGCATCCTGAAGATGTGAGGACACTTATGGGAGATAATGAAAATAATTAAAAAAGGATGAAGTACAAATGATGACGATGAATTTGATGGAAAGCTTTCCGAACAACAGCCCAGTGTATTAGCTGGTGAGCAGGGTGATAAAAGCCTCACTGTGAATGAACTGCGAGATAGAAGTGCAGCGGACATCCTAAAGGTCTCATCCATATGCCTGGCGTTTAAATGTGGGTAAAACACATGAATAATCCTAATCTGTTTTTAATAATACTTTGTTGCCGGTATTTACTATCGAAGTTGTTGGGGATTCATTTTTACTGCCAAATTAGAAGATTTGCTTTAATATTTAACCTATAAGAAATTTAAAAAAAAACTAAGGAAAACTAAGAAAAAAGGAACTTACGAAAATAGTAATTATTAAAATAAATAGTTTTTTCTAATCATCCTGATGGTTCACAGCAACATGCATTGAAAAAACTGAAATGTTAACTTAAGTGTATTATTTAAACAAATTCCACATAACTAAGTTAGATGCAAGTTATAATATTGTTGAACTAACAATACAGTTATGTGAGATCTGTTGACATAATACATTTCATCCAAGTCAATGTTTCAGTTTGGCAGCAACAGGCAGGTCGGTTAATCACATTGTCTTCCTTTCTATTGATTTATGAAAAAGTACATTTTACAGACGAAGCCACATGGGTGTGTTAATAATTCAGAAGAGTAGAAACTGTTTCCTCCTGTGTCTCACATTGAATCATTCTGACTGTTTGTATAATGCATCGAGTCCTCTGAGCACTGCAGGCTGTTCTGGGGTTTGTTGTCTGTTTGGTTTACGCTGTGTGAACGCACCGGGTCCTGCAGGTGTGTGTGTGTGTGTGTGTGTGTGTGTGTGGTGTGTGTGTGTGTGTGTGTGTGTGGTGTGTGTGTGTGTGTGTGTGTCTCCTAGCATTACTATACAGGTGGGGACCTAAATCTGTCTACAGTCACGTGTGGGGGACTCACCTCCCTTATGGGGACAAATTGGAGGTCCCCAGGTTGAGGGTTAGGGTTAGGCATGTGTTGGTTATGGTTAAGGTTAGGGTAAGTCTCCAGGAAATGCATGAAAGTCAATGTAATGTCCCCTGAAGTGATGTATACATTGTGTGTGTGCGTGTGTGTGCGTGTGTGTGTGTGTGTGTGTGTGTGTGTGTGTGTGTGTGTGCATGTGTGTGTGTGTGTGTGTGTGTGTGTGTGTGTGTGTGTGTGTGTGTGTGTGTGTGTGTGTGTGTGTGTGTGTGTGTGTGAATACCTCCCCATACAGCGGTTGTGTGTGCATGTGTGTATAATTTATTTTCCATGCAGCACGTATAAAGTGAAATCCATAAAATGTTCATGGTCTTGGCATGTTTGTCTTGCCTCCTGCACGCCCTACTAAACTCAAGACGTTCCGTGTGTGTGTGTGTGTGTGTGTGTGTGTGTGTGTGTGTGTGTGTGTGTGTGTCCTGCTGTGTGCAATCATCATGTGTGTGCACGCATGGTGTGTGCCCTTGATGTCCCTCTGTGTCTGAACCGTGGAGTGTTTCCTCGCATGAGTGCATCTCCGAAAGTGCCTCTCTGCTTTATCTCCACCCACACACACCCACTAGCAGAGTCTCCACAGACCACACACACAATAGACGTGATAATTACATGTGTGTGTTGCCCCGTGCCTCACAGCTGATTCTAATTGTACCACAAGTTGTTGCCGGGTGTTTTCAAGGTCAGACACACAGTGTAATTTGAAGGACGTAACCTGCAGAGCCCAGCGGATGCTGCGCGTTCACCGAGTGATTAGCTTTGCCGGGATATGACTCGTTATCAACGGGAGAACAAAAATGTCTGTTACCATTAATTCGTATGAAATTATGCATGACTCATTGGATGACTGCACTCAGCGAAGAGAAGTGAACATGCAAAGTGAGAGAGAAATACTCTGCCCTATATTATTGTACACACTTTCGCCATAGGGAGCATTCAACTTTCATTAAGGCCACTACACCCAATGCGATGCTACTTTACGTCTTTCTTTTAAAGGAATCTTTCACCCAGAAGTTGACATTTCTAACCCTGACCTTTTTGTGAAAACACTTCTCGAATCCCTCAACAGGAAACAAAGAACTCGAAAACAGATAAATATTAAATAATTGATTAATACAGTTCTGCATACACATCCTCACGCTGGCAAATGGCTCAGAAGTAACGTTAAGCAAACGTTAAAGTAGGGGGCAGGGGCGCCACCAGGGATTTTGGGCCCCATGAAAATATATCACATTGGGCCCCACCACCAGGCCCAGGCCACTTTGCTTATAAATTACCTCGAGGGCCGTACCAAATGGTCTAGCGGTCCGTATACGGCCCGGGGGCCGGAGGTTCCCCACCCCTGCTTTAATATAATAACATTAGTATTAATATCATAACCAAAATGTCGATGATTAACATTTTGTTTACAGACTGATCACTCAATGCTTCAAACTGTCCATCATCCTAAATAGACTAAAAGCAGTTTTTTGTTTTATATAGATCATTGGCTATGTGGGTAAATACTGTGTTTGAAATGTATAATTTAAATTAGATGTTAGCTTTTTGTTTATATATATATATATATATATATATATTATATATATATATATTGTATTCCAGTCTCCCTACAGATATGTTAAGTGGCATGTCATTCAACACAATGCTGCTCACCTCCTTCAGTTGGGAGAAACGCTGGTTCAGGTTCAGCCTTATGGGGGGACAGGGCTGCTGAGCCTAAAGATGGATCTGTGGGTCCTGGCACCAGGGGGGGGGACAACTGATTTAGTATGAATAGGCGCTAAAAATGTGCCTGCATTTATTAAAGGTAGGAGGTAAGAATGGAGAAACCAGCTCGAGTGCGCTAGAATGTGAAAGTACACAACTGAAAAAAATCTGCCCCTTCCTTCAGAACACACACACACAAACGCGCACATGACCAATGAGGACACGAGATAAGTGTGTGCACAGATGTAAGGCTGACAGGCAGGTAGGCCATCCAGTAATTTTAGCCGGGCCGGCTCAGATGATTGGTCGTGCTTTTTACAGCGCCACCACAGATGAATTTTTTTTATGTATTTATTGTCAAAGCATTTAATATATTCATTGCTATCGGGATGTTAAGAGCCATGGAATATAACAAAAATTGCTTCTGAAGTGAATTACCTACCATACCTTTAAATGTCAGCTAAAAGAGCAGTGAAGAGCAGTGCATTTGCTGTAAAGATATTAACAGTACTTAATGTCAGCTTAGTAAACAAAAAACATGAGCTAACGGACTAATTTCCACCACTCATGGACCACACCCACCTTTTCTTGTGAAAAACTGGGTGACATACTGTCGCCCTTTAGTCCCTCTCTCTTGTCTTTCTCTCCTTTCTCTTCTTTTCTTAGAGCCTGACTTTGTTGCTCGTTGAAACATGGTACAGTCTATGTCATATATACATATATACAGTCTATGGGTACAACACACGTAGGCTAAGTAGGCTACTAGCATCCCTCCTCCGCTTTCACTCTCTGCAAGTGCCGGTGCGGCACCTCGTTTGGAGGCAGGACCAAACCATTACACGTAAATAGAAGGGGGTGTACAGAGGCTTTGGGTAATTAACTTTTGGAAGAAAATAAGTTAAATACATTGTAAGTTTAGTGAGTTATTAATCAATATAAGGTTCTATTAATGTTAATTAATGAGGATGGATGAAAGGTTACTTACATATTTTTTCTTAATGTTCTGAACATTTTGGGGCCCCTGTCAGTCACGGGCCCTTAGAATCGTCCTAACTTTTCACCCCCTTACGGCGCCCCTGATAGGGGGCAGTATTTAGCAGCATAGGGCCTTTGAAAGCGCCGACCATTTACTTCCATTCATCAAGACTTTTTCGATGTTATTCACCTTAGAGACATGCAAGAACAAGTGTCCCTCGTATTCAAGGTATAACTGGCTGATGTTTGGACATACTACGTTGACTTGAATCCAGGTCAGATGAAGATATTGGCAACAGCACCAAGTTATCCATCTTCATCTGTGTGTGTGTGTGTGTGTGTGTGTGTGTGTGTGTGTGTGTGTGTGTGTGTGTGTGTGTGTGTGTGTGTGTGTGTGTGTGTCTGTCTGCGTGCGTGCGAGCTCTCCTGGCGGTATTTGGCTCAAATCACCGATTAGATGTTGAAGGTCAGCAGCTAGATGTCTGCCAGTTCACTCTCCTTTCACTCCGTCTCTCAGTTCCTGCATCACTGAGACACGAACAAGTAAGTATGATTGCGTATATGTCAGTTTTCTTTTTTGTGTTGTATTTCATGTTTTTGTTTCATGTGCCTTTTCCTAAGTGGTGTGCCTCTAAGTGGTGAGACTCCAGGGCTATTGTGAAGCTTCTCTTACAGTACTTAGAGCACTTGAGGCATAATGTGCTCACTTCATTAAGTCCCTGGAGGACAGTCATCACTTACTCACAGGTAGTGATTTGTGTTTGTACGAGTAATAACTCATGTAGCAACATATCCATTATTTTAGTTAACTATATAACATTTGTAACCATTGCGTGTAGCTTAGGATTTCAACCGTATATCAATTACTTAAACTAAATATTTATTTCTTCAATATACTTTTTGCCAAACAATTTCACATTGTTTTTAGCTTAACTGTTTATTCATTTCATTAAGCCAAAATGTATAGTTTATCCATTACTTTTAGCTAACTATTTCAACATTTTATAAATGTATTTAAGCTAATATATACGTTGTTGTTTATTTACTGCTTTATAACTACTTTGACTATGTATCTATTCATTTAGGTTGTTTATCTATACATTGTACCGAACTATTATAACTGATTGTCTATTTATTTGATAAAAACATACAAGTTGTTTATCCTTTTATTGTAATAAATGCATTACTTTTAAGCTTAATATTCCAATTATGTATCTCTTTAAGCTTACTATTTGAACAGTTACTATCTTTTAGCTTTCTGTCTTAACCACTTATGTGTTTCGAGGAGTCAACACTGTTAAGTCCCAAATACTTTTTTTGCACGGCACTGTGTCTCAGGGCATCTTAATATTTAAAAACCTATTAATGTGTTATACCCAAGCGGCAAACTCTGGGGAACAGCCGGGAAGCCAATACGGAAGTGCCACACACTGCAGTTCATACATGGGCCGCTAGGGACTGGCTGCAGAAAGGAGCAATTTCCATAGACCCCCCACGTTAAAATGCCCAACTTTACAGCAGAAAAAAACATGTTTCTACCCATGGATGCAATAAATATCGTTATCGATATCGTTAGATTCCACCTTCATGATTATGAATCTGTGAGTGAATTGTTTTCTAACACGACCCTTTTATTTATATTACAACGTTAATTAGTCATAGTACTGTACTTGACCCTTTAGCTTTAGCCGTGTTCGTGGTGATTGTGCCTTTTAGGGAATATTGTTACAAATACCAGACAATTAAAAAATAACGCACTTTGGCACAGAACTCAAGATAAAGATACCCTTATTACTTATCGTAACTGCACATACAAGATATCTGATTAAAGCTGAGACTCCACAGATTATATAAGTATAGCATCGTCACTGAGCGATCAGAACTCGCGACAGGGGACGCAAACACAGACATCAAAACACGTAGAATTACGGAGCAAAAACGGGACATCGTCTCACCTTAGCTGTTATTCTGATCAAAAGTCGTGTTCAATGGCATTAAAATGAGAAAAAACACGGCTCAGGGTTAATCCATAGGTTAGTTGAACGTGTCTGTCACTTTGAAAAAATTATTTATAATCCATAATTCAATTTGTATGTAAAAATTGAAGAGTAAAAGTTAGCTGCTAATGGTAGCCACCAGAGTTATCGCAGCTTCCGGTTTTGGCTATGCGTCACTCTCACTCCTTATTTGGTAACGTGTGTGTGTATGTGGGAGTTCCCCTCGATTCCATTGGCTCTAGCGGTTAAAAAGAGATGTCAATCATCAAAATCGAGCGAGGGGGGCCAGAGATATGAAAAATCCACACAAATGACCCCAGAAGTGGGCTTATTTTGCTAAATCTCTCTAAAAAGGTCAAATAACCCTTGTTTTGCATACATCTTGATACAGGTACTTATTATATGTTGTAGATTGGATTCCTAAAGCTTTTAGTCTACCATCCCATCATTCAAGGGTGGTTTTCATACGTTTTAGTTTTTTTTTGGACGGCCACTATCATTTAAATTTTTTTTACTGTGTTCAATCTGAATTTACTTGCTTTGAGAAAAAAGATTATTAATTTAACTCTGTTAGAAGGGAAGATAATGGTAATTTGTTCTGGGCATGTCATTTTCGAGACTGAGACCTGAAAAACAAGCTAGGGGCTTAACAGTTAGAGCATGTCATTATATAAACAAATTAAATAAAAGTAAAGAACTGAAGAATATCCTATCAAAACTCTATAGTATTTCATAACACTATTGAAAGTATGAAGCCAGCTGTACCTCGGTTCGCTTCTTTGGGCCGTTTGAGGGCCAATAAATGACCCGAAGCAGCCCTTTTATACCAGAGCAACTTTTATAGAGCCGTTGAAATTATTGATGCTGTAGAAGAAGAACAGCCACAATCAATGTCCATATCCCCTGCAGCTAGAAATCAATCCAAAGAACTGGCTGAGGATCACTTTCAGAAATGGGGATGCTTGCAGTGGGCTCAGGAAGTGGATGAGGTTTGAATATGGATGATATGACAGCCTGGGACCAAATATGCAGTATATCAGAGCTGTTGGCAAGCTGTTGTCACGCCTTATTCAGGTAACTTTGCAGCATTCAAACATGAATAATATTGGAAATGAATCAGCAGTTTACAAGTATATTAGCTCTAATGGCTACTAAAATGTGGTTTTCTTAACACATATAATGAGATATAGAGGATACAGAGTAAATGGACAGATAATGTTGGATCATTTTGATTCGGTCTTTGATTTTAATTTGAAAGAAGTTACTGAAAATGTGTTTTATTCCTATTTGTTTTAAATTCATAAACTAAACTGCTCAATCAGCTCAAATATTTTTAGTTTTTCAAAATATGTTTTCTTATACTGGACTGGTTAAGACTATTATTGATTCATATCGATTTGAGAGTTTCTTTTAATTTGAAGTTTTTGCGCACAACTGAGCTTTAATCCTTTTTGTTTATTAAAAATATAAAACGGTCCCTGCTCAAATGTTGTCCAAGTGTTTTTAGCGTTTGCCTGTGCTACAAATAAAAGATCAGCTCGTCTATCGGGCGTGGCTGGCTGGCTCCTCTGGTCTGTAGCTGTAGTGTGCTGCGGGGCCTCTGGATGCTCCGTGATGGATGAGGAGTGACAGATCGGGGTTAGCTGCCGAGGGAGTCCATTTTCTTCCACGGTCCTACTCGAGGAGAAAGCAGAGGAGGTGAGAGGGACGAGAAAACAGACCGACACTCCCCCCCTCTTCTTTCCCTCCCTCCCTCTCTCTGTCTCTCTCTACTCCCGTGCATCACAACCTAGTGGGCTTTACCCAGACTGCACCGCATTGCCGCTGCTCTGCTGCTGCCAGAGGACCCAACCCACCAAACTAACGCGCTAACACAGAGAGAGAGAGAGAGGTTCGCTGCTTTCAGATGCTTCTCCCCGCAGCTGGAGACTGGATGCTGTGCAGATTTTTGCGGTAGTATTTATAATATGCAGCATTTCCCTCTCCACCTCCTCTCCTTCTCTCTGGATCTGGGCTCTGATTCGCTGTCCTGCTCCCTAATGCCAACACTTTGGAGACTGGAGTGACTCCGGGAGTGATTTTGGAGATCATACTGCTGCATAGTGCCAGAAAGACACGGATACAAGTTGGTGATGAATGGAGCTGTTTACTTGAGAGCTCCATACAGGCTGTTTCCAACATGGGTGTTGACTGACTGGAATTTGCACTTGTGAGGATTACATCTACGCTCAATAATTCCCGGACCATGCAGATTCTGCCGCCTTGGACGTTATTTGTGTTACTAGCCCACGCGCATGTTTTACTATCCCTGCGAAATAATGAAGAAGTTAAAGAGGACAGCAAAGCCGGCGCACACTCTGCACGGACTTTCCACGGGTCACCCCGGGAGAATCACCACAAAAAAGCCTGGGACCGTGCGCTCTCTCCGGGGTACGCCACAGGTGCGTCCTCGGAGCCTCAGCGGGCGATTATCCGAGGGCCCCTGAACTCCACTCACCAATGGAAGAGGGTAATTGCTGGGGAGACAAGGCGACATAACAAACGCGACTTCATTAGGACTGTGGCCCCCGTGGAGGATCCCCACGCTAACTCACATTGGGACCCGACGCGCCACCACAATAGGAGGATAAAGTTGAATGGTAGTACGGGGACGCCAGCAGGTGGACACTACAATGCCGCTAAGCCCTCTTCAATGGGCGGAGGAGGGGCGCTCGATGATAGCGACAGGCACAGGAGGGGCACAAAAGATGAACACAAGAAAGGCTCCAAGAGGGGGAGAGCCCGGCTGAACAAAAGCGTGGGGGTTTTGGCTCAGTCTTGGGAACCCATCCCCAAACCGCTGGCCCTCACTTCCACCGACTTGCCCTTTGACCTCTTCACCAGGAGGCCCGAGTTGATCACTTTCAGGGAGGAGAACCCCTGGGACGCCACGCCGATCACCCCTCCCAGCTCGCAGGACTTTGGGGACGAGATCAAGAACCCCTTCTACCCGGTGACCAGCGAGACCTACGGAGCGTACGCCATCACCTGCGTCTCCGGAGTCATCTTCCTGGTGGGCATATCGGGGAACATTGCCATCTTGTGCATCGTGTGCCAGAACTACTACATGAAGAGCATCTCCAACTCCCTGCTGGCCAACCTGGCTGTGTGGGACTTTGTGCTCATCTTCTTCTGCCTGCCCATGGTGGTGTTTCATGAACTCACCAAGTCCTGGCTGCTGGGGGAGTTCACGTGCAAAGTGGTGCCCTATGTGGAGGTAAATGTCTTCTTCTCTTCCTTGTTTAATCCCATCCCGTTGCTTCCTGCAGGGTGACATGGGGCTGAACTAGTGTGGTGTGCACTGCATGAGCACACCTATAGCTGTTGCCTGAGTAAAGGAAATGATTGAGTTGAGTTTCAAGAAAGAACAGAGACGTATAGGATGTCTTTTCAGCCAATTACTGTTGACACCTGTACACCTGCTGCTGGACAGAGAGCCTCGCCTAGCCCTCAGGCCTGCACACACACACACACACACACACACACACACACACACACACACACACACACACACACACACACACACACACACACATGAATACACACCAGGATAAAGCTCACTATCTCCCATTCACTCAGTAAAATATGTTTTAGTTCCCTCTCTTACACACTTTCAGCCTCTTAAATGTGTGAATGCTAGACAGGTTGTTTACACCCTGGTGATCCCTTTGTGTGCTCACTGCAATTACTCCACTGTCAGATTCACCTTTGTGTAAGACAGGATTCCAGATCGGGGTCTTAAGCTTGGTTTGAAAGGACTATTGTCCCAGCCAGGCTGATGGAGGGACATAAAGATAAGACATCACAGCACATGTGATTATAATCCAGATGTATTATAAAGGGGAAACATCCCAGGGAGGAAGGATATCTCCCCCTACAAGTGTTCAAAATGGTATTTTATGTGATGATGCAAATATTGTCATTTTAATCTGAACATTGGCTCGGTTCCATATTCTTGTTTTGTATTGTTGACCTTGTAAAGTCAAAGGCATTGAGAGTTTTAGATATCTCTTCCAATTCATCCATAAAGAATCACTGCTGGAAAAACAGCTTTGCTTTAGGTATAACATGTTATGTAAATCAGGCTGCAGAATTAGAAGAATTAGAATTGGGAGGGATGAACCCCTCTTTAATGGTCACACATGCAGAGCACAGTGAAATGCGTTCTCTGCTTTTAACCCATCCTAGCACCAGGAGTCTAGCACTAGGAGCAGTGGGCAGTGGGCAGCTAGTGTACAGCGCCCGGGGAGCAATGGGAGTGAAGGGGGAAGGCCGGTGCCTTGCTCAAGGGCACCACGGCAGGGCAGGAGGTGAACTGGGACCTCTCCAAGTAGCAGTCCACACACTCCATATTTTAGGTCTGGTCGGGGTCTTGAACCGGTGACCCTACAGTAACAGTACGAGAAATACCTCCTCTAAAGTTATGTATTTCAAAATCCCAAATTGCAGGACTCACCAGGAGCATCTAGTCACAACCAATGAAACTAATCGATATCATCATTTCACTTCCCCAGCGTAATACATACATTAAGATTAATACTGAAAAGTATCTAATGCTTACTTTTGGTGTATTCAAGAGACATCAAGAGAAGCAAATTATAGTTAAAAAATCTCATTGCTTATGTTTTCTTTTCACTAACCTGAAAGAAGACAGTAGCAGAATTGCCAAAATCTCAAGTTGCATGTGTTGCCTCGCCCTAACGTCTAATAAACGCGGCTTGAGTTGCATGTAAGTGAGAGCTTTGCTATGCAGTGCAGCAAAAGCAGGACAGCGAATGTAATCAAAGAAAGGGCTGGAAGTCAGGCAGTCTGACACTCTCCAGCTTCTAAACCCAGGCAGGGAGCCAGGACTGGGGACAGAATGAGACCCAGGTTCCGCCCCTGGAGACACAGCCTGCAGGGAGGGCGGGGGGGAGGGGGGTGACATCATCAGGCAGCGGCGATGTGAGCAGGTACGCTTGTATCCTCAAACCAGCTTTCAGTCATCATTCGCCCCCCTGATTAACTCTGGGATGGATGCTTTGATTTCCCAGAACAGCTTCTTATTACAGGCAGGTTTTTCTGGAGCTGCATCGTATTAATTATTCCTGTGTGAAGGAGACTTTTGTAAATCCTATCCTCTTCTTTTTTGAAATGCAGGTGTATAGCGTTTAAAGAAAGATAGCGCTAATAGTTCTGCGAGGAAAATAGGTCACACCGAGAGGAATATGCTTTTGGAGTCATTTCAAATGTGGTTCAGTTCACCTTGTGAGTGCGTCGGCCATAGTGTGTTTAAATGATGTCAGAGCCCCTCCCTGTGAAATTGCATATGAGCTATTCAAGGACCACGGGATATTATTTAATAACTTTAATAACCTACTTAAAAATGGTGTGTGTGTGTGTGTGTGTGTGTGTGTGTGTGTGTGTGTGTGTGTGTGTGTGTACATTGTATTCACCTGTCTCAGCACTTGTCTTATTATATGGGTTTTAAAAGTGCCTAAAGTGTGTGTGTGTGTGTGTGTGTGTGTGTGTGTGTGTGTGTGTGTGTGTGTGTGTGTGTGTGTGTGTGTGTGTGTATGGTTTTGGGCTGAACGATATATCGTGTCATGGCGATAATCGCGATATGCGCATGCGCGATATTCACATCGCAGGGACGTGCGATTTTATTAATTCTTTATAATATATATTTATTTATTTTTAGGATGTGTGTGTGTGTGTGTGTGTGTGTGTGTATGTGTGTGTGCACGGGCACGTGTCAAAACAGGCCGTGAGTAATGCAGCCTGGGGTTCACTCTCCCTGTGGAACATTCAGAGAAACACACACACCCCAGCACACACACCCCAACACACACACTCAACCTATGGAGTGACATAGTTCTTCACTTAACCCAAATTCAGTCATGGGGAATGTGAACAGTTGGCCTGACATACTGTAAAGACACACATACTCAGCCATGCTTAAATCATCGCTCTCACACAAACATGAAGCATGCATATTAATCTGAAGGTGGTTTGGATAGTGTCTCACCCCTGAAAGAAAAGCCTGCTGCATTCAGTGTTTAGTAGAGCGTGGAATCGGCCAAACCAGAAGCAATTCTAGATGTGAGAAATATGGCAGGAAAATGGTGAGTCTGCTGCAGAAAATACAGATGTGGATTGTCTCTGCAGATGTGGGCTGTCCCCGCAGATGACTCCTTTAAGCCGTGATGCACACAGCTTACAATCAGGCATCACTAATAGGCAATAAGTGTTACTATTTTCCCCTGGCAGCTGATTCGGATAAGACTTGAAAGTAGGTTATAAGACAAATAACCAGAGCAGTAAGCATTTGAAAAGCCACAGGGGTACAATTAGTCATTTGTCAAGGTCCATTCAGAACTGTGCTGCTACCCCTAAATACATTTCCAACTGCAAGTGTAAAACGTTGCGCTCTAATGGTGAGAACAATGGTGTATCTTTATGCAATATTGCTTATAGGCTGAGTTTATTGTTCAGCAACATGAAAAACACAGGCGCTCACAATGATTAATAATAAAGATAATGTTATAGCAAATGACATGACATGCTTACCTGAAAGCATCTGCAGTATATAAAGAATGTATTTCTAAAAGTACGTAGAGGAAATAATGCAATATAAAGATTAAAAAAGCAATATGTCCGTATGGTTTCTAAAACCCTGTTCATATGGTCATTATGTCTGCATCTCAATTATTAATGAGGGCTCCCATTAGCAGACAGAGATGGCTGTGTTCACACCTTTTTTTCAAACCTGATTTACAGCTAATTACAAATGGCCATCATGGAACATAAATCTCGCGCCTCTCTAGAGTCTCATTGTGTCCTCAGTGGCATTACGGCACTAACAGGCCTGCCATCACTGCTACCATATGAAGTGGGAGAAATAATGGCTTATAATGAATGGTAAATATCTGAAAATATATATAACTTTGGTGATAGTATATGTCCCTGTTTGTTATTAAGTCAATGTATTAATAAACATCTTCAAGTGATTGCAAATGGAACTAAGTCTGTAAATAATTCAGTCAAATTCACTCTTTTGCACTATTCTGTGATACTTAACGCTATTACACGGCTTAGTTGAACACTAGTCAATTCCAAACATGTGGTCTGCTCTTCGATGCTAACAGTCTGCTGCAAATAATAAAAGACTGTTGCAAGATAACAGACTGTTGCTAAGGATAACAGACTGTTGCTAGGATAACACACTGTTGCTAAGGATAACTGACTGTTGTTAAGGATAACAGACTGTTGCTAAGGATAACAGACTGTTGTTAAGGATAACAGACTGTTGCTAAGGATAACTGACTGTTGTTAAGGATAACAGACTGTTGCTAAGGATAACAGACTGTTGTTAAGGATAACAGACTGTTGTTAAGGATAACAGACTGTTGCTCAGGATAACAGACTGTTGCTAGGATAACAGACTGTTGCTAAGGATAACTGACTGTTGCTAGGATAACAGACTGTTGCTAAGGATAACAGACTTGTGCTAAGGATAACAGACTGTTGCTAGGGATAACAGACCATTGCCACGATCAAGGGACTGTGTGCAGTCATATCAATCCGCAAAAAAAAGTCCCGTCAATTTAACGTCAGCTCTGTTTTCCCATTGAAACCCGATGGGATAGATTTCTAATATTTATTTTTTTATTTATAGAGAGTGAATTGATGATGGCTAAACTGTCCCTAGAACAGAAGAGAAAAATAAAGAAATAGACAACGAAATATGTTCAAGTACATATAACTGGGCGATAGACAAAACATACGGCGACGGACAGGAAGTAACTTAAGGTTTATTTAGATTATCGTGCAATAAGCAGAATAATTTGCAATGAGCCGTTGAATAATGAAAAAATACAAAACCGACACCTCTTGGTATATTGATCTGATTCAACATTTATTCTTAATTCAGTACATAGTTGTGCTAATTTGTCCGTCTACTCCAGTGCGCTAATAAAGGCACTGTGGGAAATGATAGCATGAGGACTATAAAATGTGGTCATGGTTTTCATATAAATTGCTTTTACAAGTGGAATCAAATTGATTATGTATCCCAGGCTTATATAAACTGTCTGGTGTTGGTTTGCATACATCTGGCCTCTGTGCTGCACAATGCTCTGCAGTCAGACACTGAAGGCAGTCTGTGCTGTGGTACAGTGGGCAGACAGACAGAGAGACAGAGAGAGAGAACAGACTATTAAACAGAGAGAAGGAGAGAGGAGAGAGAGTGAGGATGGATTGGGAGAGAGAGAGAAATGGCTGCATGGAGCCACAGAGGGATGCAATATACTGGGATTGTATTGTGCTGAAATTGGTGGTAATGGCAGGACATACATCAGCTTGACACATTCACTGTTACAACTCTTACACACACACACACACACACACACACACCACTCACACACAGACTTTTAAGTTTTCCATCAGAATTACAAATGTGGTTTCTCCGCATGGCTGTCCAGGAATATGTCGCTATTCATATATTCAAAAATGATCACCTTCCCAATTACTAGACAGTAAGAGGTACTTAAGTAGAATTACCCATGCATGGCAGTCAAAATGTCAAATATAAGAGTACTCATTCGGCAGGAAAAATCTGGATTTGTATTTACGGTACTCAACTAAATGGACTAGTTAATTATGTTAGACTACAAACCAACAACTAAACAAACATTTCAGCAGCTTCCATAGCATTCAATTGGAATAGTCAAGTTAAGCACAGGTACTTCATTATTGTACTAAAGTAGAATAATTAGTAAATGTACTTCGTAACGTTCAACCACTGTCAACAGATATGAAAACTATTCTCTGTCCAGTTGTTCTCTAAATAGTTATATACAGTACATTCATCCCTATATCTGTCTATCTACCTAGCCCGTAGACACACACACACACACACACACACACACACACACACACACACACACACACACCCAGAGTCAGTAGTGTGTGTAGATGCTCCAGATGGAGGGATGGCCTCCTCTCACTGATCATTGCCCACGGCTGCTCCCTCCTTCTCTCTCTCTGCATCAGCTATCTGTGATTAGAAGCACGCCTCAAGGGAAAACACACACACACACACACACACACACACACACAGACTTTCTTACAGTATGGAAGCTTTTTGGCACACACACACAGACACGTTTGTGCTTTTACGCTGAATGCCCATACAAAATCACCACAGAGTGAGTACGTGAACACACACTTTGTCCCGTGCCCTCTGCGGGTCTCGGCCCGTCTCTCAGACACGAAGGTGGCGGCTAATTGGACGATATGTAAAGTATGCAGGGTGTGTAATTAGGGGCTCTCCATAATGCATGAAGGTGAGTCCATTCAGTCAGCTCTTTGTCTGCCGATGAGGAAATATTGTGTTTTGAATGTTGAGACAACACCGTGAAGCAAAGATTAGGCTTGCTGTTGGAGGCAATTAACCAAAGTGGTGATTAACCAGGTGTATATGAAGTATTCATTGGATGATTACCATGATGAATTAGGTATGTTAGACATGAGCAGCGTATCAGTTTCCGATCAACATGGATCAGCTTTAATAGAATAGTACAACAGTGTTTAGTCTGGCCTCCAGCAGAACACCTCAGGACATGATCTGGACCTGTAGATACTGTCCACTGAGAGAAATAGCACAGAGTGTGGATGGTTGCTATCATTCAACTGAAGGGAAGAAAAATTCAGATTTCAAGAAAATGCTCCTTTTGTCTGAGGAATATAATAGAAAGATAATTGATTCACAGTTCATACTTCGTATTGTAAACATGTTATGTCTATTTCTAAGGCTTTCGACGATCTCTTCACACAACTGTTGCCTGGCAACATCAGTGTCAGGACCTCGACACAAACTGATGAACCCAAATGCACGACCCAGAGACAAAGTATTGAATATAAAAACATGTATATGTATTTATACAGTTCAGGTAATCCCTCTTAACAGAATAGGTGGTGGAAATAACAAAAGCGTAACAAAAAGAGGACTTAAAGGTGGGGTAGGTAAGTTCGAGATCGCTAGAATTTGAAAATACACAACTGGAAAAAATCTGCCGCTTCCTTATAGAGCCCCTCCTCCAACACACACGAACGCGCACATGACCAATGAGGGCACGAGATAAGTTTGTGCCCCGATGGAAGGCTGACAGGCAGGTAGGCCATCCAATTGGTTGTACTTTTTACAGTATTACGGCTTCTACAGATGACATTTTGATATGGATATTTTGTCAAAGCACTTCAGATATTCATTGCTATCGGGATGTGAAGAGCATTCCATGGAATAAAACAAAAGGTGTATCTCGAGCCGGTTTCTGAAACTTACCTACCCCACCTTTAATACAAACTTAAGCCTGACATGAGAGAAAGCAATCCTTGCTGAGTTGAGGCTTGGCACGGCCATTCGAGACGAACTGACGCAGGACAGGGGAGAGACAGGACTATTTAAACACGAGGTGAGTGGGAACCGGTGGAAACAATCAGGGGCGGGGCAGACGCTGACGATGGCGGGAAAAACACACAGGGGGAGGAAGAAAACAGGGCCTGAAATGAAAGACGAGGTAAGTACTAAATAAAACAGGAAATGAAAGACACAATGCATGACGATCAGGGTTAGAAGAGTCCAGGAAGTCGCTGCAATCTAGCCATACACTAGTCTGAATAAAAGCCCCCCTTTAAAATAACGATTTTTCGTTTTGACACTTCTTATCAGATTATGAAGATATACCGGGTAATTGAAGAGGTGCTGGTCGGTGGATGTGTTGACTCTGTATGCTAGCTGTTTCCTCCTGCTGTCACTCTTTGTGCTAAGCTAGGTTAACCCAGTTCTGTTAATGTTACCATTTAGATGTTTAAAGCTACCTTAAAATGACACGCTATTTGCTCTTTGATCGCTGCAAGGTTGGGAACAGAGCTTTGATTTTCTATGGTTACCTCCCCTGTTGGCTTGCCCCGCTTTGTACAGCTGTCATATGATTGGTTGCACGTCAAAGGTCAGTGTCACTCAAGGCCAAAGCGAGCGCAGCGCTTGGCAACCATTTTGAGAGACGGGCGGCAACGCTACCTCCAGGAACACAATGACAACGCAGAGTCGTTTCACCGGTGTTCACGTGACGGCATCTCCTCGTCGAACAGAGAGCGAATATGTTTCTTTTCTCAAATGTCAAACTATTCTTTTGAAGTATTCAACTTCTTATGCAGTGACATGACAGGAGGTCTGTCTGCTGAGAAGAACAGCTCCAACAAGGCTATACTATAAAAAGCTTGTTGAGATCACACACACACACACACACACACACACCTCACATGTATGCACAATTCATTTGTACTTATATACACACCAAAAAGACTTACACAATTTGACTAATCCTGCATACATGTCGACGTGCACAGACACACACATACTAACAAGTGTGTGTGGTGTGTGTGTGTGTGTGTGTGTGTGTGTGTGTGTGTGTGTGTGTGTGTGTGTGTGTGTGTGTGTGTGTGTGTCTGTGCACATACATGAGCTTCTCTGCTGCTGTTAGACGGATGGTGGCTGTCAGTGGGGGGGGGGTCAGAGTTATGGTCTGCTAGAGCCTGCACTGGGTCACACTCCGCCTAGGAATAGGACTGAAGCTGGATTAACCCTTAGTCTACCTGTTGTGTGTGTGTGTGTGTGTGTGTGTGTGTGTGTGTGTGTGTGTGTGTGTGTGTGTGTGCCTGCGTGTGTGTGTGTGTGTGTGTTATGTCGGCCCATTCATCACCTGATAGCACCATTACCCTGACAGTGTGGAGTACGGCTGCACCGGCTCCACCGGTCCTTGTTAAAACGCAATTAATAATGTGAGGCGTTTGTGCCACCGGCTCGCAGGACCTTTAATCAGGGAGGTAATGGGCCGTTATTGAAAACGGCACCCGGGGACCACGTGCTTCTCGCCTGCTGTGCAGACCCACGCCCGACATGTGTTGTGGATGAAACACCTTTTCATGTTCTGATTTGGTGGTACCTCCCTTGAAGTCTGAGAGCCTGCAGGAATATATAAGAGGAAAAGGGAAAACGGCTATTTACAGGTTGCATATCATCAGTTTCAGGGATTGTTGGATTTCAGCCTTTGCAGACCATTTACATGCACTGAAACCTATATAACACACTACAGGAAGGGACAACCACAAAAGCAGAATAGGGCCTCTTCAAATGCTACTTTTTCAGAAGTGTAATTGCCACCCTTAGGCGAGCAGACCCGTCTTCTCCAGGTGAAACGAACATGACACGGTCAGGTCTGCGCTCTGGACGAAATGCCACATTAACACGGTTAATCTTTCTGAAGGAGCCGGGGCTTAGTGTGTTCCCTGCTATTGTCTTCTTCTCAGTTCTTTTCTCATTTGCATTAATCCCGTTACACAAACACACACTCAGCCTCGTCACCCCACCAGGCCTGACTCTTGACTCTCTCTCTGGTACAAAGCTACGCTTGTTCCTCCTGCCCTCGCTCTCCACCCCGACACGCTGATCAAAGCTGGGTTTCAGGGTCCTCCATGACAGCCTTTAAAGCCGCTCCAAGCCTGTTGTTCAAGACATGAAATATTCACTGTGTGTGTGTGTGTGTGTGTGTGTGTGTGTGTGTGTGTGTGTGTGTGTGTTTACGTGAAGCCAACATATGGGAATACAGGTGTGCAATTAATCGTATTTGAATCGCAATTACGATGTTGGCCTGCCACAATTACGAAAACAACATAATCGAAAATAACAATTATTTTGCTTTGTTAGGTTGTGACAGTGCGCTGCAACATATTTGATCTAATTAATTTTCTAATTTATTTGTATTTATCATATTTCTATATGTTTAGTAGCCTGTGGAAGTGCGCTCCGAAATATTTGTTGATCTCGTTTATTGGTATTTATTATTTTTGATATTATTTATTTAAATGTAAATATAAATGTATCATTTATTTAATTTATTTTCGTATTGGTTTTTCAGTTGAATTAAACGTTCAGGGTAATCAACAGTTAAAAAGATACTGTTCAAATTATTATTTGTTTTAAAGGATTTTTTCAAAGTCATCGTATTTAATAATCGTGATATCAATTATTGACCCAAATAATCGTGATTATGATTTTTGCTATAATCGCACAGCCCTAACAGGTGGGCTTAAAGGTGGGGTAGGTAAGTTTGAGAAACCGGCTCGAGATCGCTTTGAAAATACACAACCGGAGAAAATCTGCCACTTCCTCACAGAGCCCCGCCTCCAACACACACGGACGCGCACATGACCAATGAGGGCACGAGATAAGTTTGTGCCCCGATGGAAGGCTGACAGGCTGGTAGGCCATCTTGTACTTTTTACAGTATTACGGCTTCGACAGATGACATTTTTTTATGGATTTGTTGTCAAAGCACTTCAGATATTCATTGCTATCGGGATGTTAAGAGCATTCCATGGAATATAACAAAAAGTGTATCTCGAGCCGGTTTCTGAAACTTACCTACCCCACCTTTAAGTACAGATAAAGAAATGCGTCACAAGTAGAGCTTTATATAATCATTTTTATTTATTAAAATGAACAGAAAATCTCAATTACCACGTTTTTAACTGATAAGAACAAGCCGTAAAAAAAAACGCTCATTATTCTCCTTTAAAACTGTATTCCTAACGCCCAGAGTTTCCGCAGTGGAGTGGGATGCAGAAATAAATGGCAGAGAGCAATTTCTCTGAATGGTTTCCACGCTGACGGATGAGTCAGAGATTGAAGTGAGCAGAACTGCTGTGTGTTTGTGTTTTATTCATAGTGGAGATCATGGGAGAAAAAATTCTGTTTAATCTTTGGTGCCATAACGGCTTCACGCCCCACAGCGATATAACAGAAACAACACGAGGGCACACTAAAGAATTCTATATGCTTTCTATATATTTCCACACCATTGTCGAAGATTCAAAGGTGCATTCATGGCTTTATTAATGTATGTCACAAATGATGAAAATAAGTTTAGCTGCTGCTTTATTCGTGTGTTGGCGCCTGGCATCCCAGCATGCTGTATCTGAGAGTAGCATGACAACATCTGCCAAGTGCACTCAAAGCTGCCCAAATCACCTGAAGGATTATTCCGTCCAGGCTGTGAATAACAACTCGTGTGAACGACGTGGTTCGGCTGAAATCTACTCCACGTTGCTCTGAAAAGAAAAGGTGTTAATAAAAGATAATCGTTGTTCTGCTTTCTGTATTTTAGTTGCGAGATTGTGGCACATAATAAAATCCAAAACGAAGTCAAAGGATCACAGTTACTGGAGCATGTCGGTGGTTCCTCGTTCCCTTCATGTATCCGTCATTAGCCTGGCAACCATGTGTGTCAGAAGGTCAGAGTGTGTGTGTGTGTGTGTGTGTGTGTGTGTGTGTGTGTGTGTGTGTGTGTGTGTGTGTGTGTGTGTGTGTGTGTGTGTGTGTGTGTGTGTGTGTGTGTGTGTGTGTGTGTGTGTGTGTGTGTGTGTGTGTAGCATTACTATACTTGTGGGGACCTACATCTGTTTACATAGTTACGTGTGGGGACTCGCCTCCCTTATGGGGACATATTGGAGGTCCTCATGAGGGGGATCATTAATTCTAGGGTTAAGACTTGGTTAGGTTTAGGTTAAGGGTTAGGGTAAGGTTAAGGGCATGTGTTGGTTACGGTTAAGGTTAGGATAAGTCTCCAGGAAATGCATGTAAGTCAATGTAATGTCCCCTGAAGTGATGTATACAGTGTGTGTGTGTGTGTGTGTGTGTGTGTGTGTGTGTGTGTGTGCGTGCGTGCGTGCGTGCGTGCGTGCGTGCGTGCGTGCGTGCGTGCGTGCGTGCGTGCGTGCGTGCGTGCGTGCGCAAGACCCAGATACACAGAACATCTTGCAGGGTGTGTGCCTCTCTATCTGTTCATGTTTGGAGCACAAAAGCCGTGGCTCACAAGGGCCATCTGGGAGTCTGGCGGTTGTAATTACATTTGATATGAAGAAGGAAGGCAAAGGAAGGAGGGAAGGAAGGGAACAGTGGGTGACGACGGAGAGGAAGGTTACAAAAAAGGAGAGATAAGTGAGAGTCGGTGGGAGAAAAGGTAAGCAATGTGAGCCAGGAGGGATGATGGGGGATCAGTGGCAGATTCTGCGGCGGGCAAAATACTGGAGGAAGTGGTTCATGTGAGGACACACACACACACACACACACACACACACACTCCAGCTGTGGATGAGTGTTTTGCAGGGTGCCCACTCAGCCAAAAGGACTGTTAATCCAACAGATGCCGAGGAAATTTGCCGACTTTTCAACATCGAGAACGGGAGGCAATTATCTCGATACACGGCGGTTTAAATGAAACATAGCAGAGGAATGTTTAGGAAGTTTGTTAATTAGTAACACTCATTGAACAATACATTTTACTGAATGAGCGCGGTGCTTTCAATCCGCCCTGTCACTCTCTCGCTGTGCGTGTGGTCTCCTCCCTCTCACACACACATTGAGGGATGCTCCACAGCCGCTTTCAGCCTGCCATTGTGCTTCTGCTGCTCCACTGCTTGTAATTACGCCAGTGTCAGGTGCACCGTTAAATGTGTGCGCTTACGTTTTCTCTGTGGTGACTTGTCAACTTGCAGAAAGGCCTTTGTTTGTGTGTGATGTCGGAGATTCTGCTTGGTTACGTCCCCGCCAGCCCTTCCTTAATATTCTGCCAGACATTTTCTACACTGGTGATAATTATGTCTGCTGCTTGTTATTCTTTTATTCATGTAAGACTGGGGACCTGACAACCGCCACATCCCATCTGGCGGTTGTAGATTTGTTTTACGAGGCAATTGTTAGCTAACTTTAGTCTCTTTTATTCCCTTCTACAGTCCTGTGCTGTTTCATGCTACAGTTTGCTATTAATAGCATTTTAAAGCACCGTGACTCAAGTAAAGCCTCTTCAAGCCACCAAGACAAATCTGCAATCTTGATGACTTGAAGGTCCCCTATATTACTCTTTTCCAACAATATATATGAAACATGTCTCTGAAGTGTTTGGCTCGAAATACCAAACAGATCATTGCAGTATCCCATAATCCCCTCTGTTTCCGTCCTTTTCCAAAAGTGCTGATTCTTTGGCTGTAGCTTTAAATGCTAATGAGCTGCTGCTGGCCACGCCCCTCTGCAAAGTGATTGGTTTAAAAAACACAATAGGCGCGTTCACACCGGAGTACTTTTCCCCGTACTTTTCCCGTTTAGTTCCGTTAGTACCCCTTATGTCGCGTTCACACCAAAAAGAATACTTAGTGCCGGGAACTTTTACCCCCATGTTTAGTGCCTGCTAGAGAGGTGGTACCAAAAAAGTACCAATTTCTATTAGCTGGGCCGTGCAAACCACGCCCCGTAAAACTCTGAACAGTTTTTTGAAGCCGCCATTGTATTTGCTGGCATTAGCATTAGTAGCATTAGCATTAGCCCCGCGCACCAACGGAGAGAGAATAACTTATGGCAACACAAAAAAAAACGGGTTTGCGGTGGAGTGATGAGGAGGTGTCGGCATTCTGGCGATTTACTCGGAAGTCCCCAACTCCGGGGACTTCCGGCCGGGGACTTCGAGTGGCAGTATAAGCCGTGAAGTTGTTAGTGGCCTGTCAGTAAACTCAAAGCAGAAGAAGACGAAGTGACGTCAGCGGCTCATCTGCGTAATCTTCCCTCAGGGAAAAGTACTCCGGTGTGAATGCGATTGGTACTTAGTGCCCTGGGGTACTAAGTACGGCAAAGTACTTGGTGTGAAAGTGGCTAAAGGTGCTCTAGGACAGGGCTTCTCAAACTTTTTTCAGTCATGTACCCCCTTTGAAACATTTTCTCAGCCAAGTACCCCCTGACCGACCCCGAAAATGTTTGATCGAAAAACTATACTATAAAACTATAACTAAAACTATAAAACTATAAAATACAATACACCAATTTGACATGTTTATATGAGTTCATAGGAATATTTTATACAAAATTGTGTTTTCTATTTAACTTATCGTACTAAGATTATGTTTGGTATTTTTTTAATTAACTAAATCTCACGTACCCCCTGCAGTACCCCAACGTACCCCTAGGGGTCCGCGTACCCCCATTTAAGAATCACTGCTCTAGGAGAAGATTCAGGTGATAAGATGGGCGTTACCTTGGTTGGTTGTTGGCCAATGGTTTCACAACCCAAAAACACATTGTGACATCACAGAGTGGCCAAAATCTGATCAGCTCATTTTCAGACGGGTTAATATATAAATGGATCAGGACAAAAAGAGAGAGAATCTTTGTTCCTGATACTCTCCGAATCTCCTAACACAGAGGGGACACATGTTTATATTTAAAAGACATGAAAAAGTGGTTTTTCCATAAAAGGTCAAAATAAATTTGTAAAATCTCTGTGTGTTCCCTCAGGTGGCCTCCCTCGGTGTGACCACCTTCACCCTGTGCGCCCTGTGCATCGACCGTTTCCGCGCGGCCACCAACGTCCAGATGTACTACGAGATGATCGAGAACTGCACCTCCACCACGGCTAAACTAGCAGTCATCTGGATCGGTGCTCTGCTGTTGGCCCTGCCGGAGCTCCTCATCCGACAGCTGGTGACCGAGGACACAGGAAATCCTGACGAGCCTCCAGTTGAACGTTGCATCATCAGGATATCCACCTCGCTCCCCGACATGCTCTACATTCTGGGTTTGACCTACGAGGGCGCCAGGCTTTGGTGGTGCTTCGGCTGCTACTTCTGCCTCCCCACCCTCTTCACCATCGGCTGCTCTTTGGTGACGGCGCGTAAGATCCGGCGGGCGGAGCAGGCCAGCGTGCGCAGCAACAAGAAGCAGATCCGTCTGGAGAGCCAGATGAACTGCACCGTCGTGGCGCTGGCGATCGTGTACGGAGCGTGCGTGGTGCCGGAGAACATCTGCAACATAGTGTCCGCGTACATGGCGGCCGGGGTTCCTGAACACACCATGTCCGTCCTCCATCTTCTGTCCCAGCTGCTGCTCTTCTGTCGGGCCGCAGTGACTCCGGCGCTGCTGCTCCTCCTGTGCCGTCCGCTAGGAAGAGCTTTCCTGGACTGCTGCTGCTGCTGCTGCTGTAACCACGCGCCCTCCTCGGCAACCGGCAGTGACGATAACGAACACGAGTGCACCACCGAGCTGGAGCTTTCTCCGTTCAGCACCATCCGCAGGGAGCTGAGTAACTACACCCCTGCGGGCTCCCACTGCTAAACAGACGTTCCTCATCAGGGATGGAGACTCCACTAGCCTGCTATTAGCCTTCAGCTAGCGTTTCTCGGACTCGGCTAGGAGAGATATGCCTTAGCTAGTCTAGTCACATTTTTAAATGGGTGCATGAATAAAGTGGGACACTGAATAATCACATTCAGCCAGTGTCTTAAATCCTTAACTTTCATTCCTTACAATAATCCTCTACCTTCACTGTAACCTGTATGACCCTAATTTCACAGGAAAGCGTACAAAAAGCATCTTCTTCACTCACGCCCTGGGGTGCTCTTCAAACAGGGTCAGTACTTATTTTAAGCAATCCTGCCTGAACCTGTAATACTTACAATTACAACAAATACTTACAAACCTGCCTGCTGTATGACCTTCTATGCCTGAATATCAGTTCGGATGAACCTACCTGGTTCCTTAAAAGAGGTAATATCGTCTTAAATTGAAAGTGAAATGTCCCTCGGTCTCATTGTATGGGCAGGTTAAGCTAAATCTATTTATACTGTTACACAGGAATATCATTGTACAGTATGCATCACAATATGTTCGGGTTAATTTAATTAAATCGCTTAAATCACTTGGGAAGATGAAGTGTATGTGGCCGTCATGTAATAATAATTATGTATGGGAAACTATACTGTATTATTATCAATGCCAATCATCTTCCATTGTTGGAGACTAATTAATCAAGCTTAACCTTGTATAATAACTCAAACATGTGGGCACACACTGCCTCTATAGAAATACAGTTTACAGACTATATAAGCTGCATATGTACAGTTCATGTAATGCTGCACACAAGGGAACAAGGATAATTAAACTAGTGCAGGGTGTCTCTCAGACGGTTTGCAAGAGAAGAAGAGAGTGGGTTGGGCGATCCAAATGTACACAACAAAACTTAAACTGTATATTGAAAAATATCCAGGGGACTCAAACATTACTGGGCTGGTCTCAGAGATACATAAACACGGACTGGAGTGGAATGAAAATGGACTCAAATTGGAGTCGAATGGATTGGAAAGGAGTCAAATGAAATTGAATGGAGGGGATATAAATACAGAGAACTGCAAGGGATGGACTCAACACGGACTGGACTGAAAATAAATATCTGCACTACACCGTTGTATCATGTTACGCCTTACACGTTGGGCTGTATATAAACTGTACACTTTCTTTGGTGCTCTGACTGTATGATAAATGCGCTGTGAACAACAAATCCTTCGGTTCGAGTTGAAATCGCAAGTAATTGAGCTGCGTGCTGGGGTTCGGTCAAGAAGACAGATTACAGTTGTGTGTGGAAGACTTGAATGATGGTGGTGTGGAAAACAAACTCAAAAGGAAAATCAATAAAGAGTTTCACTGAGATGCCATATCGAGATCGGCTGAAGTCCTGAGTGTTGTTAGACACGTACAATAAAATGTGGTTACACTTTATTTTACAGTAGGCTACCCAATTACTACCCAATAGGTTTTATTAAATTGACAAGATACAGACTTGAATAGATTATCAAGCATCTGCATATTTGTATTGATTCATAAGTATAGGAATATAATTTATGTGTGGTTTATGTAACAGTGACATTAACGATCAATCATTAACTTGGTCTTAACAGCATATTACTTAATTACTATCACAAAAAAGTGTCAATACTGCATTAGTAAATTGTTCATATGACTACTTTTAAGAGGTTTATTGGATATCAATTATATTTTATTTCTTAACTGTAAAGTGCATTATTGTACAATCAAAACGTAGTAATCACATAATGCTAACTTTGTGTCAGGGACAAACAACTTCAACGTCAGACTTTTAGCAATATGTAATGTATGTGACCATCACATGTATATTTAAGATCACTTTTACAGGGTTTAAAATGACTTTATGAACCAACGCACGCTGCTAACGTTAGCTTAGTTAGCTAGCTAGCTACAGCTAATGAAATCAACAGATCGCGTTCGTAGCGCTTAGAAGAAAGAAATCAGAGGCGTCTTTTCTACTTATATCTAAAATGAAGGACCCATCGTGTCAATTGGAAGGTTAATTGAAAATCTGCCGTCAGCATATGTGCCATGCGAGAAAGGTTAGCTTAACTAGCGTAGCAACGATGACCTAAGAGGGTGAGTTTTCATGGGTGGTAAATTAACAGAAACATTGCCAAATAACATTGGCAGTTTCATTACTTGGGTTTTTTAAGGAGAACCAATGAAATGTTTTTCACAGCGTATACATTTACAAGTGTATTGTACTGTAAATCTGTTTTCTTAATCCTACCAATCAGACCTGGGTCAAAACAACGTTCCACCCTCCATGACAATGTATAACAACGCAGGTAATTGAAGTTACGGTAAGTGTGTAAGAGGCATCTCAGGATGACCAAAATGTACTTAAAATCCATTAAAGTGCTTGCTAACCTAATAAAAGACGTGTTCCCAATAGTGTATAAAACCAAAATGGCTGCTGGTGAACTCCGTGATGACCCAGGTGTGATATTCAGTGGTATTCTGTATATTGCGATGAATCTTTTCCATACGATTCTGCACTGCCAAACACCTTCTCTCTGTCTGTTTCTCGTGCTCTTGTGGTAGTAGCACACTATCTCTGGGTGTCTCTCTCAGCGCGGAGGTCAGCTCGCCCTCAGCTCCGTCGACACAGGGTTTTACTACGAATAATAAATCTAATGATATGACAGTGCCCAGGCCGAGTCATGCTAAAAATATACTCTGAGAGAGAATCTGTGGATGATGGGTGTTTTGTGTTTTTCCTGTCGTGGCTGGAGGCAACAACCCTTTGGCTTTAATGAAGTGCAGTTTACGAGCGCCAAGAGATCCCGGTGGCATGCAGTTCTTCAAGTTAATGGAGGAAATGGGCAGAAACACAGCAGCACGGCAACACAATACCCTGCAGCCGGTTTGACAACCGTTTTTTATTACCATCATTATCAGGCTATTGTGGGCCCTTGTGTAAACCTGTCCAGGGATCTCAGCTGATACGCTCTAGCACTAGATTCTATCATTAAATCAAAAAGTTTTTTATGTCCAGTTCACTTCGGTACCGTCAGGATTTCCCCATTTATTCGATGCGACAAGTGTTAGCTGACCTCCTGAAACTGATTCTGCATTTTTTCTGGAAGTATAGCCCATTCTAAATGGCTCAGTGTGTAGTAACGTGGTTCAATTCGATATTGATGAAGTGATTCGTGTTAATCAGTCAGTGGGACGTTTATTCTGAATTGTGTGAGTATCCTCTTCACCCTGAGCTAATTGTGTCTGTATTTGATACCTGAAAATGTAAGCACACAACCACTATTGTCTCTAAGTCTAGTCACTGGTTTCTACATAGCTTTTTATATAGCCAAAAACTGTCCCTTTGTTTATCAGAGAACTTTATCTTGAAAACTGTATATTAAAACCCTAAATGTACTGTTGATGCCGTGTTGATTTCTTGTGAGTACTAAGGTCAACTTTGTCGAAAACATATTTGAGAATAGTGAAGAGAAAATCATGTGAATGGAACTATATTTCATCATCACCTCAAGCAGATGTTATGTAAAAGGGATAATCCAGACCAGTGAAAATGTTTGTTTCTCTAGCAATGGAATATTTCTACTAAATACGTTGAACTTTAAAAAAGAGAGTTGAAAATTGATCAAGCAGTGATTCTGTAGAATGGGTCAAACTCACACAACTTTGAATCCTACAATTCTCATAATGCAACTAATAATAAATAATATATTAATTTGATATAGCGCTTGCTAATAAAATAGCTTTTGAAAATATGTGCATCTTAAAAGTGCTTAGTTTTAGATAAATAAAATAAAGTGTCGCAGCAGCTTGAGTTTCCCTTTCTCTTTGTTAACCGTTTCACATCATGACTTAACAGTTTCAGACGATTATAGAACAATATCAGTCTTTACACATCATAACAACTGAACAGTTTTAAAGTTTCTCTTCTTCTTTCTTTCCCTCTTATATTGCAGTCCCTCCCTCACTTTGTTCTGTTCAGTGCGAGAATTGAGCTTGTCCTGCCAGGAGTTTGTAAATCTGGGCTGAAATGGTGTCAGGGCCATTCTCATACACATGCAGGTGCTCATTGGTTAGCCTCGGTTTGCTTGATCCTGGTGGACTGAGTGTAATTATTTGTTTCTCTCTCCCTTTCTGCCGCCAACACGCCTGTTCACTCTCCTCTCCGTATTCTCTCCCTGTATCGCTAATTATTCTCTTCACTCACTCTCCTCTCCGCTTCTCTCCCTGTATCGCTAATTATTCTCTTCACTCACTTTCCTCTCCGCTTCTCTCTGCCGCTCTCTCGTCTCTTCTTCTGTGTTTCTCTCCCTGTATCGCTCACTCGTCTCTTCTTCTGTGTTTCTCTCCCTGTATCGCTCACTCGTCTCTTCTTCTGTGTTTCTCTCCCTGTATCGCTCACTCGTCTCTTTCGCCCCCTGATGGTGGCGGTTAAAATAGACCGCGCTCCGCCTGTTGCCGACCCCTGATCTAGACTGACTACAATAATGCTACACTTATTAATCTCCTCTGACACGATTAAAGATCTGGGTTGGGCATCGTTGTAGATTAGTCTGCAATCTGTCAAAACCTGAAAACAATGACAGCTTATATAATGTGTGAAAGAGGCATGCAGAAAGGAAATATGAAGAAATCAGCTCCTTGGGAATAAGTCTTGTGTCTTCATGTACTGATTTATTTAAGATGCTCCCACAGTAGTATAGTGTTAATTTTTCCTCCTTTCGACATAACAGAGGAGCGTTTGAAATATTCATCAGCGATATATCACTGTGCTCTCCCAACACATCCTACACACTCTCCTCTCTCCCTCGCCTTATCTGTCCTGTATGCCGCTTCCAAAGTGTTATACAACGATGACGACAGCGGTGTGTGTTCGCGATAAGGAAGCAGAACAGAACCGTCTATACATCGTGTAACAGAATTAGCTGGAACACTAAGTAAGCAGATGCCAGAACACCAAAGACGTCTTGCTTGTTTCATTTCCCCCACTCAGGTTTAAAGAAGCGAAACAAAAGAACAAAGTAACGGTGGATTTCAGCTTTTAGACAAATATACACTTTTTTAATTATGTTCTTAAATCGTTTTTTAAAACAAACATCACAACCACAAAAACATTGAAATAATGATGTTCTATTGTGAAGGTTTCCATCCATTACATCCGAACGTGTTTTGGATGATTTTATTAACGCAGAGACGAGTCCTGATCAATTAAAGATGGTGCAGGATTCACAGCCGAAGTGGCCAGAAGATATGTTCAGAAAGCTGATTGATCCGTTTCAATCAGCATTATCAACCCCTACTAGGTTTTTGCTACCACCAAAATGTAGACTGGTTATAAGAGCATACTCTTTCACTTAAATCCTACAAACTTAGATCTTATATTTAAAACGTTATCCAAACCTTTCCACTCTCTGACCTCTCGAGGTTTATTAGAGGGTAACACGTTGCAGAGAAGGCCCGGCCCGGGAGTGTGGAACGTACCCACAGACCTACTCCTTACCTCTAACCAATTCAGGTTCCAGTGGGGCCCTCTCTCCCTGCGTGCCTCTCCACCTCTGCTTCCTACTTCTTACCCTTTTCCCTCAACCTATCCTAAGGGAGTGCATGTACGTAGACACGTTGTATTCCTTACTTCTTACTTGCTACCCTTTTCCCTCAACCTATCCTAAGGGAGTGCATGTACGTAGACACGTTGTATTCCTTACTTCTTACTTGCTACCCTTTTCCCTCAACCTATCCTAAGGGAGTGCATGTACGTAGACACGTTGTATTCCTTACTTCTTACTTGCTACCCTTTCCCTCAACCTATCCTAAGGGAGTGCATGTATGTAGACACGTTAGTTTAGCTGCTATAGGCTTGGACTATTGAGGGGGGCACCTTACTCCGTCTTTCTGGCTGTCTGTACCCGTGTACTCTCATGTTCCGAATAACCCAGCTTCCCCCAAATCTCTTTTTTGTGTCCACATATACGCCGGGATCCTGAGTCGAAGCTAATCCTGTTGCTGTGGTCGTGTGTCCTGCATCCTGCATCCTGAGTCCTGGACTTCGAGTCGTGGCTGAACCTGTCTCTGCGGTCCTGCCAGACTCTCACCATACTACTTCCCTGATGGCTCCCACAGGATTTTTGACATCCTCGTGGATTCCTCTTCTTCTTACAGACACACGCATTTCCAAATATTTGGTCTACCTATGTTGTAAATAAGATAAGATGGACTTTTATTAATCCCTCGTGGGGAAATTGTTTCTCTCCATTTTGAACAGCACCAGGGACACCTCGGTGGCACTTGGTCTTGCCGGGACTTGAACTGGTGAACTTCCAGTTGCCAAGCCAAGTCCCTATCGACTTCGCCACCACCGCATATTATTAAATGTATTATCTCTTCAATTTACACACGGCATCTATTGCACGTCTGTCCGTCCTGGGAGAGGGATCCCTCCTCTCTTGCTCTCCCTGAGGTTTCTCCCATGTTCCCTTTAAACTGTGGGTTTTCTCCGGAAGTTTTTCCTTGTACGATGTGAGGGTCTAAGGACAGAGGGTCTAAGGACAGAGGGGCTAAGGACAGAGGGTCTAAGGACAGAGGGTCTAAGGACAGAGGGTGTCGTATTGTCATACTGACATTCTGTACACACTGTGAAGACCACTGAGACAAATCTAACATTTGTGATATTGAGCTATATAAATAAACATTGATTGATTGATTGATTGATTGATTGATTGGTTGATTGATTGATTGATTGATTGACATGACATGACAACATGGAAAATCAACATACAGTGTGTTCTACTTGTTTTTGATCTGATTTAAATGTGTTCGCAGTTTTAAATACAAAGGATGTGCTCACTGCAGCTGTTGTGAGGAGGTGGTCTCTTTCTTCGAGGGATATGAAAGCAGCAAACTAGAAGAGAAAGGGACATCAATCTGAAACATTGACTACACTGGAAAAAATGCTGCTCCAAAATCAAATAAAAGAATAATGAAAACAAGGTGTTTTCGCTTGTAATAAGTAAAATGCATCTGCCAAGAGAACAAGTGAAGATCTGCTCGGTTAGATTTCTATTTAGATAAAGTAGATCTTAATTAGCTGGGAGAACTTATGTTGAACTCTATCTTACCCGGATCAGTGAATGTTGTGTTGGAAAATAAGCTTGAAATGCTCAAAAGTTTTCAGATAAGAATTAGTATTTGTTTTTTAAATCAAGTAAGATGTATTCGTTAAAACAAGATTAACCATCTTTTACAAAAACGACAGCGGCTTAAAGAACTTGTTTCATTTGGGATTCAACTCAAAATAAGATGTTTTCAAGAGTCTTGAAGATGCATTGTTTAACACAAGACCTTCTACCTACTAACTGCATTGTTACCTCTTCAGTTAGTAGGTCTTATATCGAGTGTAAAGACATATTCTGACTAGAGAGTATAAATACTTACAGTGTATAATTAGGTGTATTATGTTCACAATTTCATATGATTGTATAAATTAGTTGAAAGCAATAATAGCAAGTTTAATATATTAGGTTCAACTTAATAGTATTGCTTTCAACTAACCTAATACAGTTGTGTGAAATCTGTTGACATAACATTTAATTAAAGTCAACATGTCAGTTATTTCACAGTACATTGAATAATTGAATAAACCATTTTCAAACAGACTTCTCTAAAGGTGTATCTTCGTTCACACTGAGAGCTTCAATTAGCATATTAAAATCACACATCAAGCCTTCGCCACAACCATAGACTGGTCTCAACATTTAAAAGTTTGAAACCCAATACGGAAGTCTTATTTTTAGTCCATTGATGTGAAACCGACTGCCCATGTTGCACTTTGTTTTCAAATCCATCAGCGACCTGTCATGTATCCCTCTGCGGGGAAATGAGAAAGCCCAATTATGAGACGTCTGGTGAAACATGGGGAAGTGTTCACTTTGAAATGCATCATAACTCAGGATTTTATCAGCTGCCTCTCCTATCTCCTCCCTGCTGTAGAGGAAGAAGCAATGTGTGTGTGTGCATGTGTGTGTGTCTCGTCCCAGAAACAGCTGACAGGCGATGTGCCACTCATCTTCGTGATTTCCCCAAAAACAGTTGGCCTCCTGCCGGCGCAGTCACTCACGATCAATCAGCCTCAATCAGCAACAGACTTGATGAAGTGTGTGTGCAGCCCCGACTGTGTGGCAGTGTGTGTGTGCGTGCGTGTGTGTGTGGCTGATTATCTGCCTTTTTGTTGTTTCATTGTGTGATTGTCTTCAAAGCCTCTTTTCCCCAATTCACGTTCCTATTGTATCAAAGTCCTTTCATGGTTTGACACGGAAAAGTTGTGATCCAGTTCTTTCGACGTCTCTTTTCATCGTGCTTCTATTTTGGACTTTAAAGGGCCGATTCTATAAGCCTTGATTAGCTGGCATTGAACATCGTACAGCCGTGCGGTTGCATTGTTCACGATGCTGAAACAGCTGTGTCACATAAATGTTTGATGGACATCGGATTTGTCGACAAGCTTCCAGGAAATAAGAAGGAACTCTGTGTTGTTTACCCGATGCCTTGTACAAAATATAATCCTTATTTAATGGAATAGTACATTTCCTTTTAGTTGGTTGACTTCTTTGCCCGTAGATATATCCATATTTGAATTTGTTACCTCCACTTTCAGGTTACAAAGGGATTTAATGAGGCAGAAGATACGGTTTGAGTCAGATGACGTGATATTAAAGTTGTTATCAAACACAATGGGGATACAAGAGAAGATTATTCTCGTCAACGAAAGCGCGTACCGAGTATTCAACCGATCAATATATTAAAACTTGTTCAAACTAACGATGCAGTCGTTTTCTGCTTTTAAATCAAATAGATTAGAGGGCTGCTGATGAGGGGCAATAGATAACGAGAAAGTATAGATGTTTTTGTACCACGGTCTTTTTGGTTGCAAACATCATCAAAACAACGTCCCACTGAACGTCTTGCGCAATCTGCTTTGCTCGTTGTTTCACTCCATCGAGGGTGCGTAAAGACTATTTTTAAGATTCTGAGATCCGTCTCCTCACTGCAGTGTTTGTTCAGACACACTCCCACCTTTCGGTTTTTCCAAGTATAACTGGGCACTCGTTAAAAACAGGAACTCCCAGCCAAGCAATCTGGTTTTTCTGGCTGTGCTATATAAATAGTTGCTAGGTAACCAGAGAGTTAAGTTACCATCTTTCTAACTTTGTTCTCCTTATTGTCCTTTTTGTCTTCTGTGTAGCTAGCATGGACACACACCATGCATTCTAAGCCAAAGGGGTGCCCACACTTTTTGTGCTGGTGAGCTCCTTTTGAAATGACCAGCTCACCAAGGTCTACCAACCAAAAATAAAATCCCAAATTGCAAGGGTTGCTGAATAACACATTTTATTTATACATGGGATAACTAACAACAAACGACTAATTTGATAATCGATTAATCTATCGATTAATTAATCGACTATTCGGACTATTACTGTACGCCTTGCACGATTTCTCAAACGCTCTTATTTAGCCATCAACTTTTAGATGTAGCTTGAGGTTGTTTTAGGCATGTGGAAACTAACAATGAAGACAATAAAGATGAATACTTGATTCAAAAATACATATATTATTAAATTCACATATTGTTTACAAAATTAACATTGCTTTTTATTAAAATAAAATAAATAATATTTCACATCAAAAGAAACAAGAATGTTTTAACAAATCGGATTAAATAATCTGATGACAGAACTGTAAACAGAAAAGCTGAAACTTTAACAAAATAAATAACTCAGTTTCCTCTACTCATAAACCATGTTTGTATCATGTAGTTAGCTCCGTGTTTTGCTGCTAGCATACAGAACACCTGACGTGGAAACGTTACTCGTGGGCGGGGCTACAGAGCTGCTAGAAAGACAGTGGAACCCGGTGCATTCCTCCGTCTGGATGTGGAGCACTTTTGTTAAATGTTTAGACAAATTGCTCGTGTTACCGCCCTTACGTGCTAAACACTCTTGGCAACGAGCATTGTCCACATCGAGACGGGTAACATTTAACCACACCTTGGAGCGCTTCTCTCCGCCATCCCCGCCGTGTGTTGCTGCATGTAGCAGCTGCGTGTGTGTAAACTGCCCCGCCTCCTCACACACAGACGGGAGAGAGAGAGATCTCGTCTGGATTGGAAAGGTCGAAAATACACCGACCATAGACGCATTTGTTTGTCTTTTTGCATGTTAGAAACGAGTTGGTGACACTAAGACTGCGAGATAATGTTTGTGTAGCAATAATACATGACCTTTCTCTTTCTCAACTCGGTACGAAGTCGCTGTCATATGCCTTGTGAACACTCCGATAATGCCTCTCCACCTTTCTTTGGCAGAGCGACGCTTGCTTTACAAATAAGGCAAATAACCTTTGAATGTGACATCACGACAAAATATTCTTCCTCTCATTCTGGGTGGAAGTGGAATGTCTTTAGCTTCTTGCTCGGTCCCGCACTCATTTTGTTGTTTGTCTCTTTAACTTAATTTGAGTTTTTCCGGCACTTGATTTATTTTGTATCGCTTTGCATTCTGGGTTAACAGACTGGAAAGCGATAGGTCGCTTTTTCTGTCAATCAAGTAAACTCCTGAATTAAGTGACAGGGAGGCCAAGGGAGGAGGGATCAAAACCTGTACGACGTACTGGGCACTGTATAACCAAAGCTGCACACATCAATGTTTTCTATCAACAACAGAATCCATTGCTGTGTGTTGTGTTCAAGGGCTTGCTGACAAACAGATCCTTCTCTACTCTCTCAACGTTACTGTTTCCTTTCCCTCTCACAGAGCTCATCCTCCACTTTATTAGCCGCAGAAAGCAGCTTATTTCAGAAAACGATAAGATAATACTTGCCAAGCACCAAATGGCAGAAACACACAGTAACCGTGAATGTGAATGTTGAACACTGAGCTGCTGCAGATTGAGATGTTGACATTTAGAGTTGGTTGAGATTAAATCAGAGCTAACAAAATATCTTATTTACATTTATCAGGAATCTGAAAAATGACTTTCCATGAAAGCTAGCGTTGCTCTGTGTCTGATGCAGAAACATCGTCCCCTTTATAACCTGGTGATTTGTTCGATTTGAGAAACATTTTTACACACAAATAAATACAGTGATGTGGGTTTTTAGAGTTGAGTGTTTAGCGTGCAACCTGTCGAATATTACATGTTATATTAGATTTCATTTTAACAGAATTTGCTAAAAATGGTTTGGTTTTATATTGCTGCTTATCCTACTGATCGTTTACAGAACAACAAGAGGCATTCTTTTGTATTTCTTTCGCAAACTAACACACATACACACAACAAAGTACTTTCAGGCATACCTGTGCAAAGACAAGCAGACACACACACACAACCAACCACACACACTCACACACACACACACACAACCAATATCGCAGTTCAGTATTTACTGAGAGAGACTTTTCATTTGCATGTTATATTGCAGTTATATTGAGACTGTCCATCGGGAGATGCTCCATAATATCCCCCCCCTCTATTTTTATACCTCTCTGTCTCCTGCCTCTCCATCCGTTCATTCCTCATCTTCCCTGAGCTCCATCTTTCCCTCTCATACATTTTAATGGCAGCAGTTTGATCCGGCTGGTCAAAAACACATTCAAATGGGTCTGCACGAGTTGAATAAATACATACTTTAGCAGCACATGTCAACTATTGTTCAGTGTGGTGGAAAAGATAAATATTTCACTTTTTGAAGTGTGGGTGGAATGGGATTTAGTCCGAGATCAAATATAAAAAGTATTTCTCTTTTTAAAATGCCATGAGAAACATTGTATGATATTGGTTCATCATATGCGTCTGGCAAAGGATTGTACCCATAGTAGGCTAAGTATAACATGAGATGGAAAGGATGCTATTCAGTTGGCTAAGATGTCTGAATCAAACATTCAAATGGTGTTCAAAACAAACCCGATTACATTTTGAAAGCCTTCCGTGCATTAATCCATAAAATCTGGCTCTGCTTATCAGGGTCGAGCTGAGCGAGGTAGCCCATATGTGCACCGGCGTTCCTTCAGTGCCTGAGCCCCTCCTCGGGGAACCCAAGGCATCCCCACACCAGATGTGATGTGTGGTTCCTGGAGCGTGTTCTGAAACTGCAGAACTGCAGGAGTATTATCTGCAGAGGGTCAGAGGGTTTTATCAGAATGAGACCAAGTTCCTTCCATCTCCTTACTGTTACTTGAACGTGGGCACAGACATGTGTGAAGAACGCTTACGTATAGTTTCTGTTTGGATATCAAAGACGGTCAGTCATTGTTTCCTTCAGTATTGCAGAGAAGTCACCACTGTAGGAGTTTATAAGTGCGTTTACAGGTGTGTGTGTGTGTGTGTGTGTGTGTGTGTGTGTGTGTGCGTGCGTGCGTGCGTGCGTGTATACATATATGTATACCAGTGGCGAACCGTCAGGGCCTTCAAGGTATTCAGAGAATACCCTGGAACACTCAGATAAAACAAACAATTGCTTTAAATATATAAATAAAATGAATAAATGAGAATCGTATCTGTGTTATTGATCTGTGCTATTACAGTGTTACGTTGATTTATTCGTCTGTCTCGGTCCATGCACTGCATCTGAGTGGTTTTGTGTGTGTCTACAGACCTATGTACAGACACGGTTCGCCACTGATATACACATATATGTATATCTTGTAATTTATATTTGTATTTTTGTATCTTCGGGATTGTGGGAAACAGTATTTCGATCTCTCTGTCTGTACACAAAAACTGCAAGATTGACAATAAAGTGGTTTTTTGAGTATATACTGTACATCTTAAGTGTATAGCTGTTAAACTCCTGAGCGCACAAAATGGCATCCTTCTGTTCCCATTGAATGTATTAACCGTTAAAGTAATGGTTAAGAGGTGTATTTATGACGAAGTAAGAGTGTGTTATTAAATACTTTCTTACGATTTTTGTTTTCTTGTACCATGTCTGTTTAAATTGTTTGTATTAATATTGGCTGACCTGAACTTGAATACCAATAGGGGTTCATAAATCCCTATAGTTAAGTATAAAAGTGGAGGTGCATGAGCCCAGTCCTTCTACAGGGTTAGGGTTAGGGTTAGATAACTCAAGATAACTGCCTGCTTTTTTTAATTTGGTTATTAGAATCATTTAGTCAATCATCGCGAGACTCGACATATCACATTAAAACAAAATGGACAAAATGAATTTCCACTCAATACTCACTCATGTCGTGCAAAATGAGCGGAGCTATCGTCGTTCTTTCGTGTGCGGCGCAGCAGCAGCCTGTCACAGACGAGCACATGCACACAGATCAGGTAACGCAGCTCAACGTGGTTATGTATAAGACAGAACCATGTGAGATGTGAGTCAGTGGGTCGAAACCTCATCTCTTGCTCATTTCCATTCTGTTAGAGTCCACATGTCGGTTAGATGTCAGTTAGCACGGGAGATAGCGAGGGCAGCGCAGTTTCTCTTTTCAATGTCACCTTTTGTCAGCTAAAGATAATCCTCTCTTTAAAGGTCCCCATATTGCACTGTTTCATCAATATCAATATATCACAGTGACAAAGAACTCAATGGTGCTCTAGAGGAGATTCAGGTGATAAGGTGTACCTTGGTTGCTGATTGGCTAATGGTTACACAAGACAACACATCGTGATGACATCATCAAGTGGCCAAAATCTGATCAGCTCATTTTCAGACAGGTTTTTATAGAAATGGATCAAAAAGAGAGAGAATCTTTGATCCTGAAACTTTCAGAGTCTCTTTCCACAGAGGGGACACATGTTGATGTAGAAGAGACATGAAGAAGAGGGGACACATGTTGATGTAGAAGAGACATGAAGAAGAGGGGACACATGTTGATGTAGAAGAGACGTGAAGAAGAGGGTACACATGTTGATGTAGAAGAGACATGAAGAAGAGGGGACACATGTTGATGTAGAAGAGACATGAAGAAGAGGGGACACATGTTGATGTAGAAGAGACATGAAGAAGAGGGGACACATGTTGATGTAGAAGAGACATGGAGAAGAGGGGACACATGTTGATGTAGAAGAGACATGGAGAAGAGGGGACACGTGTTGATGTAGAAGAGACATGAAGAAGAGGGGACACATGTTGATGTAGAAGAGACATGAAGAAGAGGGGACACATGTTGATGTAGAAGAGACGTGAAGAAGAGGGTACACATGTTGATGTAGAAGAGACGTGAAGAAGAGGGGACACATGTTGATGTAGGAGAGACATGAAGAAGAGGGGACACATGTTGTCACTGTCTCGTGCAGTTTTTATAAAATAGAATCAGACATAATGCATTTTCTCGACCTGCTACTTTAGCCATGAATAAACATACCGTGCGTGATGTCAGAAGAGCGGAGCATCTAACGTTGCAGACAATTATATAAAATAGCACAATGGTTCATAATCATCCTACTTTTATGTCCACCCAATTTCCCGTGGCACCTGACCACTTGTGTTGCTATGGTTACTATTCAATTCTATAACCACTGAATTTCATGCCAATTAAGGAGGTATTCGAGTGACCTCGACTCAAAGCAGGTTTGCCTGTTCACTTTATACCGTACCACTGCGGTCTCCTCCTCCGAGTGCGATACAAAAGAACGTCCTCGCTTTTAATGGAAATATCAAATCAGTCCGTATTGTTTGAGAGCAAGGCATGTTGTTCAAGGATTCAAAGGTTTCTGTTTCACACAAAGTGATGTGTGTAGTTAACCTCTTAAGCCCGAGGGTCCCCCCAGTGGACCCCTCCCACAGACTATGTCTCAGGGCTTCTTAACATTTATGAAACTATTAATTTTTCATACCCTTTTAAAGGTAAGAAACTCCGCTATCTGACAATAAGAACAATTGTTAGCTAAAAAAAACACAAGAGTAATACCAAGCCTTTGAATTAGCATTGAGCGAAAAAATGCTAACTAATGCTAACGCTTTTTTACACAGGGTAGAAATGCCCTTATTACTATCTTAACTGCACAAACAAGATTATATGTGTTCAATAAGTAAGAAGATGTCTCTGCCAGCCAGTAGTTACATCACATTGAGTGTGACTTTTCACCACAGAACTCGCTCAATAAGTCTTTAGGTCCAAGTTGAGGTTTGTTACAGATTTGAGTTGTTCACGATGGGTACAGACATCAGACGGACTGACGTTCTGAAAACATAAAGCCTCGAGGCATCCAGCGTGAAAGCATGGAAATGCAATGTGCCAGAGGGCAGAACTCCCCATCGTGATGGCCTGAGGAAAGACGCTTGTCTCTGTCTCTATGTATTGGACTTGTGGCTTAACGGTAAGTGTTTGCCTGATCCTTGAAGCTAGTGGATAGTCTTATGCCGGGGTGGTAGGGTCTTTCATAATCCTGCTTGCACTGGCTTTACGCCTTCTGTGTACGTCCCGAGTCCAAATGGGAAAGATCCCACGGTGTGATTGGCCAATGCAAGATTCACACCAAAGAGGTCAACAGGAGAACGTTAGCAGAGAACTTGTGTATTAAAGAAAGAAGAAAAAAAGACTTCTGAGAGGCACTTGCACTCACCAAGATGACTGACACCAGTTCAATGTCAACACTAGAGTAAATGTCCAAATTGTTACCACACATGCAAAAAACCTTCTCGAGATACTTTGACATTAAACACTTTCAGGGCTCACAACGAGACGAACACTGCTTTGGTGAGTGTGGGTTTGCTTGGTGACAAAATGTCTGAACCTGATGGAATAGGATTGAGCTTTTGTTTGCCTTGTCTTTCATTTCTAGGTCACTGGGAGAACTGAATGCTTGGCTGAGCTTGAGACATGCTCAGTGAAGGAACTCCACATCGGGGGTGCGTGTGTGTGTGTGTGTGTGTGTGTGTGTGTGTGTGTGTGTGTGTGTGTGTGTGTGTGTGGACTAGCATTACTATCCTTGTGGGGACCTACATCTGTTTACACAGTCACATGTGGGGACCCGCCTCCCTTATGGGGACACAATGGAGGTCCCCATAAGGGGGATCATTAATTTTAGGGTGAAGACTTGGTTAGGGTTAGGTTTAGGGTTAGGGTTTAGGGTTAGGCATGTGTTGGTTATGGTTAAAGTTAGGATAAGTCTCCAGGAAATGCATGTAAGTCAATGTAATGTCCCCTGAAGTGATGTATACATGGTATGCGTGTGTGTGTGTGTGTGTGTGTGTGTGTGTGTGTGTGTGTGTGTGTGTGTGTGTGTGCGTAAGTGCGTAAGTGCGTAAGTGCGGGTGCAGTGAAGCAAAGACCTTCACCCCAAATCCAACAGGAACACACACTCACATGCTATAAATCTGTCTGATACACATTCGACGTTCAATTTGTATGTCTCAGGCTCATCACACACACAGACACACACACCACCTATGAGCCTTTAGTGCATTGTTAAGTGGTCTTTCTTTACCTGCTGTCTTTTTCCATCTCAGAAAGATTGCAGCTGCTACTTTGTGAAAGCACTGAGGCTGACGGGGATCGCTTTCACTTCAACAGTATTCTCTCTTCCTCCATCCTGCAGGGCTGGGGCTGAACTGCAGGTCTGCACATCGGGAAAGGCCTGTTAGAGGCAGTCAAATGAAATGAAATGTTAAGATCTACTGGCATTGCATGTTATAGCTTATACACTGCAAACATACAGGTTCACATTGACCAGTAATATACAGTTATTACCTTACTACTACTACTACTACTACTACTACTACTACTACTACTACTACTACTACTACTACTACTACTACTACTGGGCCAATGTAATGAACCTTTGTGGCAAGGTGTTGCCTGTGCTATGAAGGTGTGAGGGTCTGAGGACAGAGGGTCTAAGGACAGAGGGTCTAAGGACAGAGGGTCGGAGGACAGAGGGTCTAAGGACAGAGGGTCTAAGGACAGAGGGTGTCGTTTTTCTCATACTGATAGTCTGAACTATCTGTGCTGTTGTATTTGCTGTAAAGTGTCTCTACTGTAGGCTATTTTTATTATATGTACAGCACTTTGGCTCGACCAAAAATCGTTTATAAATGTGCTATATAAATAAAACTTGATGAAAGAAACCATGAAATGTTTCACTTGTGTTGACATAGCGGGATAGTGCATGGCATTGGTGGAGGTCACTGCCCTCCCAACGACTTTCTAGTAACCAAAATGGCGCTAAGGACATACCCCTGCCATAATCTTGCTAACGATATACGTAGATAAATGTACCGAAGCTAACGCTAGCTAGCTTGTAACAAAATATAGCAAAACTAATCCGAGCAAGCTGAGCCAACTAGCTTATTGTAACCAGAGGTGTGCTCATGACACTGAAAAAAGAGCGGAAGCTAACGCTAACTAACCAGATAGCTAAGCTAACAAGCTTCTTCTTCTATAATCTTGATGCAGGATGAGTCTTCCCATATGTTGAATGCTGTAAAGGGACAGCTAATATAGCTGCTTCTTCTTCTTCTTCTTCTTCTTCTTCTTCTTCTTCTCTTCTTCTTCTTCTTCTTCTTCTTCTTCTTCTTCTTCTTCTTCTTCTTCTTCTCTTCTTCTTCTTCTTCTTCTTCTTCTTCTTCTTCTTCTTCTTCTTCTTCTTCTTCTTCTTCCGTGTAACGTTAGAGGTCCAACTCGGTGTCGTGTAGCCATGCCCGCATCTCTGGTCCGAGGTCGAAGAGGCTGGCTTCCGAGGGTGGTCTGTATAAGGGGCAGATGGTGATTATATGGACAGCGGTCTGCTCTGGGTCACCGCACTCGCATGCCGCGCTGTCCGCAAAGCTCCACGTCTTCATCGATGTTTTAAAGCGACCGACCCCAGTTCGTAGACGGTTCAGAGTGGTCCACTGCCGGCGCGGTAGGTCGTCTCCTTCAATGGCGCCATCTCATGGGTCCCAGATGTAACGGTGGATTCGGGAGGGCCCGGCTGACTCCCACTCCTGCTTCCAAGCTGCTGCCAACCATGCATCTCTGGAGATGTCCTCAGAGGTGGCTAATATAGCTAATGTGTGCTTTTTAAAAGGGTTTTAAAACATATATATATATGTGTTAATCGGCTATTAAGGGTTACTGTATGCCTAAGAAATACTCTCAGTGACAGAGCACAAATATCGATATCATTTCCTTTATATGCCCTCAAAAGAAAGATTAAGGAGAATTCAAATCTAAGTTGGACTCCACAGTATTTTTGATTAATTCAGTCATAAAACATTTTCTGTTGGGTTTCTGTTCTGTCTTGGTATATTGGAAACTTTTTCCTGGAAGCAAGAACACTACTTGAGAAACATCTGACGGCAAAGTTTAAAACATGCATCAAGACACTTTTACACAGTGATTCTAAATGCATTATTTATACAAAGAACATTAGCCTACTTCAGTTTAAGATGTTTAAACGTGTCTCGGTCCCCCTGCAAGGCACAACACTACATTTAAATTCTGCCTGCAAATGACAGAAGGCCAGCAAGCAAGTTAAATATGCAACCCTTCAGCAGAGAGTGATGGCTTGGCTCAATGTACACAGACATAATGAAATATTTAAATGTATACTCAGCCAAGATGTTATTGATTTTTATGATGGAGTTTCAAGAAAAAGGGACAGCCTCAGTCCAAAACGAGAGATATACTCAAAAACATATTCAAATGGGAATTTGAGACGTGTTAGCCAGGGGGAGAATGTGTCGACATTAACTTTGGGATATGTATTTATTTCAAAGAGGACCACAATACAATACATTAATCTCAGAAAAGAGAAGATATGAATTATGAAAGATTATAATAGTTAATTTCCGTCTGCAGTCCTCTGGCAGTATAACAATCAACAAACACTAAAACATTGCATAATCTCTATCACACAAACAATATTATCCTTTGCAGACCAGTTATATGCACAAAAACCTTTAAACCACTCCAGGAAATGGAACAACCACAATGTATCTTTAATGCACCTGAGCCATTCTGTATGTTTTGAGTGTTTTCCCTGACAGCTCACAATGCCTTTTGGTATCACTGCTCTCCGTGACGAGTCGACAGCACACCACCTGCCTGATAAGGAATAACTTATGAGCCAGTAACCGCTTTGTCCTGAACATAAAGCAGTTTCCTGTTATCAGCTACGATCATTACAAGTGAGGAATAGTTGCACTCTCGGCAAAAGTAGACCCAGCTCACTGTAACTGTGTCAGAGCACAGCGGTGTGATACGAGATGTCAGCAAAAAAACGAACTAACTACCCCAAACAGCTTGCTTGGCAAAATGTGTCTGAAACCCATTGACTCCAGCGCGCCTGCAAAAGTTTAGCGTTTAGCTCATTAGCTCCATTTAACCACTGCACCCCAAAAGTCACATTAGCAGCTAGCAGATGCTGCCTTCCACCGCTGTCAGACAACTTTCGCTTCACCATTAGAGGAAATGCTCTCGGGAAATCAGGGAATGCATTAACGTTGCTTAAAGATAAATACGATGTACTCTATAGAGGATTGTACAGAGGCAGGTGGGAGGGAGAGCGCGGGATGGTTTCTAATCAAAGTTTGTGTAGGAAGGAAGTCTATGCCATGCTCTGGTTGAACGAGTGTGGATAAAAAACCATCGTACATGTATGTCTCTATTTCTCAACATCGTTTATCTAGTCAGGTTAAAGGTGGGGTAGGTACGTTTCAGAAACCGGCTCGAGATACACTTTTTGTTATATTCCATGGAATGCTCTTAACATCCCGAGAGCAATGAATATCTGAAGTGCTTTGACAACAAATCCATAAAAAATGTCGTCTGTAGAAGCCGTGATACTGTAAAAAGTACAACCAACTGGATGGCCTACCTGCCTGTCAGCCTTCCATCGGGGCACAAACTTCTCTCGTGTCCTCATTGGTCATGTGTGTTGGAGGCGGGGCTCTGTGGGGAAGTGGCAGATTTTCTCCGGTTGTGTATTTTCAAATTCTAGCGATCTCAAACGTACCTACCCCACCTTTAAGACGTTGGAATCAAAGACAGAAAAGGGAGTGGTTGATGTCCGTCACTTTGAATACTCAACATGCTTGGATATGTGTTGGAAATATCCCGCCCTTTAGCCAATCACATACAATGTAAAACACAATATAACACACTATAAGAAAGGTGTCTCTTTAAAAGTATTACAGTGTTGAACAGTTGCGCACATGTAGAGAGGGTCAAACTACTGCTCAATATAGCATAGCATAGCATAGCATTGACACTCTGCTGTGCTGGTATTACTTGCACATGCCTGGTTTTCATGTGTAAAATGACATACTGTTCGGGGTGGACAGTAGTGATGTTACGTTCACGAACGATCTGATTCACACGAAAACGCAGCAGGATTTGGATGCACTTCAACAAAAACCTAGGCAATGATCAAGCAGAGTGCAACATTTGTAAAGCCAAAATATCATTTGAAGCAGGGTCAACAAATAATCTCCACCGCCACTTTAAAAAAAACGGCTCTTTTGGACGGCTCTTTTGAACGGCTCTTTTGAACGGCACTTTTGCGCTTTTGAACGGCTCTTTTGAACGGCTCTTTTGAACGACTCTCGGAAAGGAACGGAGCCATGCGATCCGGCTCCCTTCAAAGAGCCGTAATTCCCGCCATCACAAGTGGACAGAAGTCTCAAACAAACATGTGACATTCACCCAGAAGACCAAGTTGTGTGTCCGCCATAAAATCAAAAGTCATGGTTTACCTAACGTACGTAGCTTATGTAACCCTAACCCTAATATAGCTATTTCATGATCTATCCAAGAGGTGTGTTGCTTTGAAGAGACATGGCTAGCACAACAATTCAGTCACAGTCACTATGGATACGACATATCATACATTACCCATAGTGCACCACTTACTCGCATAGAACAAAAAGCTCAGCACTTGCAGATTAAAACATATGGCTGTCTCATGCAAACACTCAAAAGATGTGGGCTTCACTACCTCTTAAGTGGCCGATATATACAGACGGTGACACTGAGCTTTTGTTACTTGCTGGCAACTCACCATAAAGCAGACATGCAGCCATTAAAGCAGCACACTGATGCACACACAAGCAAGAGGTCCCAGGAGCTACAATTACACACACTGTCAGACCACATACTCCTCTCTGAGAGGTAATTACTTTACTCAGCACAGTCATCTAACCCTTTGAGCCCTCATATAACACCTCACACTGTGACAAACTACTGTGTGTATTGTGTAAGGCATCCCAGATCAGTCAGATCGAGAGCTGGAATATATGGGAGGCTCGAAGTTATGCTCGGTAGCAAAGTGAGAAATCGACTTATTGTTCTGCCCTGAAGACATGTTTGCATATAATTCTCCTTCGTTGTCACTCTTAAATCAATACATCGTTAAAGTCGTTTGAGAGAAAACTGAACCCGTATTGCTTTGTCTGCCGTTTATCATTTAGCTCAGACTTAAGAGTTGAAAAAAGGTCTTCAGAAAGTTTCTCCATGTTCATTATTATTAGTACAGTAGTGGCAAAACACAGGATAGACACACACGTGCAAATACAACGGAAAATATAACAAATGTTGAATAAATGTAGATATATAGGATGCTTATTTTGCAAGGTTGAGATGTTCTTCCATTTTGAGACCACCTTCTCATATTGAGTACAAAAGCAAGCTATTCATCAGGCTACATAACAGAATATAATATATTAGTTCATATTATTCTAACAGCTTAATTATCATTGGCAAATTTCAACAAAATTGGTCCCTTAATATCCAATTATTATTGATGGCAGAAGCTTTCAGTCCAAAAACCACTACATTTCTTAAGTTCTTAAGACTTTGCAGGATTATCATTTTGAAAATAGCGGTTATACTTGGATATGATCCATCCTCCGAAAGACTCTGTATCATTTGCATTGTTCCTGCTAGATATCCATTGGTTTCTCACTAGCTTCACTTTTAAATTCGACAAGCAATTCAACACGTAGTCAAATCCTGCTTTTTTTTTAAATACGACTATTGGCCAAAACCAAGTCGTATTTATCTTTTAAAGACCTAGAAAGGGTTATTAACGCCTTTGTTACCTCGAGACTGGATTACTGCAACGCTCTGTGTGTGGGTATGGACCAGGCCTCAATTAGACGCCTCCAGCTAGTGCAAAACGCAGCTGCACGTCTTCTGACTGGCCACACAAAGCGTCACCACATCACCCCAATTCTGGCCTCACTGCACCGGCTTCCAGTTCGGTTCAGAATTGACTTTAAAACTC
>CM070492.1:22570703-22825703 GCA_036324585.1 Champsocephalus esox
TTCTGGACTCACATTCAATTCAACATAAGATATACCTTTCCTGACATTACTTAGACACAAAGTAGAGAATATGAACACACTAGCACATGAATGAAAACCTGGACAAACAATATCTCAGCTGCTATTTGTATGTAACTAGCATGCTGGGAGTTTGTCAAACTGGAAGGAAGACATGTCTGCGTGTTAGAAAGCTCAACATGATATATACCTGCACAAACACACTCTGTGGCATTCTCCGAGAATAGACCCGTCACATTATCAGAGGGAGCTGGGGGCCGTAAGAAGCCACATTTCTGTACTACAGCGATGTCTGTAGAAAGGTCATTCATGAATTATATATATACAAAATCTAATAATCCATGCCCAAAATGCTAAAACATGCACGTGTTGTGTTAAACTTGTCTTGGTTTCAAAATATTATTTAAATGATCAAATAGCTCTCGAACGTCCCCTAAAATGGCATTGTTCTCTTGTCCCCGCTTCTTGGTGACCAACTTGCATGTCAAATATAATATTTAAAATAGGGATTTCATTTACTTGTTTTTGGTATTATTCTATTGATATAGGCCTATGTCTCTTGTAATGGTGAAATCAATTTGTTAAATCATAAACATATTTTAAATAACAGTAATTGTGCACAGAAGGTGTGTCCCTCAACATGCGCTCAACCCTGTTACCCAAACCTGTTTAGATTGGCAGAGGAAGTGAACAACCTGTAAGTCAGATGACACAGTGGAAGGACATCAGCAAGCCATGTGCTAGTGCCATGGGTAGACCACAACTAAGTCCTCTCTTTTATTTTTCATATTTGTACAATCTTTCCAGTCTTAAAATAGTGTGGCACTCTGACCCACCCAACCCTGTTACTCATATTATCAGAATAAAGCATATTCATTTCAAAGTTATCTTTCTTTCAGTAGATATACAAGTGTGTCCTTGCCTTGAAAGTAGCATTACATGCTACATCTAGCAATACTTCCTGAGGTTAAAGCTCAAATTAGCATTGATTTCCAACCCTGTTACTATAATTAGAGTAACAGGGCAATTCTTCATTGGAAAATATTAATTTTATGCCTAGCTGGGCAAATCCCTTTTTTGATGGTTTATTATCTGTTTTTCCTAAATACATTAAAAAATAAAAAATAATAAAAGGTTCATTTTCAAAAATGTTGGTGTCTAAATTGTCCTCCAATTCCGGAATGACCCAGAAATGTGTAATGCTATATGTCCTTATGACACGCCTTGCCAGAAACACGACTTTAACATGTACTTACAGTATGAAAAACGTGTGTGCATTTAGAGTCAGCACCAAGGGAACGCTGCTCAAAGTGGGTGCGTGTGTGCGTGCGTGCGTGCGTGCGTGCGTGCGTGGTAATGTTGGCCCTCTAAGAGAGAAATACTAGAGTACCTTCATATCATCTATCTTCCTCACATTCTCCCTCCTTCCCTTAATACTTCCTCTCTCCTCTTCTACATCAACCTACCCTTTTTTTGCGTACCCTCTCCCCCCACACACACATACACACACACACACTCTCAGGTTCTTGTTATTCTTCCTGACACAGTGCCTCTTTAAGAAAGGCGTACCTGCCAAAAGGTAAGAAGGCAGTATTCCCAGAGCAATGAGGATCAAACTGAAAGACCGAGTGCACTGCTCTGCATTCGTCTGAGTTTCTCCATGTTGTCACATCGTCTGCTGGGTGTCCTTGACTGTGTCCTTCATTTGGTTACAGCACAGCCTACAGGGTTTTAACTGTTTTATTTTCAATGGTAGAACAATTATTCAGATGATTTGCTCGTAAATTATTGTCAGAATACTTTAAAGGAAAAGTCCTGCATTTGAAATCTCACTTAAGAACAACAGTAGTTATCAGCTAAATACTTAAAGTAGTCATAGTGCAGAAAAATGTGTGTATATAATTATATTTATATATGGGACATTTCTAGATAATATTGTTGCATTTTACTGTCAATAAAACAACGTTCTTATTGACTTTTGTGAAATATTCAAAATATTTTACTTTTGTGAGAAAGAGTTCGTCCACTAGTTTAATTTTTAGAGATACATTTTGTTAAAAGTAGATAAAGCTGTCAAATAAATAGTAAAACGACATTATTTATCATTTAAATGTAGTTGAGTAGAAGTATAAAGTAGCACTAAATTGTATTTACTGCTGATAGATGTGTATATAACTGACTGTTTGCACTCTCGTTAGACCCTCTTCATGCTTGTAATGACAATAAAGTAATCTAATCTATTGAAGAACTTAGTTGCTTCCCACCTTTGTGTATTTTAATTCCAAATATGGTTGTGTATTTGCTTGGTTTCTCTTGAACCACATTATTGCTGCATAGGTCAAATACTCTTTAGCTATAATGACTCATTTCACCCGGTTATTACCGCAGGGCTTTTTAGATTGCAGGTGTGGGAGAAAAATAACTGCATATTGCTTGCCAGACACATCCCAGAATGCCTTGCAGCGCCCTTGCAGCATGCTGTACTGTATAGTGTAATGTGTGTATTGTAGTGTGTGTATTGTAATGTGTGTGTGCATCACAGGGCGTGGAGCAATGCTCAACCTCAATTTGGTTAAGAGCCTTTTAATCCACTAAAATGTATAAATGCATCGTAAAACTCGATATTCCGAGCCGTTCTTTAGACTCGGACACGTCTGCGCATACTTTGTCCGAATGTCATTTCTATAAGTCTTGCAGAGCCCAGAGACAGGGTGGCTATTTTTATTCACACAATGGCCTCAGTTTAAATCAATGGAGCCATGTGGAGATGACAGTTTAAATTTAAAAAACTTCCCATATTTATTCAATTTTGGATAAATTGAAGAGATTATATATGCATTTGGTGTCTGCAAAGTATACTCACTGATCAGAAAATATTCTGTTATAATAGATTCTTTAAAACATGTGACAATTCTTTTTTGATTGACTCGTGGATATTTTCAATAGGAGGAAGATAAAGGAAAACATATCCACACTAAAGGCCCAATAAAATAAATACAAAGGCAACTTTTCTGTGGTTCTCAGCAGGAAACCGATGGACTGTCCACTCCAAGTAGGGAAGGAGTCCTTACCCCAAGTGAAGGAGTTCAAGTATCTCGGGGTCTTGTTCTCGAGTGAGGGAACAATGGAGCGTGAGATGGGCCGGAGAGTCGGAGCAGTGGGAGCGGAACTGCAGTCGCTTTACCGCACCGTGTGACGAAAAGGGAGCTGAGCCAGAAGGCAAAGCTCTCTGTCTACCGGGCCATTTTCGTTCCTACCCTCACCTACGGTCATGAAGGATGGGTCATGACCGAAAGAACGAGATCGCGGATATAAGTGGCCGAGATGGGTTTTCTCCGCAGGGTGGCTGGCGTCTCCCTTAGGGATAAGGTGAGAAGTTCGGTCATCCGGGAGGGACTCGGAGTTGAGCCGCTCCTCCTTCGCGTTGAAAGGAGCCAGTTGAGGTGGTTCGGGCACCTAGTTAGGATGCCACCTGGGCGCCTCCCTAGGGAGGTGTTCCAGGCACGTCCAGCTGGGAAGAGACCGAGGGGTAGACCTAGGACCAGGTGGAGGGATTATATCTCTTCGCTGGCCTGGGAGCGCCTTGGGACCCCCCCAGTCAGAGCGGGTTGGTGTCGCCAGGGGAAAGAAAGTTTGGGGCTCTCTGCTGGAACTGCTACCCCCGCGACCCGACCACGGATAAGCGGGAGAAGATGGATGGATGGATGGATGGACAAAGGCAACTACAGAAAAACGGGAGACATTCATTTGAAACATTATATATCTATATGTCTTTTATTGTGAAAGGTAACACATAAGGAGTGGTTGTTGAAAATGATAAGAAACTTTGCCCTCTGGGTTTCGATGGCAGACCGTCAAAAGGCAACTCAAGTTGTACCACGAAACTTGTTGGTGTGAAATGGGCGCACTTTTAGATGCATTCTGTGTGAAAGTATATGTCCCCGGTGTGTAAAGGCCTTAAAGCATAACCCTTCAAACAAAGGGTCAAAAGCACAACACTGTTCGAAGGGGCTAAAAAATAAAATGACCATTAAATCTTCTCTGAAGTGTGTGCGTAGCGTACAAGAGGCAACCTTTGCTAGAGGGTAATGTAACCAACTCACAAAAGTGTCATTTGAGAAAGAGAAAAAGGGACATGGTGGAGTTAAAGCAATATTAATAACAACATATTCTATGTTCTTATAACTTATGTATGCAAATGAAATCAAAATAGTTGAAGAAATGTCAGGCAAGTATTAAATAAGGGTACTAGAGAACATTTCAACTGAAAAAAGCCATATTAGTTGGGAACCACTTCCTCAACCCATATATATTGTATTATCTACTGATCTGTCCTACATTAGGGCCAGTGTCCACATAGAGTAGAGAGCACCCTGCGTATTCTTTAGCCGTAGATTTCCAACTTTTTAGAAAAGCACTGATGAGGACACTGTAGAAAACAAAGAAGAAGCTATTTTGAGCTACTGTATATACATCGACGTACCGTATAAAACCGTACGCAGAAACTATCTCTATGAATGTCAGATTGACGAGGATTGAATGGTCATAAGATTTCAAGATATTGTACAAATCAAATCAAGTTTTATTTATATAGCACATTTAAAAGCGATTTTTGGTCCAGCCAAAGTGATTTACAAACACTTTACTACAATCACAATAAAAGACAATAATTTACAACAGAAATATAAAAAACATACAACTTCTGACTAGAAGGCCAGAGAGAAGAAGAAGTGTGTCTTTAGTGAGGATTTAAAAACCCCTAGGGTCTGGGCCGACCTCACATGGAGGGGCAGTGTGTTCCAGAGCCTGGGGCCCGCTGCTGCGAAGGCTCAATGCCCTCTGGTTTTGAGCCTGGTCTTGGGCCCTATCAGCAACAGCTGGTCAGCCGACCTTAAAGCTCTGGCTGGGGTGTAGCGATGGATGAGTTTGGCTATATAGGCCGGAGCCAGCCCATTTAGGGCTTTAAATACAAATAAAAGGATTTAAAAATCAATTCGGAACCGAACTGGAAGCCAGTTCAGTGAGGCCAGAATTGGGGTGATGTGGTGACGCTTTTTGTGGCCAGTCAGAAGACGTGCAGCTGCGTTTTGGACTAGCTGCAGGCGTTTGATTGACGCCTGGTCCATACCCACACAGAGCGTTGCAGTAATCCAGTCTCGAGGTAACAAAGGCGTTAATAACCCTTTCTAGGTCTTTAAAAGATAAAAACGACTTGGTCTTGGCCAATAGTCTTATTTTAAAAAAGCAGGATATGACTACAGTGCTGACCTGCTTGTCGAATTTAAAAGTGCTAGTGAAGGTCACTCCAAGGTTCATGACAGAGGGGAGGATGTTTTCATTGAGAGAGCCCAGAATATCAACCGGAGAGGCTGGAAGTTGGGGTCCAAAAAAGATGACCTCGGTCTTGCTCTCGTTGAGGTTAAGGACGTTTTTGCTCAGCCAGGATTGTATCTCTATCAAGCAGTCCATCAACTGCTGTAGTGAGTGTTTGACATTTGCTTTGAGATGCAGATAGATCTGTACATCATCGGCGTAGCAGTGGAAGGGAATATTGTATTTCGTGAGATTTGAACCTAGGGGCAGTATGTACACAGTAAAAAGAGGATGGGGCCCAGGATAGAGCCTTGGGGAACCCCACAGGTAAGAGGGGCTTTGGCAGAGGAGAAGGCACAACACTGAGAAGCTACGGTCTGTCAGGTAGGACCTGAACCATGCAAGGGCAGAGCCTGTGATGCCTGCGGACTGTTCAAGCCATGACAACAGGATGCTATGGTCCACAGTGTCAATGGCAGCTGTCAGGTCCAACAGCACCAGGACGACTGGGCTCCCTGGGACGGCGGCTAGGAGCAGATAATTAAAAACTCTTAAAAGGGTCGTTTCAGTACTGTGCATAGGTTAGAAGCCGACTGCAGCTGGACATAGACTACTCGATCCAGGGCTTTAGATTAAAAAAAAAGTTGCTGGGAGATGGGCCTAACATTTGCGAGAATGGAGGGGTCGAGATTTTTCTTTTCAAGTAGTGGCTTTACCACGGCATGTTTGAAGGCAGCTGGGACACAACCTGAGCTAAGAGAGGTGTTCATTTGTAATAAAATACTTGCTCCAACTGATTCGAAAACATCTCTGAGAAGGCGAGAGGGAATGCTGTCTGAGGTGCAGTTTGTCGGCCGCAGGTACTTGACTACATCTGAGAGAGAAGAGAGGGATACAGGCGCAAAGTGGTAGAGGTCAGCAGGGCACAGAAAAGGAGCAGGATCTGGGGTGTGTGTGCAGATACTTTTTGACAGGGATGACAGGGATTAATAATAGAGTTGAGGACATTAAAAAGAACCTGAGGTTTATGGCTATTTTTGGAGATTAACAGAGACATGTGCTCTGTCTTGGCTGCTTTGACTGCCGTCTGGTAGTCGGAAAGGCAAGCACGAAGGATTTCTAGGGAGACATGGAGTTTTTCCTTTTTCCATTTTCTCTCTGCACGCCTGCAGGTGCGTCTGAGAGCACGAGTACAGTCATTGAGCCACGGCTTGTTGACATAAAAAATACATTTTGTGATCAAACCTTGAGGCTCTTTTCAGCTTTATGTCTGTTCCTTTCTGTCAGAAAAACATGTGATGTGGACGAAGGCCCTTTCTGTGGTTAGTCCCTAAGTGTAAGAACCTGTATCTTTCAAAAAGCAGGATGTTTATGCCTCAAATAGTCTGCAGCATCTTCTTCTTCCTCCTCACTCTTTCTTTCTCATTTCTCCCAGGCTTTACATAAGGACACACACACACACACACACACACACACACACACACACACTCTTATCACAAATGTCAGATATTTCACAATCTCTTCCACCAAAATGTCAGTGCCTTAGAGAAAACATGTCTGCCTTCCTGTCTCGGTCGCCTGCGTCCCTAAATCAGCTGTCACTGCCTGACATTTAACATGCTCCGAGGTCAAAGGACCAATTTACCGGCTGAATATTCCTAAAGTGTGTCACAGAAGGTTAGTCAAAGTCAAATGACTGCATATGAGACTGATGCAGGAAGTATACTGTTGGAGTCCTAAAACCGATAAACGAGTTGGCATTTCAGTGCTTCTGGCTGCCCGTCTCAAATTCAATGTTTGAATAAGTCATATGACCCATTAAATAGGTCAGTAAATACCCCACTGCTGAATGTCCTTTGTCATAGAAATGGCTCATGCTAACAAGTAGCAGAATAAGACTAATAAACGGCATCACACTGACCATTAGCCATCTTTAGCTTAGCGGTGGTGACTCAAAGTAATGTCACCGTGATGTTTTCATAGCTTAATGTTAGCTATTCACTTTAAGCGATTGCGATGGCGGTTAAAAAATGATAAAAGATGTGTTAGTATGTGGAGATTATCCTACTGAAGTAAACATGTAGGTTTCATTTTTCTGCAATATTCAAAATTCTATGAGAAAAATCCCACTGTTTTTTGTCCAGGGAGGCTTTTTCGATGCTAACTCAAGCTATCACAGTACAACATACAAAATCGATAAATACCAATACTAAAGCCATGGCAGTCACAAATGTGGAAAGAAAGATATGAGTTGTGTTTTTTAGACAAGATAAGGATTGTATAAAGTGCATTTTCACATTCTGATGTGGGCAATAATCTTTCGATAGGGGAGGAAGCATTACACTGAGCTTCAGGACATGCAGGTGTTAATGAATTTGAGTAATCTGATGACACTGAAAACATTTTGACTTTAATTAAATGTATTACATCAACAGATTCAACTTTAGGTTAGTTGAAGGCAGTAAGTTTAGATACAAATATATTGGGTTCAACTTCAGCATGTTTTCTCGATCGGCTGATAATCCCAGCAACAGGGAACGGACATTTATACATGTTGTTAATAACACTCAATAATAGTCAATATAGCCGTTATAAAAAGATGTTTTTGGAAGCTGTTAGTTCCTGTAAGTCGTCCACATTAAAGGTCAGACCACTTCCCATAGGTCAGTGTTCTCTGAAAGTCATGAGCGATTGTTTTATCAACCACTGATTGATTTCCCCTCAGATCGTGATGACGAATGGTTATATCTGTTCCCAGCGCAGTCATAAGATTTCAGATGAGTGAAAACCTTTTTGACAGAATGAAGAGGAGACATATTTCTATCCTTCTTCATCCTCTCTGCCTTCTCTGTGTGTGTGTTTCTCTGTTACAGCCCACATGCTTTCAGTGCAGTGTGTGCTGCACTTTCTCCTGATGTAGACACTGATTTTTACTCCAATAAGTCTCTGTGTGAGTTATATTTAGCTGAGGGATGCATGACCCATGCAGTGCCTGCAGACGCTGGGATGCTACTTCTTGTTTGTTCACTTCCTCTGTGTCTATCTTCTCACATCTTGCTGATTTGATTTCTTTCTCTGTCTCTTTTGTCGTCCAGCTACTTAGGATATTTCAGCTTGTTAAGCCATTAAATAGGACATAAAGTGGGATGATGTGAGCGTGATTTGGGGTTAATTTAGATGCTGTAGCTTAATAAACAATTAATCTATTATGATGAGTCAAACACAATACAGTTTGCAGCCCTGTGGTCCAAAATGAATCATCGTGGCAGGAGTAGAGTTCCAATTAAAAGTCTAATTTTAATTGCTACAAAAAACCTGATTGTCATTGTCCCCATCCATGCTGCAATAATTTGGATAATCGGAATCATTAAAAGCCACCCAGAGCAGAAAGCATCCTCTCATCAGAGCCAGACTGAAAGAGGAATGGGTGCTGCCCGGAGGAAGAGTGAGTCTGCAGGGCTGGCATCAGAACAAATCACTAGTTTAAAGAGGCACTATTCTGCTTTTTGTAGATTAATTAATGAAGTGTGTAATTCCCAAAATTCTGTCCCACACACTCTCCATGTACTCGTGCTTCTTTTGGCTAGTGCTCCAACAAATTGTACGTGATAGGCTAAGGGGCGGGACATCTCTAAGCGGTTGACCAATCACAACAGAGCCGGCCAGCTAACTAATCAGAGCAGACTGGGCTCTGGTTTCAGACAGAGGGTGAAAAGAGGTGCTGCAGCACAGGCAGTATGAGAAAAATAAAGAGCTTTTTGAACATTAAAGCATGGAGACAGTAGAGACACTACATACTGATATACACCTGAACATCAGCAGGAGAGGACTCTTTAAAGTAGAGACACTACATACTGATATACACCTGAACATCAGCAGGAGAGGACTCTTTAAAGTAGAGACACTACATACTGATATACACCTGAACATCAGCAGGAGAGGACTCTTTAAATAGAGACACTACATACTGGTATACACCTGAACATCAGCAGGAGAGGACTCTTTAAAGTAGAGACACTACATACTGATATACACATGAACATCAGCAGGAGAGGACTATTTAAAGTAGAGACACTACACACTGATATACACCTGAACATCAGCAGGAGAGGACTCTTTAAAGTAGAGACACTACATACTGATATACACCTGGACATCAGCAGGAGAGGACTCTTTAAAGTAGAGACACTACACACTGATATACACCTGAACATCAGCAGGAGAGGACTCTTTAAAGTAGAGACACTACATACTGATATACACCTGGACATCAGCAGGAGAGGACTCTTTAAAGTAGAGACAATACATACTGATATACACCTGAACATCAGCAGGAGAGGACTCTTTAAAGTAGAGACACTACATACTGATATACACCTGGACATCAGCAGGAGAGGACTCTTTAAAGTAGAGACACTACTTACTGATATACACCTGAACATCAGCAGGAGAGGACTCTTTAAAGTAGAGACACTACATACTGATATACACCTGGACATCAGCAGGAGAGGACTCTTTAAAGTAGAGACACTACACACTGATATACACCTGAACATCAGCAGGAGAGGACTCTTTGAAGTAGAGACACTACATACTGATATACACCTGGACATCAGCAGGAGAGGACTCTTTAAAGTAGAGACAATACATACTGATATACACCTGAACATCAGCAGGAGAGGACTCTTTAAAGTAGAGACACTACATACTGATATACACCTGGACATCAGGAGGAGAGAACTCTTTAAAGTAGAGACACTACAAACTGATATACACCTGAACATCAGCAGGAGAGGACTCTTTAAAGTAGAGACACTACATACTGATATACACCTGAACATCAGCAGGAGAGGACTCTTTAAAGTAGAGACACTACATACTGATATACACCTGGACATCAGCAGGAGAGGACTCTTTAAAGTAGAGATACTACTTACTGATATACACCTGAACATCAGCAGGAGAGGACTCTTTAAAGTAGAGACACTACATACTGATATACACCTGAACATCAGCAGGAGAGGACTCTTTAAAGTGGAGACACTACATACTGATACTGTATACATCTGAACATCAGCAGGAGAGGACTCTTTAAAGTGGAGACACTACATACTGATATACACCTGAACATCAGCAGGAGAGGACTCTTTAAAGTAGAGACACTACATACTGATATACACCTGAACATCAGCAGGAGAGGACTCTTTAAAGTGGAGACACTACATACTGATACTGTATACATCTGAACATCAGCAGGAGAGGACTCTTTAAAGTAGAGACACTACATACTGATACTGTATACATCTGAACATCAGCAGGAGAGGACTCTTTAAAGTAGAGACACTACATACTGATATACACCTGAACATCAGCAGGAGAGGACTCTTTAAAGTGGAGACACTACATACTGATATACACGTTTGGAACAGTGACGCTTGACTCTATAACAGTTGAGTAGCTAAGCATTTGCCATCCCCAGCCCTAACACACAGTATATGGAGGCTTTCCATTCAATGTGATAATGCAAAAAATACAACCTACATTAAATTCTCTCTGCTTTGTACTTTACTTCTTCTTGGCCTCGTTTGGAAACTCTCAGTGAAACACTCCCTCCTCATCCTCCATCTCTGCTTAATACTCAGGTTTCCTTCCACCTCTACCTTTAACTCACCGTTTGAACAGATTAGTCTAATCCAAATACACACATACCTTCAACAGCCACACACACTGCAAAGCATTATCATGCACACACAGACAGACACACACACACACGTAAATACACACCAGCTCAGCAAGTCAAACGGTTATCCATAATAAATGGTGTGTGTGCCTGTGCGTGTGCGTGTGTGTGTGTGTGTGTGTGTGTGTGTGTGTGTGTGTGTGTGTGTGTGCCTGTGCGTGTGCGTGTGTGTGTGTGTGTGTGTGTGTGTGTGTGTGTGTGTGTGTGTGTGTGTGTGTGTGTGTGCCAGTTTGAGGAAACACTATTGAATGTGTGGTCCTGTAAAGTGTGTGTTTTATGTTTGTGTGTAGTATGTGCGGTTTGCAAAAGCCATACTGAAATCATATCCTGTCAGCTCACACACACTGGGATGATATCTCACACACACACACACACACACACACCAGTAGAACATACACAGTGTGTATCCTTATCATTGTACCTGAACAAATGTAATGTTTTACCTTCTCCTCAAAGCCAGTACAAGCAATGTTGGAAAACCAGCCAGAGTAAGCCAGAGCTTTAATGTATCTAAAATCCCAGCTCCACCATTCAGACGCCCCTCTAGAGAAACTCCATATACAACAAGTTATGGATTTATAAAGAGATATAACAATGTTAGGCTGTGGGGAAAGGTATGTTTGGACCCAATGGTATCACAGGATGGACCTGGAAGTTGTAATTCAAACGGTTTCACCACTTGTCTTGAAAGCCTGAGTTCCTGCTGCCTTCATTAAAAGCAGACTGCCTCACTGAAACTATCATTTTTAACATAAATATTAAACGTCATTATTACTGTACGTCTCGCATCTGTCAAGCTAGCATGCTACTTTAAGAGAAATGTACAATATTGAGTTGGATGCAGTAACTTATCACTGCCTTGCTACCATCTGTCCAGACTTGAAGAAGAAATCTATCGATACCTTTTTCTTGTCTTTTCAACAGAGGATTTCATTAATTAATTAATTGCCGTTAGAATTGCAAAAGATATATGCTACAAAGATAAGCTACCTTGGCTTTATCGCCTAGTTAGCTTTGTAAGCCAGGTAGCTACAGTAGACTTTAAACATTTTAGACATTAATTTAGTCACTCTCCATCTCACACACGTTTCTTTCCGTGCCCTCTGAGCAACCTCAGCGTCTGTCCTCGTTCGAAGGCCAGCGTTCGTGATCCTCGCTCCGTGTCAGCTGTTAGTGGCAGAAAAAGGTCTTCACTTCAAAAATATTAATTAATACGATTTCTCACGGTCACATGTTTAGTGCAGTCCAAGATTACACCCAATACTGTTGTCCAGTCAATGTCAGACATTTGTAATATAACGGTTCCATCATATAGCGCAGTATGTTAACCTACATTATGTATCTTGCATCAGCACTGCAGGAGCATAGTGTGTATTATATAGTACATGTTGATCTGCACAAATACATCCTTCACTATTCATGTGTCATGTGTAACACCACCAATGCCTTAGAGAGACTGAATGAACAGAATAAGTTCGGGATGAATTCACACACACACACACACACACACACACACACACACACACACACTACCTTTTAAAATTCATCTATCTCAGATCCAGGACATAAATGTGGCATTTAAATCGAGTGTACGAGTACAAGGTTATTTGGTTGTTCCGCCCCCTGCAGTGCGCACATAGAAGTCTTATTTACACAAGGATAGCGGCCGTGTGTTATCGTGTGTGTGCATGCAAGTGTGTGTCCATGCATGTGTGTGTGTGTGTGTCTGTGTCTGTGTCTGTGTGTGTGTGTGTGTGTGTGTGTGTGTGTGTGTGTGTGTGTGTGTGTGTGTGTGTGTGTGTGTGTGTGTGTGTGTGTGTGTGTGTGTGTGTGTGTGTGTGTGTGTGTGTGTGTACAGTAAGACACAGAAAATGACTCACTGTTGTCATGGGGAAAGCAGAGCAGGGAGGCTGGAGGGATTTACTGAACCATGTAAAACACAGTCAGACTCATGTGCAGATACACACAACTTAAAAAAAAAGAATATATATGCCTTTGTATTTATACATTACTTAACATAAAGTCTGACGTGAGGTAAATCTGCCAACATGGCATGAATTATGGCAAAGAGGAGAAGGTGAGTTTATGCAAAGGAATATACACAGACAGGCAGTTGTGTATCAACACACACACACAAGTACAGTACACACACTGAGCATCTGTGATGGGTTGTTTGCAATAGCAGGGCGGAGATCAGAGACGCAGATGCATTCGCTACAAAGCTACAAAAAAACAACGTGCACACATTCAGAAGCTTCCATTTGCCTGTCTCACATGCATCAACACATATTCTGAAACATCCCTTGACATGGCGCTTTTTAAAAAAGGAAGCAGATCCCTCATTAGCCGGGGCTGCCAGTCACACACTCAGCCACACACTCAGCAGGGATCCCCAGTGAAGCCAGTGTATTGGTGCTTTTCCATGTCTTACAGGAAGTAAAAGGTCTAAACATACACTGAACAAAAATATAAACGCAACACTTTTGTTTTTGCTCCCATTTGTCATGAGATGAACTCAAAGATCTAAAACATTTTCTATTTACACAAAATAACCATTTCTCTCAAATATTGTTCACAAATTTGAAAGAATCTGTGATAGTGAGCACTTCTCCTTTGCCGAGATAATCCATCCCACCTCACAGGTGTGGCATATCAAGATACTGATTAGACAGCATGATTATTGCACATATGTGCCTTAGGCTGGCCACCATAAAAGGCCACTCTGAAACGTGCAGTTTTGCTTTATTGGGGGGGGTCTGGGGGGGTAACCCTACCTGAGAGGTAGGGTTAGGGTTAGGGTTATCGAGTGGCCTGTGTTCGTCGTCCATTACATACGCCTGCCCATACCATAACCCCACCACCACCATGGGCCACTCGATTCACAACATTACCCTAACCCTAACCCTACCCCTAACCCTACCACCAGCGCGCTCTGAGCCATTTCTTTTCCTCGCGGACGGCAAAAAAACTCCGACATTATACAGTTTAAAATAAAAACAATAATCGTGGCTTGATATTGAGTAAGAACATGTTTTTATGAACCCCACAGCTTCTGTCTTCAAGACCCGAGCGGACAAAAAGAGGTGTTGCAGGCACGAAACATACTACCAATAGAAATACATTGCTTTTAAAATCGTTCTGTGTGACACGGAAACAATGGGGAAATGGTGTTGGTGAACACAAATCAATAGATTAAATGTATTTCGTGACTATAACACGAAATGCCGTGAGACTGGGTTGGATCTTTGTACTGAAAACAAGCCCGCTTTTTTGCCTGCCGATAAGCGGACAGACCTAATTCAGGCTCGTTATAAGCAAGCATCAGTATGTAGTTAATTCTGCATCATTTGATATCAAAATATGTTAATTTTAGGTCAAACCACTGCAATAAACACGTTTAATTCAGCCGATCCTGCGACTTCCATAAGATGTCATGAACCCAGAAACAATACTGTCATATCTGGGACTTCCACAAGATGTACAAACCCGTAAGAGTGGTTATTTCGACCACGGCTGATTGTTGGTGTCTAGGTATCTGCATGAAGCTACCTCCTCTCAAGCACGTTGAATTTGAGGGTCAAGAGTAATGATTACCATACATTTCCTAATCCAAAGATTGCATCAGTCTTGTCTGATATCCGTTTCGTGGCAACTTTCCCATCATCGCAACGGAAAGGCTGCATTGAACATGGCAGAAGCTACGGTAGGAACATTCTACAAAGCTTTGAAGGACAATTCCTGTAATGGATGCTCCAGATGATAAAGGAAACTTGGAGGTCAGAGAAAATCACAGGACATACAATAGGCTTTGTGATGTTTGTGTCAATGTATGCCCAGCCCCTTTATCAAATTCTTCCAAAATACCCCTTTCTTTGCTACAGGGAGAGAGGCAGACGGACAGGGAGGTGTGTACTCATGATGTGAACATGGATTCAGAGTGTAGATGGAGGGGGAAGAAAGAGGGCATTGTAAGCCCTGTTGATGCTAACATAGATATCTAAAGGGAGAGGTGGATGACAGAGGAGAGGGAGGAATGACGCAAAATCTGACTCAATGTGAACGCGGATAAATAACTCAATAAATCTTACAAGCTCCTACACTTTCCAGACAGTACTTTATGGAGCATATGCTTCCTTAATGCCCTTATCGTCCGGGAGAAATAATGCACACACTCCTCGAAAAAGAAGCCACATAAAGATGGAGGGGGAGAAAGATGTGTTATGATGGCCAAAGACAAAGCAGTGCCGTACAAAGCAGGCTTCCCTCCTTTACAGAGCGTCCATTGTACAGTTCTGTGAAGTGTTTGTGCGGGAAGACTAACGGAGGAAAGAGAAAGGGATGGAGGGGGTCATTCGGTCTGGACATAAAGGAGAAAGAGTGTGTGTATACTGTAACGCAAGGCTATTATTCTGACAGCACAGACGTAATTAGAGCTGAATATGATATTTAATATATAATTAACACATTTTCCTTTATGTCCCCACATCGGAGGCAAAACAGGCAGGAGTGTACAGGATAAAATAGGCGTTATGGAGTGAAGTTGTTTGTTCTGAAAAGAGCCAGAAAAAGTCAATTGAATCCAAAGATAATGGATAAAATACAAGTTGAGATGAAAAACGGAAGAGAAAAATCTACTTCGAGAACACAATATGAATTTGACACTTTAAGATTGTGGATTCATTCAATAAATGGATGAGAAACTGTCTATTTCTAAAGGTGTTGTGGAGTCTCATGGACTATGCAGAGAATAGCGCCTTGAATTGAAGCAGGATGAGATGTTATTGTATTAATATGTATTTATTGAATTAGTTAATGCAACTGGGACAATATGCAGTCAGTGAACGTCCCAGAGTTGGATTTAAAGCAGAATTAGACTGGGCAGGAGAGTGATGGCATCCACAGTTAAGGATCAGACTGGGGTATAAAGGTTAAACATTGCATTGAACACTAAAATACATTTCCGTTTAATAGCATTGCGTCCTACATAACATTAGGGAGAACAATCTATTTCCAATCTGGTCAGTGGAAGAGGAACAATAGGGTAATCTCTCCATTAGGACAAAAGGTCAAAATGATGAACATAAAATATATGCCATCGATGATACCCCGTAGTCTTGTGTACTGTGCAGAGGCCTCGTTTCGTTTTGTCATGCTTTGGATTAAGTGGCAATACAATATGTACGGTGCACGGCCGCGTTACAACGGGCAACACATTTCCATTAGGAGAAACAAGCTGCAGTTTAAAAAAAGATGCCAATGACTGTGCCAAAGCACTAATTGAGAAACAACATCACCAACTTGGCAACACACGCGCCGCATTTAAAAAAGTACCATCCCAAAAGCGCTGCATGAACGAAACATTGCAAATACAGAACGCTGCATAAGCTCAAAACACGACGGAAATGGGGACGCCAAAAAGTGACGCACACAGTTGGGACCCGAGCGCTCGTTAACATGTAGGCATTATAAAGTTAGCCAACTGTCACTGTCACTGTAAGCTGGCCTAAAATGTAGTTTGATTGAAAGTTGGAGTGTGTTGCAGCGCGTTTGCACGTGTCGGCCACCGTACCATATATACAGAAAGATCGTACCATGCAAGAACATCTGTTGGCAACTGGTGTATGATGAAGTGGCTGAAGTTTAGTTTGACTAGATTACCCTTTTTATTACCTTTTAGTCAAGGTTAGAATATGATGCCGGTTCCACCTACGGTCATTATGAATAAATATTATGTTTACATGCATTAAGAGGCATGCGCAGAATGCATTGCGTTACTGTTGGTTTACTTTAAAACAGCACCGTTTGAAATGAGCTGGCCAACACTGTGTGAGTGAGGCCTTCTTTAAGTCGCTCTCCATGTGAAATCACAATCTGCTGCAGCTGGGTGGTTTCTACAGTCAGATGGGCACGTTGGAACAATAGCTGCTGTGTGCGTGCGTGCGTGCGTGCGTGCGTGTGTGCGTGTTGCCTCAGTGGTGTGATGTTGTGTGGGAGTGATCGAAATGGACCACTCGGCTCCGTGTCACAACATCCACACTGACGTCTGTCCGGCAAGCTCACTTCCCCCCCCCCACCCACACACACACACACCATGTATACATCACTTCAGGGGACATTACATTGACTTACATGCATTTCCTGGAGACTTATCCTAACCTTAACCATAACCAACACATGCCTAACCCTAACCCTTAACCTAAACCTAACCAAGTCTTCACCCTAAAATGAATGATCCCTCATGGGGACCTCAAATGTATCCCAAAGGGAGGCCAGTCCCCACACGTGACTATGTAAACAGATGTAGGTCCCCACAAGTAGTAATGCTAGGCCACACACACACACACACACACACACACATTCAGATAACATGCTGTGGGAATACACACACACACATAACGAAGAAAGCCAGCAAAATAACACAAACCTCTGGATCAAAATCTGTGTAGTTGACTGTTTGACACACACACAGACAGACACACACACACACACACACGGACCAAATGAGAAGACAAAGAAAAGCAGGAAGGAAGTGAGTAGCATTCAGTGTAGGCTTGGCCTCCGGACAACATTTCTCTTGAGTGGTCTTCAGTCACATTGTCCCGTGTCCTGCGTCAGTGTGAGCGTAAGAATTGAGGAGGTGAGCCCGAGGTCGAAGTGGGCGTGGCCTGACACATTGCAGTCTTTCTCTCTGTCCCTCTGTGTATCACAACGCCTCCTAACTCACTCTCTCTCCTCATTGTGTGCCTGCCTCGCTGGCTTTTACATCTCTATTTCTCGTCTTGAGCCTGCTCTCTTCTTCAGAAAGCTCGTGGTCACAGTCCGTTGGGTTTTTCCTCCCACTAAGACGACCAAAGGCCAAACGAGGAGCATCGAGCTCCGGCAGCAGAATGGCTTCACTGGGCGAGTGGGAAATGTTTTAGCTGCTATAGTTTTATAGGGATGAGTAATCATCTAAATATATCTTATTATATATTTAGTGTGTTTACGGCGGCCGACGGACGCAAACGCGATACAGAGGCCCAAAAGATTTCCATTAGGTGAATGCAGTTTAAAAAATGATGCAGATATGAATACACAAATGTACCAAAACACATATGAGGTAGAAACATCTTCACCAACTTGACGAAACATGCGCCGAAAGACAAACTTAAAGGTGGGGAGGTAAGTTTGAGAAACCGGCTCGAGATCGCAAGAATTTGAAAATACACAACCGGAGAAAATCTGCCACTTCCTCACAGAGCCCCTCCTCCAACACTCCCTGCCTGTCAGCCTTCCATCGGGGCACAAACTTATCTCGTGCCCTCATTGGTCATGTGCGCGTTCGTGTGTGTTGGAGGAGGGGCTCTGTAAGGAAGTGGCAGATTTTCTCCGGTTGTGTATTTTCAAATTCTAGCGATCTCGAGCCGGTTTCTCAAACTTACCTACCCCACCTTTAAAGGATAAGTTAAAAAGAAAGTAGAAAGAAAGTGAGGTCAAAGAAAAGTATTTCTGCTAAAAAGTTGGCAATGATTGAGTCAGAGCTAAACATTTCAGATGTGTGTATCTCACACTGCTGAAACTTTAATTAATGTTCCTTTGTTATTCATGTTTTATTATCTTTGCTTTTAAATGAGTGTTTTTAAACGCCATTTTATAATATATAATATATGTCTTTCATTTCTGTAAAGCGCTATGAACTGCCTTGTGTTGAAAGAAGCTATATAAATAAACTTGCCTTTGAGAAGCTCAAAACACAACATTTTACCCTCCTGTTGTCTTCGGGTCGAATCTGACCGATTTACTACTTTCATCGATCATAACTTTTTTGTTTTACATTCGATTGCATCAAGGCTTCATGGCATCCTTCACAGGAGACATTTGAACATGTAAAATGGCTGATCACCACTTTCATTGGATTGTGGATGATTTAGTCAACTTTGTAACACCCATGGTGTTCCCGCTCAAAACTGACCGCCATAAAGAAAAGGAATTAGTAACCATCCAGATCAGATAAAACACACACACACACACACACACACACAACAATTTGACACATTTCCCGCTCTTATGTGCCCATCCCCCCACATGGATCACACCTGGCACACAATACATATTCTTTGTATATTTACTGCAGTGCTTCATGTACACCAGTAGTCTGATACAAGATGTACAGTTTGAAAAGGTGTTAAAGGAAATGTGGTGATGATTAATGGTTTTTGTGTTAATGCAATAGCAGTTTAAACAGGACCGGTCACATCTGACCGCGAAAACCTAAGTAAGGGGGGGGGAACACGAAAACAATAGGAGGATTACGAGTGATGCTAACAGCTGTTTTGGCACATTGGCGATTTTTTATTTGCATTGTTCTGAAACTGCAGTGCGTTTCTCTGAATGGAAATGTTTCTTGTTGTAACTGTGAGTGATTCTGATCTATAAAACTGAAGGGACATACAGGAGTGAATTTAGTTATATAATCAGTATGCATCCTGCACCTATGGCTGTATACAGTATACTGTACATTACTAATGGTTTATTTCCATTTCTGTTAATATTCCACTGAGTTTGGAATATGCTAATTCCTATTGATAACATGTTGTTGATGGAAGTCATATTAAGTGGTGGGTGATTATTAGCATTCAACATGAGGGCGTTCTTCATCAACACAACAAAATGCTATTATTGTGGATGTGGGGGAAATGCTACGTGACGAACCTGAGTCCATTTGCAAGTTGAAAATGCAATTGGTTCTTCATAAGTACACTTAATCTCACATAATGTGAAGCTGTTATAAATAATGAAGAATGCAAATTAAAAGCCCACACTCAGGGTGCTTTCGGCCGCCATATGAAATGAAAATAGTGAGCTGCAGATGTTGTCCTATGAAACCAGATGTAGCCGAGCATGATTGTGTGTGTAAAAGTCAACACAAAGGGCTTTCTGTGTGCAAGGTGAGGCTATTAACGACACGACCTTAAGATGCCTCTCATTAGGCTCGGGGAAGACATATGGTCTCACAGATGCTCACTCAGTCTTACCATTCAAGGTGAAAGACATGATACTTTAACGCCTGTGTGTCCAGGCAAGGTAATTGAACTTTTCACTCATCCTTTTTTTCTAAAAGAGGCCCTATTATGCTAATTAGGTTTAATATTAGTATGTCTCTACTGGGACATGTCTCCATGCTTTAATGTTCAAAAAGCTCTTTATGTTTCTCATACTGCCTGTGCTGCAGCACCTCTTTCCACCCTCTGTCTGAAACCAGAGCCCAGTCTGCTCTGATTGGTTAGCTGGCCGGCTCTGTTGTGATTGGTCAACCGCTCAGAGATGTCCCGCCCCTTAGCCTATCACACAATATGTTGGAGCAATTTTGATCATTTGAAAATGTTTCCATTCATTTTGAAAAACACAAATAACAAAAAATAAGTTAATCATTATTATTTTTGATTCAGTTTAGTAGTTCCATTGAATACATTATTCATTGTCACATTTAATTTTATTATATATATTCTGATATTGAAGTAGTATATTAGCGAGCTGCTTAAATGTGCAGAAGCAGTAAGAGCTGGTCAGTGTATAAGAGAAGGCAAAGTACCAGTGTAGCAAGGGCAAGGTACTTTCAACATGTAATATACTATATATAACTGTCTAATGCTTTGCCATACTTCAACTGCAGAAGTACAGTACAGCGAGCCAGTATAAAATGACTCTACAAATCAAATTGTGGGTAATATTTCAAAGCCTCGGGGCGTGTTCATGTAACACAATGAGATTAAGAGCTGCACATGGGTTTTGTTTCTATGACAACAATTTCATATCGTCTCCGTAACGGATGTTGTATGATAGGCTTGAGTCGCCTCTTTGTTTTTTTACAATCTATTAGGGCTACTATCTATTTGTTTGACATTGAGGACGAAGCCCTTCTGCTTTGTATGGACGAGTTTGTCAGCGCTCGATCTGACAGCCGCAGAGCGAGGAGGATGTGGGACACAATCTGTCACAGGAAACAACATGGAGGATGGAATTGACACTTTTAGATGGAGCTCACGAACCAGGTCCATTCACAAGAAGTGGTTGAAGCTGTGTAATAAAACTGCCCATGATGACGCATTATTTGACAGTTATTGTAATAATATCACTGAAATCCTATGATATATTGTGATTTGAAAGGTCCCATGACATGGCCATTTCTACTCATCATAATTCCATTGTTGAGGTCGACTAGAATACATTTACATTGTTCAATGTTCCAAACGCCCAGTGGTTTCTCATACAGCATCTCTGTATAGTATGTGTATTCACTCTGTCCTACACGGCTTGTTGGAGCCCCCCCCTCCCTCCCTATGAACCCACTGTGCTCCGATTGGTCAGCTCGCCCACTCTGTTCTGATGAGTCCACCATCGTTACAGCGGGACATCAGTGATTGTGTGTTACACAAACTAAACTATTAGTTACACGTTATGTTAATTCTAAAAGCAATATCGTTTTGTAATGAGTTACTTGATCAGAATCACGTTTATTGCCAGGTACACAGATAAGGAATGTGCTTGGTCTACACCAGGGGTTCTCAAAGTGTTGATGAGTGAGGTTCCCAATATTGGATTGAGGGCCGCCCAAGAAAAAACGGAACACAAAATAATTCCAAAACAAATCCTTTCTTTATTGGACTAACCAATTACCGCAACTCGCGAGATGCCTCGTTGCCATGCAACCAGTAATCTAGCAAACTTTCCACAAGCTGTCATTCATAATTTAGGAATGACAACCCAGGGGGCGCAGTTTTACCATTCTTAAATTCCATTCTAATTCTTACTAGATACGACCACGGAGGATTAAAATATAACGCATGCATTTCAGCGTGTCACGTTAACTATCGCGGGCCGCCAGAAACATTTCCGAGGGCCGCCATTGGCCCGCGGGCCGCACTTTGAGAACCCCTGGTCTACACAGATGGTGGTGCGAACATAAAAAAATTAAAAAAAATAAGTAGGTTTTTAAAAAAAAAGGAAATATATAAGGATAATACAAAATAATAATTTTTAAGATCAAATTGAAATGTAACTATACAAATAACCTTAAAAGCTAAAACGAGATGATAAAAATGAGAACTGAGGGGGGTTCAGTTCTTCACTGTGTTGTTATTTTACAATCACACATAGCTTTTATTATACAGACATGCACAAACAGGACCCATAGACGTGCACTGATGGAGCTATATGAACGTCAATTTTCAATAAACGTATAAATTAAGTGCTGCCAATGGTTTAGTCGACGGTGGTCAGGGCAGACTGTCTAACCCGAGAGCAGGTTTTAAGACTTATAAATAATAATAATAAATCTCAGTGCCGAGGTAGATAGTATCCAAAGGGCTTAATGGAATATAATGAAGAACTGCTCTGAATTAGCCTGTGCTAGCTATCTGAATCATTTCAGACTCAGATAGTAGTGAGAGAGAGAGAGAGAGAGAGAGAGAGAGAGAGAGAGAGAGAGAGAGAGAGAGAGAGAGAGAGAGAGAGAGAGAGAGAGAGAGAGAGAGAGCAAGAGTATTCGACATATTAAAACGAAAGGTCATAGTCTTATCGGAGCCGTCTTCATTACACTTACAATATTTTCTCATATGAACATTTCTGAGGTTGTGGTAGAGTGTGTGTTGAAGAGACACAGAAATCGAGGGAGCGTAGAGAAGTGTGTGTGTGTGTGTGTGTGTGTGTGTGTGTGTGTGTGTGTGTGTGTGTGTGTGTGTGTGTGTGTGTGTGTGTGTGTGTGTGTGTGTGTTGGGCATGGATTTGAATGAGCTCTCCACCCAGGTATAATTACATGGAGATGTGCTCAATCTGACTGCAGTTATGAGGAACCTGTCACATTCATATCGCTGTCATTACCATAGTAACTGAAAGGTCTCTTTTTGAATATCATTCTTTAGAAGCTTTCACACACACACACACACACACACACACACACACACACACACACGACCAAAACCAACGTCAGCAGGTCTACTTCAAGACCAGAAACTGTGTGTGAGCATGTAAATTCCTCCCCAGTATTCCCAGTCACAGCATGATGTGTGTGTGGTGTGTGTGTGTGTGTGTGTGTGTGTGTGTGTGTGTGTGTGTGTGTGTGTGTGTGTGTGTGAGATGAGTGGGGGCAGATTGAGAGAGAAAAGGGAGTGTGTGCACGGTGCTTGCTGTTGCTAGGTGGAGCAGGGTGGTGCTTTGAAGCAGAGGTGTGTGTGTAACTCTCACACACCGACAATTTATCTTGCAAATGCATAAAACGTGCAAACGGAGATACACAAAGTAACCCTCGCAAACCTGAAGATGGCATCAATGTGTCCTCCCTATCTCTCTCACACACACACACACACACACACACACGTTGGCCCTGTGCAACAGAAAGCAGTGTTGAGCTCACGGAGACGCAGGCAGAAAGAGAGAGAGGTTAGATTAGAATAAAGAACAGGGAAGAGTCAAGGGTAGAATAACTGGGAGATTAGATACAAAAGCATTCGGAGACGTGAGGAGATGGAGGAAGGTGGGGCAGATCAAGTGAGGGATTGGGAAAGATAGATACTGAGAGGAGAGGAGGAAATGAGATGGACAGAGAGGCTGGAGAGAGGAGGATTGTAGGGCAGATGAACTGTCACTGTGGAAAGTGGTGACGGAGGACAAGAGGCGAGAATAGAAGAAAGGCAGACTGCACGAACGGAGTCGCAGTAAAAGAGGCTAACAGGAAGTTCATCCAGGAAAAGATTCAGTCTGTGAAGACGAGTAATACATGCTCTGTGTATGCAAGGAAGTACAGTTGTCCTTTACCTAATGAACTGTGTTGGAGTTCTAAGATTTAAACAACATTATGTATTATATCGATTAACCGGGTAAAATACTCAAAACGTTCTTATACTGAAACAACAGATTAGGAGATGTGCTACTAATTCCTAAAAAGGAAATGTCATCAGAATCAGAATCCCTTTATTAGTCCCACAGAGGGGAAATGTGCATCGTCACAGCAGGAAAGAGCCACAGACAGCTTGATGTTACATGTTAAAAAAAAAGTACTAAGTTATGATATAATAAAACATATAATAAAAAGATAAAAGTAAAAAAAAATACTTTCAAAATACAAATCCTGTAACAGTTCTTAGGATTTAGCAGCCAAGTATATATGACAGTTATTAATGACCGAAAGAACGAGATCGCGGATACAAGCGGTCGAGATGGGTTTTCTCCGCAGGGTGGCTGGCGTCTCCGTTAGAGATAAGGTGAGAAGTTTGGTCATCAGGGAGGGACTCGGAGTTGAGCCGCGCCTCCTTCGCGTCGAAAGGAGCCAGTTGAGGTGGTTCGGGCACCTAGTAAGGATGCCACCAGGCACGTCCAGCTGGGAAGAGACCGAGGGGTAGACCTAGGACCAGGTGGAGGGATTATATCTCTTCGCTGGCCTGGGAGCGCCTTGGGACCCCCCAGTCAGAGCTGGTTGATGAGGGGAAAGGAACGTTTGGGGCTCTCTGCTGGAACTGCTACCCCCGAGACCCGACCACGGATAAGCGGGAGAAGATGGATGGATATTGGTTGGTTGGTTGGTTGGTATTCAGCAGCAAGGGGTGATATAGTCTGTGTTGTAAAAAAGTCACAGCTTTAAACAAAAGAATAGGTTTAGGTCGAGGGGGAAACCGACGTGGTTAGACACCCTCTCGGACTCCTCTGTCCTTGCCAGGTAACTATTTGAATTATTTGTTATTATGTGTCCGAAAACGTCCTCAGCTGTCGGATGTTTTCCTTTTCTGCAGCGAGAAGTCATGTTTGCTCCCAGACATCTCATCGCTGCCCGGTTTGTTTGCCTCCAATATGAACATTTTTCAAAGTGTGTGTTGCGATGGTTCCTTTCTGAAATAACAAAGGATAAGTTTGCCCAACATAATTGTCTATTGATTGCGTGACGGATTAGTGAGACATCATTGAACAGCCTGTTTATTCAGTCTGATGTGGTTGGGACTCAACAGAATGAACGGGTTTTTTTTTAAATCAATTTCGTACTTCTCGTTAAAAAAGATCATTTGTTGGAGGAGAGGTGAAAGGAAGTCAGGTGAGGAATCTGTACGTCTAACAGGCTAACTAAAGGAGGACAAGGACCTCTACCTCCCACCACCTGTGAGTCATTTCCTCCCACATCTGTCTCCATGTCTGATCGCAGAGGACACATGCATCCATTAAAACACTGTGCACATACACACTAAATGTGCACATACACACTAAATGTGCACATACACACTAAATGTGCACATACACACAGATGGCTAAAAGAAAAACACTGGCACACAATGAAGCCATGCATATATTAACATGCGGGGATACACACTCATTTGTTAAAAGCAAAACCTGAAGTTGCACACACATGAAGACACACACACATACACACCGATTCACTTGCTATAGGCCAAAAGGAGTTCACCATGGCAACAGGAGAGTGGGGCAGCAGGATGCGGTCTCTGGCTGACACAGGTGTATGAACGGATAACACTCACTCACACGAGAAGAAAGGGAAGTGAAAAGTCAAACTGCAGCATCACGATGTATCAAGGCATGTTTAGATGATGTCTCTTTAAAGAGGACATATTCTGCTCATTTCCAGATTAAATATTTGTATTCAGTGTCTCTACTTTAAAGAGTCCTCTCCTGCTGATGTGCAGGTGTATATCAGTATGTAGTGTCTCTACTTTAAAGAGTCCTCTCCTGCTGATGTGCAGGTGTATATCAGTATGTAGTGTCTCTACTTTAAAGAGTCCTCTCCTGCTGATGTTCAGGTGTATATCAGTATGTAGTGTCTCTACTTTAAAGAGTCCTCTCCTGCTGATGTGCAGGTGTATATCAGTATGTAGAGTCTCTACTTTAAAGAGTCCTCTCCTGCTGATGTTCAGGTGTATATCAGTATGTAGTGTATCTACTTTAAAGAGTCCTCTCCTGCTGATGTTCAGGTTCATATCAGTATGTAGTGTCTCTACTTTAAAGAGTCCTCTCCTGCTGATGTCCAGGTGTATATCAGTATGTAGTGTCTCTACTTTAAAGAGTCCTCTCCTGCTGATATTCAGGTGTATATCAGTATGTAGTGTCTCTACTTTAAAGAGTCCTCTCCTGCTGATGTTCAGGTGTATATAAGTATGTAGTGTCTCTACTTTAAAGAGTCCTCTCCTGCTGATGTTCAGGTGTATATCAGTATGGAGTGTCTCTACTTTAAAGAGTCCTCTCCTGCTGATGTTCAGGTGTATATCAGTATGTAGTGTCTCTACTTTAAAGAGTCCTCTCCTGCTGATGTTCAGGTGTATATCAGTATGTAGTGTCTCTACTTTAAAGAGTCCTCTCCTGCTCATGTTCAGGTGTATATCAGTATGTAGTGTCTCTACTTTATAGAGTCCTCTCCTGCTGATGTTCAGGTGTATATCAGTATGTAGTGTCTCTACTTTAAAGAGTCCTCTCCTGCTCATGTTCAGGTGTATATCAGTATGTAGTGTCTCTACTTTAAAGAGTCCTCTCCTGCTGATGTTCAGGTGTATATCAGTATGTAGTGTCTCTACTTTAAAGAGTCCTCTCCTGCTCATGTTCAGGTGTATATCAGTATGTAGTGTCTCTACTTTATAGAGTCCTCTCCTGCTGATGTTCAGGTGTATATCAGTATGTAGTGTCTCTACTTTAAAGAGTCCTCTCCTGCTCATGTTCAGGTGTATATCAGTATGTAGTGTCTCTACTTTAAAGAGTCCTCTCCTGCTGATGTCCAGGTGTATATCAGTATGTAGTGTCTCTACTTTAAAGAGTCCTCTCCTGCTGATGTTCAGGTGTATATCAGTATGTAGTGTCTCTACTTTAAAGAGTCCTCTCCTGCTCATGTTCAGGTGTATATCAGTATGTAGTGTCTCTACTTTAAAGAGTCCTCTCCTGCTGATGTTCAGGTGTATATCAGTATGTAGTGTCTCTACTTTAAAGAGTCCTCTCCTGCTGATGTTCAGGTGTATATCAGTATGTAGTGTCTCTACTTTAAAGAGTCCTCTCCTGCTGATGTTCAGGTGCATATCAGTATGTAGTGTCTCTACTTTAAAGAGTTCTCTCCTGCTGATGTTCAGGTGTATATCAGTATGTAGTGTCTCTACTTTAAAGAGTCCTCTCCTGCTCATGTTCAGGTGTATATCAGTATGTAGTGTCTCTACTTTAAAGAGTCCTCTCCTGCTGATGTCCAGGTGTATATCAGTATGTAGTGTCTCTACTTTAAAGAGTCCTCTCCTGCTGATGTTCAGGTGTATATCAGTATGTAGTGTCTCTACTTTAAAGAGTCCTCTCCTGCTCATGTTCAGGTGTATATCAGTATGTAGTGTCTCTACTTTAAAGAGTCCTCTCCTGCTGATGTTCAGGTGTATATCAGTATGTAGTGTCTCTACTTTAAAGAGTCCTCTCCTGCTGATGTTCAGGTGTATATCAGTATGTAGTGTCTCTACTTTAAAGAGTCCTCTCCTGCTGATGTTCAGGTGTATATCAGTATGTAGTGTCTCTACTTTAAAGAGTCCTCTCCTGCTCATGTTCAGGTGTATATCAGTATGTAGTGTCTCTACTTTAAAGAGTCCTCTCCTGCTGATGTTCAGGTGTATATCAGTATGTAGTGTCTCTACTTTAAAGAGTCCTCTCCTGCTGATGTTCAGGTGTATATCAGTATGTAGTGTCTCTACTTTAAAGAGTCCTCTCCTGCTGATGTCCAGGTGTATATCAGTATGTAGTGTCTGTACTTTAAAGAGTCCTCTCCTGCTGATGTTCAGGTGTATATCAGTATGTAGTGTCTTTACTTTAAAGAGTCCTCTCCTGCTGATGTTCAGGTGTATATCAGTATGTAGTGTCTCTACTGTGACATGTCCCCATGCTTTAATGTTCAAAAAGCTCTTTATTTTTCTCAAACTGCCTCTCTTCACCCTCTGTCTGAAACCAGAGCCCAGTCTGCTCTGATTGGTTAGCTGGCCGGCTCTGTTGTGATTGGTCAACCTGCTTAGAGGTGTCCTGCCCCTTAGCCTCATCACGTACAATGTGTTGGAGCGCTAGCCAATAGAAGCGTGAGTGTGACATAGTGATGTCACTTTGTTATGAAAGGACCATGTGTAGACCATTGACATGCACTAACACCTATAGCACACAGGAAAGGGAAAACCCACAGAAAACAAAGCAGGGCCTCTTTAAGGCTTTCAAAAACCAAGTTGATGTTGAATAACTGCAATCGTCATGGGGATATGAAAACTGGATTTAGTTCGAGCCACACTGCCATATATAATCCAAAAGCAAATCAAAATAATACCATTACATTTGCTATGATAGATAATGTCTCAGATATGTGAAGGAGCATATGGGCTCTCATCCAAAACCTTCCCGGCTAAATTGATCATGTCGTCCTCAGTGACCGTCCATCTAACTGACGGAGGACTATTTCCTGGATGTCTTCCAGTTATGTATGACGGGGACAGAACAACAAGGATAAAAGGTGGACTCATATTATGCGACACAAATATCCATAATTAAGTGCTATCATTGGAAATTATTGTTAGATTTCTAGCTATTCTGTAGCTAAACATGGAGACCTTAAAGTGTAGACCGATTGGCTGCGTGGATACGGACAACTGTTTGTGTGTTTTGTTTCTGATCTGATTTAATGTAAAGCGTCCTTGAGCATTAGGAAAAGCACTTCTGGTCAGATGCCTAAACTTAAATGTCGTCACTAGTACATGTACTACGTAATGACAATAAAGTTGAATCTGAATGCTATAAGGAGAAAATAATAAAACAAATAAAATAAAAATATATCTAAGGAGCATATTGAATAAAATATGGTAGTAAAAAAAAAGTTAAAGGTGGGGTATCTAACTTATTTCCGAAACACTTTGTTATATTCCATGGAATGCTCTTAACATCCCGATTGCAATGAATCTATGAAATGCTTTGACAATAAATACATTTAAAAAAATGTCATCTGTGGAAGCCGTGGCGCTGTAAAAAGAACGACCAATCATCTGAGCGGCCCGGCTAAAGTAACTGGATGGCCGACCTGCCTGTCAGCCTTCCATCGGGGCACAAACTGATCTCGTGCCCTCATTGGTCATGTGCGCGTTCGTGTGTGTTGGAGGAGGGGCTCTGTGAGGAAGTGGCTGATTTGTGTACTTTCAAATTCTAGCGCACTCGAGTTGGTTTCTCAAATGTACATACCCCACCTTTAAGAGCATAACATGTTAGAATAAAAAATAAATAAAGTACAGTCGGTAAAATGTGCTCGTCCCACTTCCTCTCAATCACTTGACCTCGCCCATTGGTATTGTGTAACAGCATATTGCACGGAGGCCACTTCAAGGACAGCGGGAAAATATACTTTCACAAACCTCTTACATTCTTCCTGACACAATCTATTAGTTATGAAGCTTGGGGAGTAACAGGACTATGTAATTAGGATACAAAAATAATGTATTCCTCACTCCTTATCAGAGGAGGCAGCAGGGGTGAAGTGTGGTGGTGGAGGAGGAGATGAGGACATATTTCAGAGGAGCTTGGCAGAGGAGGAGAGGTTGTGTTGGATCTTGGCCGATCTCTTCTTCCGTGAATGAGGCAATCAGGACGGTGGGACTAATGGATGGCCCTGACCCAGAAGAGAAAACCTCTGCCAGCTGACCACTGCTTCTGTGGAGGAGAGGACACAGCGGTGACAACATTTCAATTATCTTTCATTTAAAATATGAACACATTTGTTTCGCTTACTGTCCAAGCTATTAAACACATTTATGTCAATTCACTTGTATTTATTTTTAAGATTCTCCCATTTCCTGCGTCCCTGACAGCCTCCCCTACACTCCTGTTATAGGAGCATTGATCCTGGTTGTACAGAAATAACAATTTGAGTCATGTAATGCCTCTCAACTCAACGTGAAAGCATCCCACAGTTATAATTAGTAGATAAACAATCAAAACAGAAATCACCACCTTCTCAGCGGAGGTAACAATCATAGCTATTAAAATATATGTTGAGGAACATTTAGTTTGAGGGTAACAAAATATATACATAGGGTAAAGAGAGCTATACAAGTGTTGGTTCATGACAAATAAGTGAATATATGATAATATGTATATACTAAGGCTTGTAAATAGACATGTCGGTATTGTAGAACGTCAAAAAACTCATTTATTCATCTTACTTTAGTTGTAAGCAAGCACCGTTTTGATATGCACGACTGCCATTTAACCTATATATATTATCAAACGCATAAGTGCAATGGATTGTGGGTAATATACACAACTACAGTGTCCGTAGTTGTTCCCCTCGCTCCCTCAAACCATCATTCAATTTCTCAGACAGGTGGATCAACTCGGGCAGCGAAAACTCTCCCGAGGAACTCGTGGCACACAGGACTAACACAAAATCACCTGAAGAAAAGAAATTGCGTTACATTGGAAAGTGGTAGTCGGTAGTTCGGCTCCCTTTTGGCTAACTTGCTTATTCTGTAAAGAGCAGGCAGAAAAGGAGGCAGTAAAAAGTGAAATGGCTAATCTCATGAGGAATATGAACTTAAAACTAATTTTTGGAAAGTTCAGTTTGTTTTATTAAACTTTATCAAACTATTCAATCAATCAATGTTTATTTATATATATATATATTTAGACTTTTCTTTTTGTCGCTGCTTTTAATTGAAACTATTCATATCTTAGACTGCACTGTAACTTTTATCCATGTATTTTTTCTTTTTAATGTTTATTTTATTAGCTTTTATTTTTAATGACTGATTTTAAATGCCATTTTCTTAATGTCTTTTTTTTTGTAAAGCACTTTGAATTGCCTTGTGTTGAAAAGTGCTATATAAATAAACTTGCCTTGCCTTTACATTTGTCTCAGTGGACAGAATATCAGTATGACAATACGACACCCTCTGTCCTTAGACCCTCTGTCCTTAGACCCTCTGTCCTTAGACCCTCTGTCCTTAGACCCTCTGTCCTTAGACTCTCTGTCCTTAGACTCTCTGTCCTTAGACCCTCTGCCCTTAGACCCTCACATCGTACAAGGAAACACTTCCAGAGAAAACCCACAGTTTAAAGGGGAACATGGGAGAAACCTCAGGGAGAGCAACAGAGGAGGGATCCCTCTCCCAGGACGGACAGACGTGCAATAGATGCCGTGTGTAAATTGAGAAGATAATACATTTGCAACATAGGTAGTCCAAATGTTTGGAAATGCGTGTGTCTGAAATAAGAAGATGAATCCACGAAGATATCCATCCAGGACTCATGATCCAGGACCACAGCCACGATTCAGGATCCCGGCGTAGATAGACACCAAAAAGAAATGTGGGGAAGCTGGGTTAGGTACAGACAGAGAGAAGGAAGAAGTGAGATGTCCCCCGACAATCTAAGCCTATATCAGCAAAACTAGGGGCTGCATCTAATCAGCCCTAACTATAAGCTTTATCAAAAAGGAAGGTCTTAAGCGCACTCTTAAAAACGGATAGGGTGGCTGATTTGTAATTTAGAAATGCACTTAATCGCTTACTAAAGGTGACGTGTGATATCCATATCCTGCCTCTAAGTTAAATATAATGCTACCAACAGCAGCCGTTTAGCTTAGCTCAATTCAAAGAAAAAAAGAAAAGGGAAACGGCACACTAATACAATTGATGGCACTACAAAAAGAGCTCGACAATCTCACCACTTGGAGATGGAAGATAAGATAGCTGTCCAAACTGTGCGTGGACACGAATCCACCTCGAAAGCCACAAAACATATCAGTGTCAGTAGAACAGCTCCAAATGGTGGCTCCAGATAATATCTCAGATCTGACTTTACGGGCGAAACATGTGTGTTTGTATGTGTGTGGTTGGGGGGGGGTCCCGTCCACAAGATATTGATTGAACTGTCCTTGGTAAGAGGAATGTCATGCGCAAGTTAAATTGAGCGGTGTTCCACTGTAATGCAGACAGCGCTGGGAGATTGGATATGATGATAAAGTGAATCCATTACGACCACAGAATGACTCGGAGACAGCCAGGGAGAATTGGGTCACTGGCTAATTGGACAGAAATACATCAGCCTGGCAATATGCGTACACACACTATTACACACATACTGTACACACTGCTGGCACACTCACACATTCAGACTTGCATGAATGCTCGTTTCTGCATGTGCACACACATAGATGCACACCAATAACACCTGAACACACACAGCAGGGCTTTACTCCATGGATAGCATGTATAATGGTAGATTAGCATGTAATAACCGTTTAATCAATTATATCCCATCTCCGTGGGGTAGACCCAGGGATTTTCATTATGCATGACCAAGTCTGGCAGACAGAAGCCCACACACACAAGTGCACACAAATATATCATTGCTCGCATTGATTATGACCTCGGATACAGTGTGTGCACGTGCACGGCGTAGATTTACGGTACAGTAAGCGACGATGGCTATAAATAGAAGTTGGCAGACACCGTCATAATTCGGAATAAATTCAGGAGAATTGTTCGCTCTGGACTTTCTCTGTCGCAGGGCAGAAAAGAGGAGTGGGGTGTGAAGAGGAGGAGAGGAGGAAAGAGAAGACACGAAAGACAAATAAATACTGTAAGGCTTAGGATAAAGGAGAAGAGGGGTTGATTATGTTGCCTGACGTCACTGTGTGTCCAAGCTTTAGAAAAGGACACAAACTGTCTCGAAAATCGAGCCATTTTTTTCATTCTGCTGTATCATGCTACAACCAGGCAGCTGAGCACTGAGGAAGGATAGGAGGAGGGTGGGGAATAAGGAAGAAAGAGAGGAGACGCACCCAATAGGCCTTGATGTATTTCATCTCTGAGTGCAAAAAAGCACAAAGGTTTGAAGGATTCTTTGATATATCCGATGTCTGAGGATTGTAAGATTATGAGGATTGTTTGCTGGGGATACAGTGAAATGGGGTTTACTCGAAATGACGTCAGTGAGTGTGTTCGTGCCTTGTGTGTGGTCGAATTCTCCTTTTCTCTTTATCTCACATGTATAGTCAACTCCATATTTCCATACTGACATCTTTCTACTTCTTCCTTCGGCTCTGCCTTGCTCCTTTCCTCTTTCCTTCCTCCATTCCACGCAGACTTAGCATATACGATAGCTAGGGCTGTAGCATGATGAATTTAGTAACGTTTTAGTTTGCGATAATTCCCGATAAGAACAAGTTAAGCGAACCGGTTTACAAACCTATTGGCTCAGATATCTTGTATTTAGCGTCTTCAATAAAACAGTTGTTTCATAGGAACAGGATAAACAGAGCAGTAATAGAATAAAGAAAAGCTAGCTAGCTAACGTGACTGACTAGCGCTAGCCTTATGCTAGTTTTCTTAGTATGTTTCTTTGTAGTAGTTAGTATGTTTGGGACATTTCCCTCCATGTACTGTTTATATTGTTTTAAAGTTGAATTGTAGAGATGCGAGTAGATGCAAAACTCTTTACACAGCCACTTTTCGAATGTAGCTTTAATTTGTGTTTCTAGCATAGTGTGCGCAGTTGTAGCGCATGCACACACTTGTTTAACACAACAAATTGAAGATTGACAGATATTTGCAGACAGGCAGTGACCTTTAGAGAGGAAATTAACATCACGTGGACCCAAGAGGACCTTGAGAATGAGGACATCTTGGTGTCAATATTTTGCACGGATTAATTATACCCCTTTCTGGTGTGAACAGGATTCACTCTTTGTTTCTCAATTCCAAGCATACTAAATTATGCGGCTTTAAAAGCTCAGAGGCTGAACTTTTGAAGACGTGTTTCCTTGCTTCTCATTTACTTGTGTGTGTGAGAGGGAAGAAGAGCAGGATGGCAGGCAGGTGAAATATGTGAAGTTAAAGCAGGACAATGAGGTGAGAGAGAAATCTAAGAAAGATAAGGATCAAAGAGGCAGCGGGGAACGAAGATGAGACGAGACGGAAAAGGAAGTGGAGAGATTCAAATTATTTCACTGCATGTCTGGTACAAATTAATAGAAGGTGTTTGATACCACACACACTCGGTACCACTGGGATGTGTGTGTGGGTGTGTGTGTGTGTGTGTGTGTGTGTGTGTGTGTGTGTGTGTGTGTGTGTGTGTGTGTGTGTACAAGACTGAATTATTCAGAAGCGAGCTGGGACTCGCCGAGTAAACATTAAGTCGAAATAGAGATGCGACTTCACACACAGTTATAGACAGACAGACACACACACAGGGAGACCTCTCCTCTGGGACCCTCACACAGATGGGACAGGAAAGTGTCACTGGGGCACAGTCAGACAGCGTGGCACCATCTTGGTGCCACTGATCCAGCTATCTCAACCCAGTCTCACGGCATTTCGTGTTATAGTCACGAAATACATTTAATCTATTGATTCGTGTTCACCAACACCATTTCCCCCTTTTTTTCGTGTCACACAGAACGATTTTAAAAGCATTGTTTCTATTGGTAGTATGTTTCGTGCCTGCAGCACGTCTTTTTATCCGGTCGGGTCGTGGATGCTTGCTTTTATTTATTTGGTTTAATTCCATAATCTCTGGCTTTTTTGGCGTCCGTCAGGAACTGAATTTCAAAATAAAAGATAACCGGAAACAGACGTAGGCCTATAAGGGACATTTTGAGCATCATTGCGATACATAGCCACTGAACTGATTACCCAAGATCCTCAGCTATGGTTTAAGGTCGCTGATTGGATGTTTTAGCCGCAATGCATAGGGATATGGTGTTAATGCCATATCAAATCCGAAAAACATTTAGGTTTAGGATGGCCAAAGACACTACACTACCCATAATCCACAGCTATCGTTTAGGGCTACTGTCCCTGTGATTAATCTTCAAGCTCTGGGATTGGATGTTGGAGTGGCAGTGCGCCAAGGTTACGCCGAGCATCAAACAGCTGTGTGAAATGGAACAAAACCACGCCAGATTATCCAAAACTGGAATCGAACGCCCCCCCCCAGAACTACACATGCTGGCTATTGTGTTTCGCAAAATGTTCTATGGGACGTCTCTACTGAACGGTTTCGTTTTTCCCACAATTAGAAGTTGCCAGTATTAAACACATTGGTGTTATCAAATGTAAAACATATAATTAAAAAATGGGTGAAAATCGCTTGTGTCCATAATGCGCAGCATTAATATATACCCACATGACAGCTCATTGCTACTTTGTAATTCTACTCCACTACAATTCAGAGGTTAACCTGGTATTTTTACTCCACTGCATTTATTTGAGTTACTTTGCAGATTCTGATTAATGATGTGAAATATAAACAACCCTTAAATCAGACTTTAGTTACACATGAGTAAAATTCAGGGAAGGTGATTGTCAAGTGCCATCAATCAGGAGAGATATTTGATAGTTGGTGCTTGAGAAGACTAAACATGTATCTGCAATTGACCTGAATGGAAACAAGTAATAAAGTATATTCATTACTCGTTATTCTCTACTAATAGTTCATTAAAGACTGTAAATTATGGCTATTTTGCACATCCCTTTCAAGATTTTAAAGGTTTATTGACATATCATACACAACTACGGTGTAGTTATGCAATGAATGAAAAACTTGGGTCACAGGTTCCTCAACAGTGCATTACAAGACATCTATCAATGTGTGTGTACCTCCACCATTAAACTGTCATATTCTGCACATTTCTTATACTATCTACATATAATATCAGTTAAAATAAGTGCTTCAACATAGTTAACATTGCAGGAAAGCAATATATTAGACGTTAAGTACTTTGTCAGACTTAATATTTATCTTTTGATACCCACAAAGCTTTTTTCTTATTTAAAAGAAGACCTTAATCTGTTATTTAATGTTTAAATAAAGGTTAATTCGTTTTTTCTGTTCACTTATAGTATCTTCTTGATTTTTTATATTCTATATTTCTATCATTGACCTTCTACTTTCCCCCTATGAAAGTATATGTACTCTTCATATTTTTTTAATCAAATATAAACACATAAAAATAATAATTCAATAACGTGCTTTAACCACTAGGCGGTGCACACCAGGTACACACAGACACTTGTATGTACAACATCTGAAGATGTGTAGTTTTATTCATGTTTTCACATAATTTTACAGCATATTGCTATACTATTTCAGACTCAGTATTTACATTCTTATATTCAAAGAAAATCCTTTTATATCAGCTGTGCACCGTTATGGTGTAAATATAACCTATCTATGAATTAGATGAAATGTAAAAGTCAGCCGAATTAGTGTTGATACTGCAAGGAGACGTATTGTGTGAAGAGAAATTAAAGATGTTGTTTAATTGTTGATATATTTATGATCCACGTCAAGTATTCAGTTTCGGCGGCATTTCTTCCGTTTTTCCAAAGGTCTTCTCATCAGGGCTCTCTAAATACAGAACTACGGCAGATCTGTAATATGTAATGCAGCCGAACCGCGTATTACAATGCCGTTATGTGATGACTTTCAAAGAGAAAAGCAAGAACACTCGGAATTAAGTATTATTTTCTTTAAAAAAAAAGTTTTCCGGATTTGATATGGCATGAACACCATATCCCAGCATGCATTGCGGCTAACACATCCAATCAGCGAGCTTAAACCATAGCTGAGGATCTTGAGTAATCAGTTCAGTGGCTGTGTATTGCAATGATGCTACGTCTGTTTCTGGTTATTTTATTTTGAAATTCAGTTCCTGCCAGACGCCAATAAAAGCCCGAGATTATGGAATTAAACAAATAAATAAAAACAAGGATAATTGTGTGTTATTGGTGAGTAAATAACAGTGTGTTATTTAGAACAGAATAACAAATTAGAAGGAAAAAAAGATAAAAAAAAATACAGATTTCAGTATCCTGAGGCTCTGAGCCCCATTTATTTTCCTCACAGACGGCAACAAAAGTCCGAAATTACACGATTTAAAATAAAACCAATAACTGTGGCTTGATATTGAGTAAGAACATGTTTTTATGAACCACACAGCTTCCGGTCTTCCTCGACCCGAACGGACAAAAAGACTGTTGTAAACACACACACACTCAGGGAGACCTCTCCTCTGGGACCCTCACACAGATGGGACAGGAAATGTGTCACTGGGGCACAGTCAGACAGCGGCGGCCATCTTGGTGCCACTGATCCAGCTACTATGTAAACCCCGAGGGAAATGACAGTCTGATTGTTCCAGGTTATTGACACCATCAACCGCTGTGTCTCCGTCTTTCTTCTGGACTGAGTGTTGACAACTTGTCTGATACGATAAAACGTGTGAAAGCGTGGAGAGTTGGGGCACTTATCGAGGAGGATTCGCACCTACAGAAAAAGGGTTCACTGGATTGATTTGTAATTGATAGTCATAATTAGTGGGAGTGAAGTAAATCAGACATGATATACAGGAAGCAACATTGCTCTGTAATGAGACTGTTATAAATAGACCTAAAGGCTATTTCTTAAATTCACAATGTTGAGCTCTTATATTGGAGGCATGCATATATTTCTCATAAAATATAATCCATTAACGTGTTTAAATAAGTAATTTACAGTGATAATAAAAGTGACAAGATTAAACCTTAAACCATACTTTGTATTCTTCCTTCATACATGAGTGACAAGCGAGATGTTGCCATCGACTGTCATGTTCCGAGTACATTAAAACTAGTCTGTATTAATCGTAATATGGATAATTTCTACTTTATATTGATGATTTATTTTCATAGTTTTCTTGTAATTTCACATTATTTCAGTTTAATCTTTGACTTCTCCGCTCTTCTAGGATTAGTGAGTCTGACGGCAAGAATAAATCTCCAGCTTTTCGTTATCCCGTGTTCCTCGCACCCTTCTTCTGCTGCGCGTTTGCTCGCTGCTGGAGCAGGGGAACATGGGATCGCTGTCTCACCCCCGCGTCACCTGTGGAGATACACTGGACGCATGCACCCTGTGGAAATTAACGCCCGGGATTATGCAAATCCAAATCGAACTGTGAAGTTAAGAGGCTCGCCCCAGTGACCTCGTCATCTCACACAGGCAGTTCTACATACAGCGCTCAAGTGCATGCACACACACAGACACACACATAACGCATCCATACACGTGTGCAAAAACACAACGACAAAGTCACAGCTCTTTCCTTCCTTTGTCCCGTGTGTGTGTGTACTTGTGAGTCCATGTGCCTCTCCTGCCTGCAAGCATGAGCTGAATTATAATTTGGTCATTAGTCCCGTGTCCTAAATTAGCACACACACGGTCACATGCGTGCACAGGCCACTGGTGTTCCAGCTGTGACCGCATGAGTTCATGTGCAGCCTCCACAAAGAACAATTTGGACTAAATGGAGAAAAACAAACCATTTTCCGGGGCAGCTCTGTGGCATACTGTGACATATAGCTATATCCAGCCTTCGAATGAGAAAGACCAAATAATGCAAACTTAAATCTTAGACCGTGCTGCACCCAGAGCTGGGTTTCCAACACATATAAGGTATAATTATTTATTTACATGTGCCAACAGTGCAGAAAACACATCCTACTGTACTGTAGTGTAGGGCTGTGCGATTATGGCAAAAATCATAATCACGATTATTTTGGTCAATAATTAATTAACGATTATTAAATACGATTATTCATTGACTTTGAAAACATCCATTTATTGAACTTTAAAACAAATTAAAATAATAATTTGAACAGTATCCGTTTAACTGTTGATCACCCTGAACGTAGAATTCAACTGAAAAACGAATAAATGATATATTTATATTTAAATAAATAATATCAAAATAATAAATACCAATAAACAAGATCAACAAATATTTTTGGAGCGCACTTCAACAAGCTACTAAACATTTATAAATATGATTAATAAAAGCAAATATGTCGCAGTGCACTGTCACAACCTAGCAAAGCTAAATAATAATTTTTTTCGATGATGTTGTTTTCGTAATTGTGGCAGGCCAAAATAGTAATTGCGATTAAAATATGATTAATTGCACAGCCCTACTGTAGTGTGTAAGCAATGAGAAAACATGCACAGACCCGTATCGTATCATAACATGAGCAAAATGATGTTAAACACAGAGGTAATTGGATCAGTTATGGCAGATCCATGCTCAGTGCTCTGTAAAACGCCGCTACATGCAATAAATACTGAGGCTGGTTCCAAAACAGCACCGTACCATTTCACTGCCACGGGAAAAACAACATGGGAGATGGTCTCACATTTTGAGTATTGATCGAAAATAGGCTGTAATATCCAACAAATATGAGAAGTAGTGTACATCTGCTAACACAGAACATCTAATTTCCTCAACACATACATCAGTTTAAGTCCAAAAGCAGCACGACATCCCCCTGGGGAAATGCAGAATTTGAGGATGAATAAACGAAAGAGAGATGATGAATATGTCCTCTATTCCATCTCTTCATCCTGTCCTTTTGCCTGTCCTCTGTGACAGGTGATAGGTATTCATTCACACACTGAGACATTCATATGTGTTAATGTAACTGCACTCACTTTCTCACACATCGCCTCACACGTCCTAATCATATTTTAGGTTGTGCACAGTGATTATAAACGCTGGCAGTATGTAACGGTCGGCTCAGCAATCCCCTGACATTTCACTGGATGGGCTTCAGCCGCTAAGTGTATGTTTGAGAGTGTGTGTGTGTGTGTGTGTGTGTGTGTGTGTGTGTGTGTGTGTGTGTGTGTGTGTGTGTGTGTGTGTGTGTGTGTTAACAGACAGGCCAACAGCAGTGTGTGTGGGTGGTGTTAGCAAGAGTGGTGGCGTAGATGTGGACTGCAGAGAATATTAAATTGAACCTAATATGTGTTATTTAAACGCAATAGTATTGCTTTCAACTAACTTATACAGTTACGTGGAATAAAAGCATAAAACTTGTAATTTTTAAGTCCATTTTTCAGTGTAGACGGAGAGACAAAGTGAGCAGGAACTAAAAGAGCAAAGGTAAGTCAGAGAAGTAGAGACTGAAGGCGAGAGAAAAGCTGGGATTGTGTGAAAGAGAGACGATGATCGCTAATATCGAAGGATCGGAGCAGCCCCGCCCCCCTGAGGAGCGACGCCCCCCTGAGGAGCGACGCCCCCCTGAGGAGCGACGCCCCCCTGAGGAGCGACGCGTCCAGAGCCTCATCTTCCAGACTGTTAATATTGTTACTGCTTTTACTCTCTGGTAACGTTAACATTAACCCTGGTCCTGAGTGTTTCTCTGCTTCTCTGCATCATTTGCCAACTCCGAATGAGTTTAGCTGTAGGCAAGGATTGGGTTTTCTGCATGTTAAAGGTGGGGTAGGTAAGTTTGAGAAACCGGCTCGAGATCGCTAGAATTTGAAAATACACAACCGGAGAAAATCTGCCACTTCCTCACAGAGCCCCTCCTCCCAACACACACGTACGCGCACATGACCAATGAGGGCACGAGATAAGTTTGTGCCCCGAGGGAAGGCTGACAGGCAGGCCCGGCTAAACGAATTGGTTGTACTTTTTACAGTATTACGGCTTCCACAGATGACGTTTTTTTATGGATTTTTTGTCAAAGCACTTCAGATATTCATTGCTATCGGGATGTTAAGAGCATTCCATGGAATATAACAAAAAGTGTATCTCGAGCCGGTTTCTGAAACTTACCTACCCCACCTTTAATGCTAGAAGCCCCCAAATTAGATGTGTTCAAGACCTGGTTTTCAGTTGCTAAACCTGATATTGTTGTAGTTTCTGAAACCTGGTTAAAACCGTCTGTCGCTGACACTGTTATTCACATTGATGGTATAATGTATTCAGAGCAGATCGTAAGGGCAGAGCTGGTGGTGTTGCAATATACACGGCTGAGAAACTAAAGTGCTCAGTCCTTCACTCGATTTCAATTCCAAGGCTATTTGACTTTCTAGCAGTCCAACTAACTATAGCAAATGCTCCTCTCAATCATTGGCTGTTATAGGCCTCCATCGGCCATCATGGATGCAACTACTAGCCTTACTGAATTGTTGTCTACGTTTTCGTCTGAAATCATATTATTGGGTGATTTAAATTGGGACTGGTTGAGTGATACATCTTCACAGTTTAAGCAGGTTTGTGATTCTTTGAACTTAACTCTGCTTACTGATAGTCCCACTATCTGCTGCTTCAAACCCTTCTCTGAGCAGGCTTTCCTACACGATCTGGCGGCGGTTAAATGGCCCTTCATAGCGTTAATTCCATCTGTCCATGTTGCCGTCCAATTTGTTATTGATCACTTTTTATCGATTATTAATAGACATGCCCCCCTTAGAAAATTCAGAGTTAAGAATAGGAACACTCCATGGTTTACTAGAGAACTATCGGATCTAATTCATGATCGAAATAAGCAATGGTCCTTAGCTAGAAAGTCTAACACTAGTGATGACTGGCTTCTTTTTCGTGTCCTCAGAAATAAATGTTCAGCCCTTATTAAAAAAGCTAAAGCTGATTACCATCTGAGCTTAACCACTGGTTGTTTTAATGACCATTCTAAGTGCTGGAAAACAATTAAATCACTTCAGAACAAGAAGGTTTCTAGTTTCGCAAAAAAACTGAAGGTCAGTGATTATTTTATTTCAGATTCAGATGGTATGTCTAATGCCTTCAATGCTGACTTTAAAAAGGCTGGTCACATGTTTGACGAGCAAAGTCACGACTCTCTAAATGGTCGTACTCACAGCCCTAGTCAAGAGATGACTGTTTTTGATTTAGCTTATTTCTCGGTCTCTGAAGTCTTACCGGGTTTGCAATCAATTGATCTTAAAAAAGCGTCCTCTTGCCTCTCCATTGACACCCTTGATGGCGTCTCTGTTGAGTTTGTCGATACCTACAAATATCTGGGCTTTTGGTTGGACAGTAATCTCAACTTCAAACACCACATTGAAGTTCTAACTAAGAAATTGAAATTCACTCTTGGCTTCCTTTACAGACTTAAATGTTGTTTTTCAACTTCATCCCGTAAAAGGTTGGTCTCTGGCTCATTCCTGTCCCAGCTGGACTACGGTGATACCATGTATAGATTTGCCTGTCCCACTGTTTTGGCCAAACTTGACCCACTCTACCATGCTGCACTGCGATATATATCAAATGCACCCTATATAACTCATCATTGCAAACTGTACAGCCTAACTGGACGGTCCTCACTTAGTATGCGTAGGATGCAGCATTGGTTTTAATTAATGTATACATTTATTTTAGGTAAGCTTCCACTGTACATATGTGCCAGATTTGCTCCAGACCCTTACAACCTCAGATCCAGCGCCTGGATACGGTTCCAGGTTCCTGCTGTGCGGACTGAGGCTGGGGAAAGGAGTCTTTTTTATTATGGTCCTTGGTCTTGGAATGACCTTCAATCACGCCTCAAACTGACGGCACTTGTCCCAATAGCATGTTTTAAGTTTAAGTTGTCTGAAGTCCTTACCACCAGCTGCTCTTGCAGTAATAAGTAGTATACCTTTCTTACTGTCCTAATGTGCACAATGTAGTGACTGCTTTTTTGTCTTTTGTTGTCTTAGTTATGTTCTCTGTATTTTATATGTTTGTGTTATGTGTAACGTTGCTGCCTTCTTGGCCAGGTCAGCATTGCAAATGAGATTCTATCTCAATGCTTTTATCTGGTTAAATAAACGTTAATAAAATTAAAATAAATAATCTCCCAGCAGATTGTGACCATCAAAGTGTGCTAATGTCTGATCACCTCCATGGCATTTAATTCTCTTTGGCCCCGATACAACGGAGTCAACAGATATTTCATCGTTATATCTGATTTAGTTTCAATTTATTTCCATTTGGTAGAGTAAAAAAATGTGATCCTCCCATCCCCTCTCACGTGACACCCCTCACACAAGTTGCCTGGTATAGTGTGTGAATATTATTATAATGACAATAAAAATATTACATTCGACTTATCAAGCGCTTTTACAAGTGGACAAATAGAAGAATACAAATATGTAAATGTTTGTTGAAGTATCCTAGCATATAATCCACCTCATGGGCTATGGGGTGATGTCACTTTTTGTGGAGGAGAACACATGGTCGATGTTACATACTTTAAATCAGAAAAAGCAGTAATGGCTGTTTTTTGTTTGTCTTCTATTCAGCCAGTAAGTAATTGGATAGGTAGGTAGCGTTAGCTTAGTAGCTACTGTTGCTACTTTACATTGTTAACTGTTATTTATATACTGATTATCAAGAGAATAACAGTAATGCAAATAGAAATAGATGAATATTCACTTAATGAAATGATTGTAAGGGTCACTCATTGTTCTTCTGGAATAAATAAATAAAGGCAAAATGATAATAGTCGAATAACGGTATCTGTGCAGAGATGGGAGAAAGAGGCAAAGTCCCTCCCTTTCCTCCACGGGACCTTATTTCGGGAAAAATATGTATTGAAGTCAATGGAGAGAGAAAAGTTATCTTTCGATCCCGTTTGAATTGTGCCACAAATTACACATATGCTGTTTGTCAATTTAAAAGATAGTGTTGCAAGTCAAAAAAATAAAATGTGTCGTAAAACTGTGAAGTAACACTTTTTGTGTGAAACCGCTGAATGAACTACATCTCCCGTCTCGCACCACACACCAAGACGGCCGTCACGTTGAAACATTTCACTTCTTTCTTTCAGAACGAGGTGGAAAGTATTAAACGAGGTGAAAATCACTGCAAGTCTGGGCACGTTGAGAGCTGTGCACACACACAAGGGGAGTTAGTCGGTCCGTGAGAGCCAGCATGCGGGACCGGGACTCTGGGATTTGTAGTCTCTCGTTGCATATTTTTCATAGTCTTATATTTCAACAGTTTTACGACAAACTGTGACTTTTTTTACATGGAAATTATTTTTTAAGATTGACAAACATCATGTGTGTAATTCGTGGCACAATTCAAACGGGATCGAAAGATACGTTTTCTCTCTCCATTGACTTCAATGCATAATTTTTCCGAAATAAGGTCCCATGGGTCGGAAGCAGATGGGCGGGACTTCGCCTCTCTATATTCGTTTTTTTACACGTGAGCAGTCAATCAAACTGGAAATACATTTTTAAAAAACCACACCATAAAAAACGATACAAACCATTATCATAGACTTAAGACCCTTTGACATGGATTCAACTTTTAGGGGATTTGACTCTACATGTGTGCTTCCCTTCATCCTCTCCACGATTTGCTGTGACGTGTCTCCCTACATGTCTCCCTACATTAACATTTCCTCTCAACCCCCTCGTATCTTTGCCGTTTCTCATCCCCCCACCACTTCCGTTCACCCTTCATTTTCCCATGACACAGTGGATCATGTCCTCTCCCTGGGGAATGAGATGTAACTTAATACGGGTCAGTGATACACCGAGAAATGTCCGCCCCACCCCTAACCCAGTTAGTCACCGACACAGAGGGTGGAGCTGGGGGGGTATTTGGGAGTATAGAGATACTGTATGCATGCATAAGTCCGTGTAGCTATATGTATATGTACATGAAGCTGCAATGATTAGTCACCCTGCACGCACTCTAAAAGGGTCATCATGACCTTATAGCACACTTCCTGACCTCTGCGGCGCGCCTTAAAAATGCTGACTGGCAGATAATGGTAATGAAGATAAAGGAGGATCCCCAGTTCTCTTTCGTTTATGGATGATTACGGCAAGGATGTTCAAATGTCAATCCAGTCATCCAGACAGTCAAATTCAAAACAGTCAATTCGCCTGTTTCAGGGTTCAGAGGCTTCTCATGCATGTCATATGGCGCCGGTGATGAAGGCTGCCGTGTCTTTGGCTCCTCTCCAACTCTGCCTTTTTTCCGTATTATTTCAGTGTTTTTTTAACCCTATTTTATCGGTTTTATTGTGTTGCACTGTTGGAGGAGCCTGTGACCTAATATTTTCATTGATATCTACACTGTAGCTATGACAATAAAAGCCTTGAATCTTCTGTTCTGCTGAGGAGTCACTGGGTAGATGTTTTTTTTTATTAAGGCCACTCGACTGAAGGACCATCATTTATCAGCTCCCCTCCATGCAAAAAGCAGCCGGGTAATCCTAGTCTGTTGGGATTAGCAAGCATATGACCTTGATTGGGACTGGCCGGCATCAATATAGCGTGTTGATCGACCAGTCAAAGCACACAAAACTCTCCCCCCTGACAGCGGCAGATAAACAAAACAGAAAGACAGCCGAGCCTGTTCTCACATGCTCTGAATTCAGTTATTAGTTTCCGTTTGATTTTAAAAAGTGCTTATTATAGTTTTGCATTAGTTGGCCAAGAGTGCCGTTTTCCCATTTGTGCTGGGACTAGAATTTGTCGTTCAGAGTTGGTCTACCTTGTGAAGCTCCGAAAAAACTGTTGCTTTCCACTAATTAGAGCCCAAGAGACGCCACTTCACAACAACAACATTGCTGCTTTTCCCAGCAACCCCAGTGCCATTTTCCTCACAACAACAACAACAACAACAATGGACTGTGTCAGAGCTTATGTTGCTCTTTTACGTTAAACCAGATTGAGTTGCAAGCATGACTTCTCCAACAACTTTCTACACTTCATCATGATCAGTACGGTAACGTTCCGTCCACACCACAGCTTCGACAGGTTCAAAAATGGTTTCCAACGCGTCTGCCCATTCACTTTGAATGGGGTGATGTCACTTTTTGCCGAACTGCATTGTGGGAAGCAGAGCGGAGCTTTCCTGGCGTTTCAGAAGCTTCAAAAGTTGAGCAATGTTCAACTTTTGAAGCTTCTGAAGCTTTCGGTGGAAACGTCAGCCAATCAAATCATACGCCAGTACAAGCTGTAGCCAATCAAACCGCTGCTTGTGTGTCAGGGGCGTGACATTCATGTGATTGGTTGTTGGTCGAGCTTCAGACACGCCCAGCTCCAAGCTTTTTTTGAAGCTGTAGTGTGGACGGGCCGTAAGTAGGTTATTGCTTCAATCTCTGATGTATGTTGCTCTTGGGGCCAGCAATGCAAAGAGTTGGTGCCCGATTTAAACCACTTTTAGTGTCCGAGAGCCGGCGCTTTCGCAGATGAAACACATTTAACTGGTTTCAAATCGGGCTCTGGCTCTAAATACGCCATAAAGCAGCCTCAGTGGACAGAAGAGGGGGACCACTCAAAACCTCTAGGAGTCTCGACAATGAACGAAGGAACATTAGTGCCATTTCTTAAAAATAAGTGTGCTGTTGCTTGGTGTAAAGTGTAAATGTATCTTGTCGTTTTCACAAGATACAAACAAGGACAAATTATTATGCAGAGATATTTAGAACGGAGTCATCAAACCACTTAGTGTTGGATATATGAAAATAATGATTGTAATGTGCCTACACACAAGGTTCAGGTATCTGTGGGTTGCTAATGGTGGGCCAGCCACTTTTTAAAGGTGTTAGGATATTTTAAATGCACAATACAGGTAGCTGTTTTTGTGTCCCCTTCATAGACAAACATGAAGCACTCGAGTTGATGTGTCCATTATCACTAAGAGAAATCAAGAATGGTGTGCCTGAGTATAATCTCCATCACTCTGTTTACCTCAGGCTTGTATGAGAGCAGATGCTGCAGTGCGCGTTCCTGGAGCGTCGCCTGCAGCCGCCGTTTCCCCGCTGCTCGCCGTTCGGCAGACACTCTGAAGCCGGATGAAGTTTTATGACACTCCCGTCTTTATTTGTGTTCCTGCAGCATCTTCCGCCCTTTGGAAACAGCATGTGTGTGTCCCCTGAAGTCAGACGTAATGGTTCAGCACAAGAGCCAGTCACGGTTCAGTTGAATTGTTATTGTGCTTATTTTGAAGTGAGGCGATGCAGAACACAATCAATGGGAATGAATGCACTCGTACAGCGAGAGAAAGTTCTTAACAGTCTGTAGTGATAAGTCAAAGGTCAAAGGTCAAATAAAGTATGTACCTGTGTCTTTTAATTGAGGAAATAATATGTTTCACGGTTTTTAGATATGATTTTAAACTGAAAACCTACCCATATTTAAACATTTATTGCTATTTTTCTGATTGCTGTTTGTATATCCAATGGTATGGTGGCCGACGGGTGCAAACGCATCAAATGGCCAAAAACACTTGGATTGGAAGAAACACCCTGCATATTCAAAAACTATACGGATTTAAAAACAAAACAAATTAAGAAACATCTTCCCCGCATCACCTTTTAGCTTCCTCTGGTTTTTTCCATTTTGTTTTGAGTTTCTCGCAACATTTTGAATTTGCAGCATTTCATTTATGCAGCTTTTTTAGTAAGCGCTGCCCATGTTTGTCAAGTTGGTGAAGATTAGCAATGGGTATCTTTGAAATGTATCGATTCCGATTCTTATCGAATCCCCGTTTCGATTCCAAAATTGTAAAAGAAAGAGGTCAAACGTTTAGATAACAAAAATATCTTTATTCTTTTAAGCTTTAACTGACATTTTTACAAATAAAAAATATACATGCAATACAAATGTATATTGCACAATAGCTGTGCTTTATTTTAACTGAGCTCTGCCTGTGGCGAGCTATTAACAGGCTGTGCCTCGTCTTTTCTTTTTTTAGTGTAGTGGAGCCTCACTTTAGAGCGTGTACCCATCTTTGGTGTTATGAAGTGACTGAGCTCGTGGACTGTCTACGGGAGGGCGGGGGGAGCCTCGCTGCGGGGCAACTGTGGACCTCTGTCGCCTGTCAGCGCAACGTACATGATGCCGTTTAAAAGAATTAAGGGCGTGCCGGCCGTCAGCGAACCGAGCCGGCGTTCTGTGATTCTCCAGAACACACAGATGGCCGGTCCGCCCTTACCCTGTATTCCACCGGGTCACCGCGGCGCCGATGGAATACAGGGTCTACCGCGTTTAGGAACCGTTAAGCAGAACCGAAATTGTGTATTTTGTATGGGTACCCGGCATTTTCTTATCGGTTCTCATCTGGAACCGAGTTGTGGATCCCAACCCTAGTTGAGATGTTTAAGTTTGGGCACATTTGTGTTTTTATATTTCCATCGTTTCTTAAAGTGCAGCACGTTCTTCCGAATGGAAATGTTTTGGACGCGTTTCCACCTGTCTGCCCTGGTACGTTTGACAACAACTAACCTTTAATCACACCACCATAGAGCCACCATACCCCCTCCACATAAACAATGCGGATATGATTTTTATGAAAGTGATCACCTCCATGCAAATTGTATGCAAATATAAGCAGAGCATGCAGCATCTGCATCCTGTGAAACATCCAGCAGCTCTGCAGGGAGCAGCAACTTCAGTAAGGAGGAGCTTTTATATCTGATCCTGGAGTACAAACTGAAATACAAAGACTTGTTCCTCTAGCCTAGGACAGGGGTGTCAACAGACCCGGCGGCAGACATACGTGTCTGGGCGGGCATTTGATGTACCAGGGCGGGCCCACCCCGAAACTTACATTTGCCGGGAAAACTGAATTGTGAAAGAGCTGACATGCTGAAAACCCAACCCCTGCAGGGGGGTCTGGGGAGATTCTCCCCCAGGAGATTTTTTGAAATACTAACATAAAATACACATTCTGGTACTCTCTTGAGAAGAAGAAAAATAAATAAATCTATTACTACACAACATATTTAAAATGAATGAATGCCATTTCAGTTTTTTGTTACTTTGTTCTGAAAGCTGAACCTGCTGCTCCTCACAGAGAGAAGAGGGAAGAGGCTGTGAATGACTTTACATTGTGGATAAGGGTGAATAGCCCCCATTGTTCTGTGTGTCAACATGAAAGACAGCCCACACCTCTATCAATCATCAAACCGTGGGGTCTTATTTCATTACGTGTTGGTTTCTATCAACACGTAATGTATCGATGAGAGTACTGTAACTCTGAGGAGAGTACTGTAACTACAGCAAAAATATTCTCCGTCGGGACTTCCTGCAACAACACCACGTCGTTATCTTGATTCTGATTGTCCAGAAGACATTATCAAAGATGTTCTATTGAGAAGATGATCACTACGTGACAAAAGTTTTCAAACCGTTTCTAGTCTTCGGTATTTCCAGACAAGTGACTGCTGAAATCAATCTGACTAACTGCTGTCTGTGCAATTTACTCCGTGCGAGTTGGCGGACTTTATTTAGCTTACTTTAACATCATTTTTCATGGTGGGGCTAAGCCATTTCTTGGTATGGCTGTAGCCTACCCAAGTATACCCTGGCGCCGCCACTGAACATAATAATAAAACAATTAAAATGTTGTATTCAGCCCTGATTAAAACAGCAGGCCCAAATCCTGGATGGCCGGGCCCAAATCCTGGATGGGCGGGCCCGGCACCATGGGGCCCGCCCATGACGCCGGGTCTGGGTGTCAAACTCAATTTCATCGCGGACCACATTCGCATTATGGTTGCACTCAAAGGGCCGGTTGTAACTTTAAGACTATATACAAATACATATATAAATATTTAATATATATAAAATAATGTATTGTTACATGATTGCCTCTGCATTGGATTATTATCGGATAGGGTAATAACTTCATAATTAACTACGTCTGAAAGCAGAAGTCTAGGGCAAATAATTGCAAGTCTCTTCAGTGAGAATGTCACAAAATTATTTTAAAAGAAAAACGAAATTCGGAAGAAAAAAAAGTTTAAAAAAAAACATTTTGAAAAAAGAGTACAATTCTGAGAAATAAATTCTAATTTGAGATGCATTGTGGGACATGTAGTTTATGGGCAACGTGCTTCTGTAAATCGGCATGTAACCATATAATAGACATAGTATATTCTTTGCAAGCCCTTGTGGGGCCACAGGAAATTAAGTCACAGGCCGGATTTGGCCCCCGGGCCTCGAGTTTGACACCCCTGCTCTAGGAGCAGAAGGAATGCAGAAGAGACAGAGCAGGGGAAAGAAGAGTTGTTTGGAGAAAAGCTTAAAGGTGGGGTAGGTAAGTTTTGGAGAAACTGGCTCGAGTGCGCGAGAATTTGAAAATACACAACCGGAAGAAATCTGCCACTTCCTTACAGAGCCCCGCCTCCAACACACACGAACGCGCACATGACCAATGATTGGTCGTGCTTTTTACAGCGCCACGGCTTCCACAGATGACATTTCTTTATGTATTTTTTGTCAAAGCACTTCAGATGTTCATTGCTATCGGGATGTTAAGAGCATTCCATGGAATATAACAAAAAGTGTATCTCGAGCCGGTTTCTCAAACTTACCTACGCCCACCTTTAACTGAGAGGAGAAAGAACGATGACTCGAGGCAAAGAAAGCACCGAGGAGAGCAGCTGCAATAAACCGAGAGGAAGCATAAACAGTGGCGCCCCTCGGGGACAGCAACATTTGACACGTGTCACGCTGATTATTTATCGAGTGACTCTTTCAGGAACCCACCTGAAAGGAAACAGCGCCGCGACTAACATTCATATTGGAGCAATCATTTAGATGACAGTCGCTCTGTTTTACCTAAGGTCATAATCAGAGCCGGTGATTACATGTAAAAGTGATGGGGAAGAAAGTACAGGGTCCTTTGTGAGTAATGTTCAGGCCATGAGCTGCTGTTGGAGGCTCTCATCGATTTACATCAGACAGGAAGTCAATATATGGCAACCTAAAGAAATTCAGTTTTAGGGGGGGGGGTATGGTGCCGGAATAAATGATCAACTAAGTGATTTATTCATGCTGAAGTTGAAACGCATTGGGGAGATGGACATACATTTATTAATCGTAATAAATAAGTCATATGTTAAGCCGTACGCATCTTTATAGTAGTATGACCTCCTTCTAACCCCGTATATTCTCCTGCGGAACAAATACAAAGAAAACCGCCACGTTTCAGGGGGAATCTGTCACGCGGATCCACGGGAGCGTTGGATTCGTTAACCCGTGGGACCTCATTAGGGGAACATTGTCGTTTTGATTTTCCTCGTTGACATTTTCCAACAAGACCAAAGTCACATATTGATATCCGTCTTCATTTACAGTAACAACTTTATTTCGGGGGGTTGCGAGTAGGGTTGGGTATCGTTTGAATTTCCACGATTCCGATTCTACTTTCCAATTCCGGTTCTTATCGGTTCTCAATTCCGATTCTTTGAGGGGCAGGGTAAAAAAATGATTAAGTTCTTGTTGAGAAAAACATGCATATCTGCCTTCTCAGGCATACCGGGAAGAAATGTTTGAACATTTTAAAGCAAAATGCTTCAATCTGGTGCACTTTAAGCAGAATGACTAGAGACTAGATCTAGGGGGTACAACTCCAAACACCCATTTGAAAAAGATCGGTTTACATTTTAATAATTAAATAAGTATGTGAGCATAACCAGTAACCTTCCATAGCCAATAACAAATACATGCAACGTATTTTATGTTTGTTGTTCATTCATCTTATTTTACTATTTTATTTATGCATATTTTTTTATCTCTCCAGTTTAAAACGATATGTCTGGTTTGCTGTCCTATAGTATACATTGGAATGATTTCAAACCTGTTTTATCCCAATAGTTATAAAGGAGTGCCTTGGAAATATGTGTTTACATAAATTGTGATCAAACCGTTTGAGACCCACTGAGATAACTTAGACTAAAGTGAACTATCTGAACCCTCAGATTCCTTTACCTCACTGAGCTGAAGCTATCAGCCTCAGTCTGACTGGAGAGGACTCTCCTCCACATCATTGGAGAAACATCTTCTTCTTCCGTGAGAGCAGCTAGCACCAGATGCTAATAACAGCAGCACCGTCCCTTTCTCCCTCGCTCACGCGCACGTTGGCTGTGAGCTGCGGGCGCCAGATAAACCAACATCTCCCATTTTCATCACTTGCAGCGCCCATCGTACAGGGCGAATGAAACGTGTAACCGGGATGAAAAGGGTGTTACATGTACTTAATTATGAATGTTGTTACATCAAGGCCGAAAATTAGGATGAGCCCCAACGGTCAAAACATTTGTTTTCCCTCCCAGAGCTGTCAGCGCAGCGCCTCCACTGGCGCCCGAGGCGAACATCTATAACGCCAGTGCGACGGGCCGGCCCTGGTCTCAGGTTACGCTGTAGGAAGTGTAGGGACAACGCTACATTTCCCACCCCGCCGCAGTCATGCAGTAGGCTACGGAGAGCGGAGAGAAACATTTCCTCAGGCATCGAAAAGCGGAACAGAAATTCACATTTTCATTCTAAATGATGGTTGGAATCGAAATGTTGGAACCAGTTCCGAACCGGAACCGGTTCTCGGTACCCAACCCTAGTTGTGAGTCATTTTGAGATCTTAAAGCACAGTGTCTTACTTCCACATCCAGACAGTTGTTGTTGTTGTTGTTGTTGTTGTGAAATATTGTCTTGGAAGCCAGTTTCCTCAAGATTGTGAAACGGACACTATTTCAAGCATACTACGTCATCGAGTGCCGCCGAAGGACTGTTCCAATGTCCAGCATACTTGGAATTCTACCGAGCCCGGCGTACTTCGTGAGAAATTTCCAGGCTGCACACAGTCTTAAAATCCCCACAATGCTTTGCACACGGACCAATTTCCCCTAATCTGTGGCGGAAAATGTAAGGCGGGGCTTCTCATATGAAGCACACTTGCTCGCCTGTTCCACTCTTCGTTTTCCGAAGCAAGCGTACTCGACATATAGAAACACCCAGTATCTTCCTTTGACTTCTATTAAGGGACGATGACATGTTTTAACATAAAACACATTCAAACCTCACAATTTTGAGTTTCCTATCCACCTGAGTTGCCACTGGAAACTTCAGCAAGGAGGAATGACACAAGGAAAGGTAGACAAACAATAAAATACCCACAATGCCACAGGTCAGGACACCTGCTGCGTTTACTTGATGACTCCACTGTAAAACTTACGCTCTGCTTTCCACATCTGACCCTTCAGACATCTCTCTCTCGCGCTCTCTCTCTCGCTCTCTCTCTCGCTCTCTCTCTCTCGCTCTCTCTCTCTCGCTCTCTCTCTCTCTCTCTGTGAGCGGACAAAGAAGGAGACAGACAGGGATTGTACTGATGAAATCACAAAGACCAGAGGCAGAGAAAGCATCACCAATGATCCATATCCACATCACTGCAGGTCTAAACCGTAGCCGAACTGATGGCAGGCTCGACCAATCAGAGCACCTTTATAGGGAGTCGGTATCCCATGGCTACAATCTCCCAGACCCCCCTGGGGCGTACAGAGGATGGTAAACAAAGTGGATAAGATGCACAAGGGCTCAAAATGCACAGTGAAGCTGAATGAAGTCGCTTAAGATGCTAAGTTCGGCGCTTCATCCTGACTCGTTCCCAATACGCAGTCAGCACTGAAGTATGTGTTCCATCCAGTTTAATAAGATAACAAACAATTACAGCGAGATGCATAAAGTCAACAAAAGTTACCAACACCAGATCCACTTGCAGGATGGACTAATAACACTTGTGTGTGGCATAAACAAATAATAATAAAGAAGTAATCCTCGGGTCTGCTGACACATACGAAATGCCAAATAACCCCCGTAAAAGGGAGAATGATCTGGGAATATATTGAAGATGATTGGCAAGCATCTATCTGTCCATCTGTCTATCTGTCCCCACCTGCCGCCTTAGCGCTATCGGAGCCAGGGCTTTTAGCTGCACCGCGCCGAGGCTCTGGAACTCTCTGCCTCCACACATCAAGCAGTCTGACTCCATCACGACATTCAAAACCCACCTGTTTAAACTGGCCTACTCACTCAAACACATTCAACCTGCCATCACAGATCCCTCCCCTCTCACTCCGTCACTCCTCTCTTGTCTTGCCTGTTTTACGCCGCTGTATTGCCTTGTCGGTTCGATTAATGTGTGTTGCGTTTTTGTTTTCGCGGTTTTAACTTTTAAATGCACTGTAAGGCGACCTTGGGTGTCCTGAAAGGCGCCTCGAAATAAAACGTATTATTATTATTAACTTAATCAGAACCACATTTATATATTATATTTGTGATATTGGGCTATATAAATAAACATTGATTGATTATATGCAACAGACTGCAGGATACTCAGTCAATTCCTCACAGGCTGCATATTACTCCGTTCACCTAATAACAAAATACACCGTTCCATTTCCCCTGTAGGTGTTGAGAGCCATTGTAACCGGGGGAAATACTTCCATTGCTTTGGAGTATGTAAATTCATATTCTGGCCATTTATGTGATCTTTAAAAAGATAGGAAGAAGGTGTTGTGGATTGTTCCGTGTCTTGCGTTTAACATTTGTCAAATTCAATAAAGAGATAATCGACAATGGCTAAATAAGCATTTCGGCTCCTTCACACAGGGCGTTTCTCAATCTCGAGTAAAGCTGCTCCAGAGCCACTATTTCAAGCATACTGTGTCATCGAGTGCCGCCGAAGTACTGTTCCAATGTCCAGCATACTTGGAATTCTACTTCGTTTGGAGAAATTGTGTAGACTGTAGACTCCGGTCTTAAAATCCCCACAGCCTGTTCCACTCTTTATTTTCCGAATGCCAGGAAGGATTCTTGCCTCGCTTCTGAAGCAAGTGACTCGGAAGACATGTGCTACCAAGCAAGCGTACTCGAGATTGAGAAACACCCACAGTATTTACCAAATGTTCCTGCATACCTGCAAAAGACCACAGAAGAAGTCAATGGCACCTTTTTTTCCACTAGGCATTCAATCATGGATGGCATCCTCTCTAATGGCGCCCTGGATGTCTAGACTGAGAAACAGAGAGGATGTCTGGCAACGAGTACAGAGGGCATCAGGAGTGACTTCACAAAGTGGGTTTGCAGGATGACGAGGGGTGAGGAAGAGTAATTGGTACGAGCTAAGGTCAACTCGGGGAACAAAAGACTCGTAATTGTCAGATGACAGGAGAGTAAGAAGAGGCTGGAACGAGGTCGTGCAGGTGAGCAGGATTAAGGTGGGGGCGGGAATTACAACTATCTGACAGAAGAGTGAAAAGGATAAATGGGATTTTGGACGGGGAAAAAGGTGACACATTTCAAATGGCTGAGAGGAGGAGGACGGCAGGTGTGCAAAGTTCTGTTTCTATTTGAATTAGCCTTTACAGACACAAGTAACGCAGTTCAGTGGGAAAGAAACGTTATGTATTATTCTACCAACACCGGGATGAAAGGATATTGAAGTATTGACATCAAAATACTTGATACTGAAAGTAAAATTACTCGTCCACAAGTGCAATGGCCCCTTTTTTTATCATATATATTTGAGTACTGCTTTTATTACATTATTTGAGGTGACACAAAATGGAGGAGGATGACAGTTGTTCAAGGCACTGGGTGTTTCTCAATGTCGAGGACGCTTCCTTGGTAGGACATGTCTTCCGAGTCACTTCCTTCAGAAGCTAGGCAAGAATCCTTCCTGGCATTCGGAAAACGAAGAGTGGAACAGGTGAGCAAGTGTGCAGGTGTGCGTCATATGAGAGGCCCCGCCTTAAATGTTCCGCAACAGATTTGGGGAAATTGGTCCGTGCGCAAAGCATTGTGGGGATTTTAAGACCGCGGAGTCTACACATGTGCAGCCTCGACATTTCTCGCAAGGAAGTACGCCGTGCTCGGTAGAACTCCAAGTATGCTGGACATTGGAACAGTCCTTCGGCGGCATTTTGATTTGACGACGTAGCATCCTTGAAGTGGTGGCTCTGGAGCATCCTTCCTTGACATTGAGAAACACCCTCCGTTTCTTTTGGAATTAGCCTTTACAGAAACAAGTAACGTATCATATTCAGTGTGAAAACAATCTTTGGCGTGTTATTCTACCAACACGGGATGAAAGGATAATAGTTTAATCAAGATGTAAGGATATTTGGGTCATTCTCATCATTTGTTACTTCTAGACAGTGTTGGAAGAAGAACTGAGATGTTTTACTCGAGTCAAAAAAGAATGGCAATACCAAATTGTAAAAATACTCTGTTGCAAGTAAAAGTCCTGCATCCAAAGTTACTTAAGTATTGACATCAAAATATACTTAAAATACTAAAAGTACTCGTCCATAATCATATATATTTGATATGTTTATTGCATTAGTGACATAAAATGGAGGTGTACAACGCTCCGTCTCTATTGGAAGCTTTACAGAAACATATATCCTTAAATATTTAATGGACAAAATGATTTTGCGTATTATCCCACAAACACTGATGAAAGGAGTTTTATTAAGATGTTGTCATAGTATTGTTAACTGACTACAAGGGGAGTTGTCATATACGTTACGGCATGTTTACGACAGTTACAGTAAGTGGGGGTGGCGAGAGAACCACCGCAAGGAAGCAATAAAGGGTCCTGTTGAAGAACCAACTGTTCCGTTGTCTGTTAATATCCAAGACATCCATCCATCCATCCATCTTCTCCCGCTTATCCGTGGTCGGGTCTCGGGGGTAGCAGTTCCAGCAGAGAGCCCCAAACGTTCCTTTCCCTGGCGACATCAACCAGCTCTGACTGGGGGGTCCCAAGGCGCTCCCAGGCCAGCGAAGAGATATAGTCCCTCCACCTGGTCCTAGGTCTACCCCTTGGTCTCTTCCCAGCTGGACGTGCCTGCAACATCTCCCTAGGGAGGCTCCCAGGTGGCATCCTAACTAAAAAGAAACCTAGCCTAACCCTCAGTTTTTCATGTCAATAACCTGCTTAAAAAACTGAGGGTTAGGCTAGGTTTCTTTTTCAGAAACAAGTCCTGTTTCTCGCTTGAGGCCAGGAAAAGGCTCTGTGACCTTTTTACCTGTGCTGGACTCTGGGGATTTGCTGTATATGAATGCACCTGCCAATTACCTGAGCAAATTGGATGCTGCGTATCACAGTGCTCTGAGATTTGTCACAAACTGTAAAGCGCTTACTCATCACTGTACACTGTATACCAAGGCAGGTTTAGCATCACTCTCTGTACGGAGGCTCAGTCACTGGTACACGTTTATCTATAAAGCTTTGTTGGGTAAACTCCCGTATTATATCTGCTCTCTGATAACACAGAGAGTCGCAAGCAGCTGTTGTCTGAGGTCACATGATGTGGTCTTGTTAGATGTGCCAAGAGCAAGGACTGTCTTAGGTAAGACAGCTTTTATGTGCGCAGCTCCACTTGCTTGGAACAATCTTCAGCAAGAATTGAAAACTGAGCGATCTCATTCCTCTGCATGTTTTAAAGCTAGGCTAAGTGAAATGCTTGCCGATACAATGGGCACTTGTAAATGTCTATAACTATGTATCGTGTAAATATAATGTCCTTTATTGTTTTATGTTTCATGTGGAACCTATATGCTGCAGGTCTCCCTTGAAAAAGAGATCTATGATCTCAAGGGACCAATCTGAATAAATAAAGGTTTGAAATGAAATGAACTAGGTGCCCGAACCACCTCAACTGGCTCCTTTCGACGCGAAGGAGGAGCGGTTCAACTCCGAGTCCCTCCCTGATGACCGAACTTCTCACCTTATCCCTAAGGGAGACGCCAGCCACCCTACGGAGAAAACCCATCTCGGCCGCTTGTATCCGCGATATTACAGATGTAATGATATTAGTTGTATGGCCGGGTCATGACCGGAAGAACAAGATGGCGGAGAGATGCGGCTGAAATGGGTTTTCTCTGGATATACGTTTTAAGTTGTTAGATTTCAGTCCTGGTTGGTTTGACAACACATTGCTGATGTTTGATCATGTTGAGCACTACCTTCACAGACACACTGTGTCTCTTGGTCCCACTTCACAATAAAAGCCCCTCTTTATTGTGCCAGTCGAATGCTTTTTATGTGGAGCAAAGGGACCACAACTATAACACTTTATTGCATGAATTGTATGAGTCTCTTGTGCATGTAAGGGCGTTTAATTAAAGCGTTGGAATGGTGGACTCTGAGGTAATTATAGAAAATAACCATGAATGGTTATTGTTAACAACAACAACAACAGCAACAACAACAACATGAAAGGTAAATATCATGAACATCTTAAAAGGTCATAACCATTATGCGTAGTGTGTAAAGCATTTGATGTTCACGATCCAACAGGTTTTGATGGAACTTTTGAAATGTCACAAAAAAGAATTCCATGTATAAAAATTAATTAAATTAAATCTTCTTCTTATCGTGTCCACAAGGCAGTCGGTTACAGGGCTTGGTTAGATGTGGTTCAGCCACAACTGAACACTTTGCTGTCCCTTCTCATTAAACTCTGCCAAGTCCGATGCAGATGGTTTGTTTTGCAGAGGAGAACCCTTCAATGTTCACAGATATGACTAGTCTTGAGGGGGTCCCTCGTTTACAGCATCGTCCTTTGTGTCTATCTCCAGGCATGATGTTTTCTCTTGGTGTTCTGTGGCTTACTTACAGCTTTCAGCGTAGCTTGTGCAGACTAGCTTGCGGCTAGCGTAGCTTGTGGCTTGTAGCGTAGCTTGTAGCGTAGCTTGTGGCTGTTTTGTAGCTTGTAACTGTTGCTTGAAGTGGTGATAGGATTAGCAGTATCTAGTCGATCTAGTCGATCTTGTCGATCTCATCAATACTCCCAGGGCCGCGACGTGGACGCTCCTTTCATGATTTATTAAATAAATATTATTATTATGAAAACAACATAATCGAAATAAAAAGATTATTACATTAAATAAATAATCATTTTATTTCGATTAGGTTGTTTTCATAATTGTTGCAAGCCAAAATCGTAATCTCGATAAAAATTGCGATTAATTGAGCAGCCCTACTATATGCATAACTTTGTATATAATAGTGTTTTATTGTCTTCGTCTTTATGTATACTTTGCTGTCAACATGTACATTTCCCTCGTTGTGAGACTAATAAAGGAATTCTGGTTATGCTACAAAACAACAACTTCCTCTTCAACTTTTTGTAGAATAAGTAAAAAGTAGCAGAAGAAGAAAAAGTGTGAAGGGTTAGGGTGAAGAGAGTAAAAGGCTGTGCAACTGGATTGAAACTCTGCTGAAAACAGGTGAAAGATTTCCTACTGTGTGAGTGCTGTGGTGGGCGGTAAGTGGGTTAAGAGGTGAAAGACGGGGAGGAAATGAAGGTTAGAGGGAGGCTGAAGAGGAGGCGGTGGTGAGAGGGTTATTTAAGATGACAAGGTTAAAAGGGGGGGTCAGTAAGGTGACTGCAGAGAGAGGATGAAACGGGAGAGGAGGAGAGGAGGAGAGGATAAGCAGGAGAGGCCCAGATTAATTATAGAAGTGGATCCACTGGGACTCACACGGGAGGGAATAGGAGAGGAGAGAAGTTTGAATATGAAAATACAGATAAGAGGAGGCAGCTGAAAGACTCCAGCATGATCTATTAAAAGTATTGAAGGATATCTGGAAAGAAATGGAGTCGGGGTGGTTTAGTGGAGACTGAATACAAGATGGGAAGAGCGAGGGTGTTGCACATCATTTCTAATGAGCAAGGAAATGCAAACAAGAGCCTCGACTTCTCCCGGGAAAAGTGCAAACCCTTATTGGTAGACTGAGACGTCCCTCCTACTTCGCCCCTTGCTGGAGGAAAACACACACACACACACGTACGTACACACACACGTAGACTATCACAAAAGCAACAGGCATCCTTATTTCATACAACATCAAATAAACAAGCATTTGAAAACTGGGGAAGATGTGCACACACACACACACACACACACACACACACACACTATGAGACAATGTGAGAGCATGGGGCCAGCGGTCCATTCAATAATGGCTGAAATTGGAGGAAATGGGTTCTGAAATTACATTTTCGGAGGGTCTCTTTTTAAGTGCACGTGCGCAGATTCACGTTCATTTCCTGCGGGACTCGGTCAAGCGTCGCATCAATCAAACCGCCTCATCTTACAGCCATTCACAGCCAGTAATGAGCCTAACAGGGTGTGTATGGGATGAGAACATGTTTTGGGTGAGGCTGCCGAGCACCTCATGTGATCAATCTGTTTGGGGGATTTCGAATAGCCTTTTGTAAAGAGCCTGAAGCAAGCAGTGTGCTTTTAAGAAGCTAAATATATTCAGATGGGGCTTTAAATGGTCCTGATACGAATGAATGAACCAGCCGGAGAATACGCTTGAATCCCATTGTTAACATTCCCATCAGCACACAGTGTTATCCTAAAGGAGGGCAAGGACACAGTCGTACACACAATGATGTGTCGTTGTTGTTCAGGCACGCATTCAAAGTCTTTCTTGTGGAGTGGCCACATTGGACAAGGATGCTCCAGCTATGCCTTTCAATGTGCAAAGTAACATGGTATTATTCTGTTTCTGTGAAATAATAACATCTCGAGGCCCGCCCAAACCACAAGAATGCCACACTGCTGCCATCTAGTGTTCAAGCCTGACAAAACAACAGCAACAAACAACAAGCAAACAACAACAACAAGCAGCAAACAGGCTTCTGGTGAGGCCGTTTGATCCGTTTCACTCGATAAAGTGTAACGGGGATGGTAGACGTTACGGTCTGGTTACTCCCTAAGCAACACTTAGCTGAGAACGAGCCCAGTAAAACGTTTTTAAATGCACAAAACACTCCCAGTGAGACACAAAGAGAACAGACCGGCTGTCTGTCGGATATAAACTCAAGGTCTGCTGTGTTTTATCTCAGCAACACAGAGACTCAAACTCTGAGACGAGCAGATGTTTCCCTGAAGGACAGTGTAGTATCTGATGCGTGAAACATCAGTCAAAACATTTCTGAAAAACCAAGGCTTTGAGATGCACAGGGATGTGTTCCAGTGGCACCACCACATCACGTCCGTATATCGGAACAACGTGTGAATGAAATCCAATATCCAAAGCAACTACGAAGATACACGCTCAGAGGACTTTAGCTTTCAAGTAGCCAAACCATTTTGAGTGCTACATAAAAGTACTGGGTCACGGGGTGTTGGAGGAGACCAACGAAACCGCAAGAGAGCCACTTGATGTCATACACTGGAGGTTTTTGGAAACTTGGCCAAGGAGAGAAGGGGACGATTACATTTTATTAGATTAGATTCCTCTGAACTGTTAAATGCAGTCGAGCCAGAAGTGCAGAAGAAGCAGTAAAGTGCGGTGTAAATTGTAAGAATACACATAAGACAGATATAAAAAACAAGAGTAGAAACAGTTAAGGGTAAAAAGTAACACTAGTAGTAATATAGAAATGGAGTACACTATGATCGTTATTAAGCTGTAGATCAGGGGTGTCAAACTCAAGGCCCGGGGGCCAAATCCGGCCCGCCACTTCATTTTATGTGGCCCACAAGAGCTTGCAAAGAATATAATACGTTTATTATAAGGTTACGTGCCGCTTTACATGAGCACGTTGCCCATAAACTACATGTCCCACAATGCATCTTGTTTTGTGACATGCGCACTGAAGAGACTTGCAATTATTTTCCCTAGACTTCTGCTTTCAGACGTAGTTAATTATGAAGTTATTACCCTATCCGATAATAATCCAATGCAGAGGAAATATTGTAAAATAATACATTATTTTATATATATTTATCTATGTATATTTATTTTGTCTTAAAGTTAATTACCACCGGCCCTTTGAGTGCAACCATAATTCTAATGTGGCCTGCGATACAATTTAGTTTGACACCCCTGCTCTAGATACAGCAGGAGTTTTATTGTTGACATCTATTCAGAAACAGTGCCACCACATGAGGATATGATTAGTTTGAGTGGCACAATTACTTTGTGACGTCATTCGTATCTGAATTACATATCTGTTTTTCTCATTTAACTCTATGGAATAATGAATATTTTGTCAGGGGCTCCATGTCCTCTGAGAAATGTAATTGGAATATAGCACAGTAATACAAAAGGGATCCAATATATGAGTCAGCGCTGACCTCTTCTATCTCTCTCACTGAATCAAATTATATTAGAAACAGATTATTACCGAGACACCCGAGGTTAACTCCGTCTGATTCATAATTCCCACGTTATTTGAATAGCATACCTTGTTTTAAACTTACTTGCAACATGTTTATGAACACAGAAGGTGGTTGTTTTATACAGCTTGCAGTTAAAAGATGGTATAAGATAAGATGGATATTTATGAATCCCTGAGGAACATTCACGTGTCATAACAGCAACAGAGTAAGTATGTAAGGTATCCATTAATTAACATTAAACATTTTAAATGGTCAAGACTACTTAGTGTTGACAATTAAGTGAATTAGAATTGATCTGAAAATGTCCTTTTAATTGCAGAGGATAGGCATGCAGTGAGTTGTTAGATTTAGACAAATTAGACAAACATATAGTTAAAGGTGGGGTAGGTAAGTTTGAGAAACCGGCTCGAGATCGCTAGAATTTGAAAATACACAACCGGAGAAAATCTGCCACTTCCTTATAGAGCCCCTCCCCCAACACACACGAACGCGCACATGACCAATGAGGGCACGAGGTAAATTTGTGCCCCGATGGAAGGCTGACAGGCAGGTAGGCCATACTGTAAAAAGTACCGGCTAAACGGATTGGTTGTGCTTTTTACAGTATTACGGCTTCTACAGATGACATTTTTTTATGGATTTTTTGTCAAAGCACTTCAGATATTCATTGCTATCGGGATGTTAAGAGCATTCCATGGAATATAACATTTAATATCGAGTGTATCTCGAGCCGCTTTCTGAAACTAACCTACCCCACCTTTAAATGACAGTCTATGGACACATGTGTTGATAGATTGTTAGCAATAAAGCACACTTGTCAGGCCAGAAAAGCTCAACTTGTAGGCTACTGTTTTTCAACTCTAAAATAAGCTTTATTACTCAATATTCCAGGATAAACTGTTCCAAGTTTATTATCTATCACTTTCATAAGCGTATTTATAGTGCAGATTAAAGTGGACTGGAGATTGAGAAAATGTAATGCAGCAATTTAACAGTGGGGCCCATACGCACACAAACATGTCCTTTCCCTTCTGTTCGTTATAAATGTTTAAACGTCCCTACCGTCCCTTTTCCCGTTTCTGTACTGCGACCACGGTGCACGTGTCGGTTTACATGTAATCAAACGTACATTAAATTCACGTGGTTTACACTTACATGAATGGCAGTGAACGGCAGATTCGTCTCTCCGGGTAGTTTATTTTTGAAAACACCGAGGAGTGTCATTTCCGTCACTTAAATGTGCTTTCCTCGTGCACTCATGAGGTCACGTGAGAGCATTTTTATTTCTTTTTCTGTTTGTTAATGATGAATGCTTATTAATTGTTAGAATAAATAACCACTGTTCATAGTTTTCATAGTTCAAAGGTGTTATTGTTTTGGTTTGCATTGAATATGAAGTCACAGGTTCCTCCATCAGTGAAACATAAATATATATAAGACATTAAAAAAACAATATAAATACATAAAAATAGTGCAAGCTCAAGAGTTGTTATGGCGTGTGTGATAAAAACATGTTTATTCCTGAAGTGGTTTATTAAAATATTGCATTTCTCTGATGTATTTGTAAGGAGGAAGCAGAAAATGCTTTCACCGTATACATTGTATTTCCTTATTGAAGGAATTGGTTTATTTTATAATTGTTTTTCTTGTTTTTCAGACTGTAAATATGTTTGATTTTGCACTTTTGTAAATAAATCCTTTGAGCACAATTAGTTTAAGGCTGATGTGCAGACGTGATTTGAATCGCTTAAACCATGCACAGACACGCTGTTATCTCTGTGGCTCAGAAAGACCTGGGATATCTCTATTTCCTCTCAGTGCACCCCCACATGTGTCCTGATAACACACATACACACAGAGAAACATTTGGACACACACAACTGCATGCTGTATGCTGACACTCACACAGCCCTCACAAAATGCAAACAAATATTGTGAATTACTGAGAAACCTTTAAAGACTGTTTAAAGAATAAAAACTCAAATAAACACTTTGCAAACAGGAAAAACCAAGAAACCCCCTCGTCTGAACCCAAGTTAGACCTTAACCTTTAAGATACATTGTAAGAAGAACTTGTACTTATTATTTACAGCTCAACAACAGTGCAACAACAGAAAGAAAGTAACAGGAAACCCATTAGGGAAGTGGTTGGAGACGTTGTGGCCGGGCTGCATGTCCGCCATTAATTCATCAACAACCAAATCTTCTTCACTTTGCTCATTATTACTGATGGAAAAATATCACTCGTCACCGGCTTCAATAATCAGGATCCATGTTTTATTATCTTGCAAGAATGGAAGCAGTCGTCACATACAGAACATTTGGTACAACTAGAGCAGTGTCCTTCACATGCTGATATCCAAGAGACGGAGTCACACAGTCACAAGATGGAGGAATAGAAAGCCGTATTCAATGTTTACTTCAGATTATTCGGTATGTTCCCAATAATTAACAACACTTACATAAAAGGCCATCTATCTACGTTTCATCTTTTATCACGCAGGATAGTCTACTACCTCTTGTAACAGTGAACATCCTGATGAGTTGGTGGATTGATGAAGGCCCGCTGCATTAACAAATGGCTCTTCTGATGGCCCGTGTGGTTCTGAGTGTTCTGATGTAATTATAATTAGTGAGTCGTAATTAAACAGCTTCAGGACGTCGCAGGGGAACTTGAGTTGTATTAATAACCCTGTCAGAGCCTCACTGTCCCATCTCCACCACACAAATACAGCTGCACCACCTCCTCCATCATTTACCCTCCTGTGCTGCCTTCAGGGGCTGTTGGAAATGTGGAAACATTGTGATGCAAAAAACACACAGCACAAAGTGACTGTGATGACCTCAGCACATTGAAACGTGTATGCACATATCGAACTTTTTTCTATTGGCACACCTTTAGTCAACTTCTACATATTTGTAGTTTGCCTTGAGGTATTTTACAGTTTCTATTTTATTCACTATAGCTGCCACGTTCTTTATTTATTTTGACGATAATAGTTTTGCCATTTATTTTTGTTTTGAATGACGTGGTGAAGTATTCATATCTTGTACTTGAGTAAAAGTAGAAGTACCAGAGTGTAAGAATACTCTGTTACAAATAAAAGTACAAAAGTATCGGCATCAAAATATACTTAAAGTACCAAAAGTTAAAGTCGTTGTGCAGATTGGTCCGTTTCAGAATAATATATATGAAGTGTTTTATAATGATTGATCATGAAAGTGTTCTCAAAGCTGGTGAAGGTGCAGCTAGTCTGAAGTACTTTGTAGACTGCAGGGTAGCTGGTGGATTTACTCCAGGTGGAACTAAAGTCTGATTCAACACTTGATTATATTTCACATCATTCATCCAGATCTGTGAAGTAACTAGAGGTAATACATGTAGTGGAGTAAAAGTACACCATGTACCTCTGAATTGTAGTGGGGTAGAAGTACAAAGTAGCAAATAATTGAAATACTCAAGTCCCTCAAAATTGTACTTCACTTGAGTAAATGTACTTAGTTACTTTCCACCACTGCGTATGACTTATGAATAAACATCATTAGTTAAGGTTAAGGTTTCACTCTTGCATACAGATCAACGGTTGGTGTACTTGCAAAAGTGTGGCAGTGTGCCCATAAAGGAGGGGAGGAGACGACTGGCTGTAAACAATACATGACTCACCCAGTGTCACGTGTGAGGAGACCGTTTGTTCTTGTCAGTGGTGTAAACTAGATTTACTCAAGTACTGTACTTAGGTACACTATTGAGGTATGTGTACTTGAGTCTTTTTGATTGATTGCTACTGTGTACTTCTACTACACTAAACATCAGAGGTAGTTAGTTCACTTTTACTCCACTACATTTATTTAATAACTTTAGTTACTTTGCAGATATAGATTAATGATGTGAAAAATAATCTTCACTTAAATCAGATTTAGTTACACCTGAAGTAAATTCACAAGCTGCAGTTTACAAAGTCAATAAAACTAGCTGCACCTTGTACTTTTACAGAGTATTCCTACACTCTGGTGCTTTTACTTACATATCGGATCTGAGTACTTGACCCACTTCTAGTCATGTCGTTATTCAAAACTAAAGCATTTGCAAACTATCATGGTCAACATAAATAAACAATGTGGCAGACGGCTAGTAAAACAAATTAAAACTCCTCAAGGTAACTAAATGTAAGATACTTAATGTGTACAGATAGAAACAAAGTTAGATGTTGCAGGTTTACACGTTACTGTGAGTAGCACTGACTGAAATTTGAACCACACGTGTGTTGTCCAGTTGCTTTCTCAAGCTGGTGTTAACAAAAAACGTGTTTTCCACGAGGTACGTGAACGTAGCCATGCGGTGCAGGAGATGCTTGCAGCTCTGCAGCGGAACACAGACAACAATGTGCGGGAAGGAAGCTGAACCTCTGAACAACAAGTGACTGGTCATGGCCAGAGACGGTGCTCGGAGCCGAGCAGCAGACCCTGATCCCGGGGGCCTGACACCGGTTAAGATGCCCTGCAGACAGAAACCATCCGGAGGAGCAGGGGACGCGGAGGGGTCTCTGCGGGAGCTGCCTCGATGGATGCGGCTGTACTTCTACGGGATGCACGGCGTGACTCTGGATGTCCTGCTCTCGTCGCTGCAGGGGTTTTTAAACCACAGAGACCCCAAACTGGTGGGCTTCTCTTCCCCGTACCTGTGCGTCATGCATTCACTGACCCACTTCGCGCTGGAGAAGATCTTCTCACAGAAGAGGTGTTTCCGAGATCGGCCTGTGGTCTTCCATCTGGTTTTCTACCCCTCCATCTACATCGGGCTGCAGATCCTCATCGGGAACATCAACACCCTGACGGAGCAGGTGAGGGTGGTGTCCGGCACGCAGCTGGTGGTGCATTACATCCTGGCTCTGTATTTTGGACTGGTGTTCCACAGAGGGCTGTCAAAACTGAGGTTGCACACCCCCTGCACCCCAGACCCTGCATGCAAACCCAGCCTGGTGGACAGAGGTCATGACCCCCTTCAAGGTCTGCCAGGCGTTGTGCGTTTCCTGTTCTTTGGGATGCACGGCTTTCTGGATGAGGTGATCTTCACCTCCGTTTTTAACCTGGTGGAGAAGTCTGACCGGACCCTGAGTGGCCACACGTCCCTGTGGTCCTTCCTGATGTACGGCAGCTGCAGCTTCCTGGTGGAGAAGCTCTACTTCCACCTGCACTTCAGGAGAGGCTGGGGCCCGTGGCGGAGGCTCCCCTTCTACGTCTGCTTCATCTACGCCTGGGAGTTCTCCTGGGGCCTGGTCCTCCGGCAGTTCGGAGCCTGCTCCTGGGACTACTCCCACTACCCCTACAACTTCATGGGCCTCATCACGCTGCTGTACCTACCGGGCTGGGTTGGCATCAGCCTGTATCAGGACGTGCTCTCCAACGCCCTGCTGAGGGTCAAGTGCACCACGGATGTGACCGGTCGGAGCGAGGGCAATGGAGAGGTCAATGGAGAGGTCAATGGAGAGGTCAATGGTCAACTGGAGAAAAAAATACTGTAAATGTGTATTTTTTTTAACTCAAGGGAAAGTCTCGCAGACAGTGGAGGAACAGAGATTAATAAAGAAAATAGGGACATAGGTTTCAATATTATTCGATATGTCTGGATCCAAAACACAGGTCAAACTAACCCTGAACTGCTCACCTATCTGTTTACATTCAGACGACCTACTGCCATCTGTATCTGTCCGATGTCAAATATAGTTGGATTATTAATATTTTAACAGTTTTCAGGACTTTGGTAGTGTGACTTTTCAGTGACAGACTTGCCATACATAACATGCATTATGGCAGTAGTTTGATATGTCATTTTACATTAGCATGCTTTAACTGGTTTTTATATCTGCATGCTAAAAGTAGAACATAACATCAGAAAGGTTTACAGATTAGAAAAGCCGTAAAACTCAAACAACACAATTTGTTTTTAAATGTTAATCTCTTTTTCCTTTTTAATCTAATACATTTGTTCACTCATCATATGACCCTGGATTGCATGGCAACGATGAGAGTAACCCAGCAGGCAGCATGGACACCTGTGGCTGAGAGGATAAGAGGAGCGATGAAGTGAGATGTTAGTGTGAATCTTTTATAAACCAAACGTTACTCTGCTGCAGTGCCTTCCTGTGCAAACGGACGCAAACAAGCAAGGCGTGGCGTCCATGAGGCGCCATAATTGTTATTATAGAAATATTCTAACCTTTAGCATTAATGAGGGTTCCATTATCAAAACACACCGACATAATGCACATTTAACTACAGCCGTTCTATATTCAACACAAACAAATGCATATTCAATCTAAATTCTGTGTCAGTGTAACATGAACTAAGTGTAGTACTTTTTTGTTTGTTAAATATTCCCTAAATAAAGCAGATTCTGACCTCCACTTATGCTTTACAGTGGTGTTATGCCTTAAGAAACTATAGTCAGTACCTTGCACTGTGACTAAACAACATCTGGTACATCTGAGCAAACATGTCTATACAACTCCCTTTGTTGGGTAAGTAAACATTATTTGGAGTTTGCATATAGCGAGCACCTGAACCGGTTTTATTCAGATTTGTATCAGTCATTTCGAAAGCCACTCCTTGATCCTTTCTTTAACATTCACACGTGTTACCATGTTCTATAGGTTTAGATAAGCTCTTGATTTGCCAGATGCAAAATCTTGGAATTGATTTTAAATTAATCTGCTAGATTTAGATGTGTATGGGGTTCAGTAACCCTTGTAAAATAAGGTAATAGGTTTATTAAATAATCAAATTGCATTTTGTATGCAAATAATTGGAAGGGGTAATAATTGGTATAGACCACCATACACTTTATTTTATTAATAAAAAGGTGTAAACATGTTTAAATGTCAGAAATGATAGAAATAGCACTGAAGGTTAACAACATTTCAATCAGGAGACACAGTTTTGATGTAAGAATACATTTAATTAGAATTTAATGTTGCCCCCACCACGGCAGTTCGTTGCTCATTCCCCTTGCCAATTACCCCAATTAACTGCAATACATTGACTATAGATATACAACCCACTTAAAAAAGTCAAAAATATCCCTCAACGTTGGACAATCGTTTTTCAATCAGACGGTTTTGATGTAAGAATACATATTTATTGCCAGGAATACACGAATGAATGTAATGGAGTTTTGGCGGTTAGGCCCCGTTGTGCAGGAAGTATCATTCGGGAGGGGACAACCGATCTGATGAAACCCCCCGGGGTCTAGACACTGGTGGTGGTGAATGGATAGCTGGGTTCGGTCTGAAGGGGAGGGGCTTAGCTTGACCTGGATCCGGAGGGACAGGACGTGAAAATGGCTGGAGGAGGGTTGCGTTGAAATGACAGAGGGGGGAAAGCTAATTTAAAAGGGTTAGCAGAGCGCTATGATAGGCTTGTGAGAATAGAGCGAATTGGTTAAGCTGGGGAGTGACGCCCCCGATCACTTATTGAGAGGAGAGAGAGAGAGAGTAGAAACGTAGCATAGTAAATGAATGAGTAAAGGAGGTCTTCCTGGTTGAACTTGCATTAGTTTTTTTGTCCAACCTGGCAGCTAGAGGTCCTTAAACATATGCGTTCACTAAACCAGAGTGAAGGACTTTGTAGATCTTTAAGATTTTCATGGCTAACGGACTTTAAATTATACTTTGTGCTGTGTCACCCACCAATTTAAAAGAAAGACCGCAATGTTTTTAAAAGAGTTTACTCGCAATTGCATGTATTGTACGACTTTACTACTGAATTAAATAAAAATAAAAATTCCTTTTGCACGACTGGCATTCATTCATTCCTTTACTGTAATGTTAGCAAATAGCATTTACGTTATTCAACAGGGGTTTTAGTCCTTAGTCCTTGAGCTCAGACAGGAAACAAGTACACAAACAACGAGAGGTAATGTTGGCCTACGCCTGTAGAACACACAAGTCATTTCCTGGTACACAAAAAAGGGATTTGTTATCTTTCATTACTGCTTCCTTGTTAAGATATTAAAATGAACAAATACAGTTCAATAAAAAGGGACGATTTTCTGATGACTCACTGTTTCATTACACAAAGCCTGCAGTGGTTAACATATGTTTGCATTACCAATTATGTATCAACCTCTCATCTCGTTCTCAAACCACCTTGGAGGTTATCTTTTAACACAAGCAAACAAGTGAACCCAGACTCCCAGAGGACACCATCAACACACCAATGCCGTACAGTCTGCTGACAACCCCACAATGGGAATATACAAAAACACTCATTAGCGTTCTCAGTCAGAAGTATAGGACTGCTTTGTAAAAGGGTTAAAACACACGTTTACTTTAATTTAGCAGCTTCACAATTTGCCACACCTTCATTAATACAGCGTCTGAAAAATGTACCTTGTCATAGCTAATATGTGGGATGTAAAAGAGGCCTCCTTAGTGATAAACTTAGCTAACAATTCCCTGCTGCCTTTCTTTTAATATGTTCTACGTTTGGCTTTGACAGCACATTTACCATATTTGTGAATGTGTGTTTTCATAACCCTGTTTTTAATAGCAGATCACAGCTATCTCGGGGGAAAAGCCATAATAAAACACACTGTAAACCACCTGACTAAAGACAAAACAAAGTTAGCTCGGCTAGCTGGTCAAAAACAAGCTAGTTGTTTATTTCTCTCAGGGGTTGGAGACTTAAAAAATTGTGAAATTAGATCAAAGTACTACTTACATTCACCCAGTAGCAATCAACATTTTTCCAACTGAATGTTAATGTCGCTCCACATTAGCAGCATTTGAAAGTAGGTAGCTGCTTGCTAACAACAACGGCCTGCTAGCATGCTAACGGTTTAACTAGCTTCTTGTTAAGTTCTTCTCTCGTGGCCTAAAAATCAATTAATGTGACTTTAAAGGCCTTGAAAACATCACTTTTCTGACCAGACCTCTTCGCAGGTTGAAGTTTGGTCTAGCAAAGCTGCTAATTATCTTGATTAGTTAAACCTGTTCTAAGAAAGGAGCTTTAATAAGGTAATATAAGTGAAAACACCTGTGCAAGGAGTGAGCAAAATCATCATTTTATGCTAACAACAGCTACACCTTTACCATTAATGTATCCCAATGAACCCCCAATAACTTTTCATTCATCAGTCATCACACGCTCTGTGTGTTGACTGTGACATTCAAGCTCATCGCAGAACCAACAACTTTGTAATTATTTACATATACAGTCAAATCAAATGCAAATACCAAGCAGAGCAGAATACTATTGGCGCAGCTTCTAGTTTTAGTTTTAGTTTAGTCAATTTATTGAACATGTCAGAAACAAAAAAATATAACAATAATATCCATCCATCCATCTTCTCCCGCTTCTCCGTGGTCGGGTTGCGGGGGTAGCAGTTCCAGCAGAGAGCCACAAACTTTCCTTTCCCTGGCGACATCAACCAGCTCTGACTGGGGGGTCCCAAGGCGCTCCCAGGCCAGCGAAGAGATATAATCCCTCCACCTGGTCCTAGGTCTACCCCTTGGTCTCTTCCCAGCTGGACGTGCCTGGAACACCTCCCTAGGGAGGCGCCCAGGTAGCATCCTAACTAGGTGCCCGAACCACCTCAACTGGCTTCTTTCGACGCGAAGGAGGAGCGGCTCAACTCCGAGTCCCTCCCTGATGACCGAACTTCTCACCTTATCTCTAAGGGAGACACCAGCCACCCGGCAGAGGAAACCCATCTCGGCCGCTTGTATCCGCGATCTCGTTCTTTCGGTCATGACCCATCCTTCATGACCATAGGTGAGGGTAGGAACGAAAATGGCCCGGTAGACAGAGAGCTTTGCCTTCTGGCTCAGCTCCCTTTTCGTCACAACGGTGCGGTAAAGCGCAATAATATATATATATATATTCTCTTTTTTTCACTCAGATTAATAATTATAACAAAGTACCAAAGAAAAACAAATAATAACAAACCAAACAAATAATAATAATAATAATTTTCAGATAGTCTCTGTTCATGTTCAACAGGGGCAAGAAGAAGCTTAAAAAAACTTTTCTGGTCCTACCCCCTCTAACATATATTTTTCTTATAAAACATTAGGTTATCGTCATCAGCGACATGTTTGGCTTCTCACTTGATTCTGCATAATTTTTGTTTGTAGGTTAGAGTTTAGGCAACACTGCGTTCTTTGGCAATACTGTGGGACATGCAACATTATGTCAGTGGTCATAATATGCAGGCCAGGTGAGGTAAGTACTTTAAAAATAACAGATGATGTGACCAGCACTGGATTATGACAAAACCAGGTCATTTCCAGGTCTGAATGTTTGGTGTAAGAAGTGTGAAAGAACATCAGGTAAAACAACAACAACAACAACAACAACAACAACAAGCTAAACTTTGAGATTCATTTGGCCATTGTACTTGGTAAAACCGGCTTGCTTTGTATCCTGCAACATAGCTTGATTCAGAGTGTGAAATTTCTGGTACAGTCCTTGCTTCACACTAAATTTCAGGGCCTTGGCTAGCTCTCTGTTAGTCCTGGGAGAGCAGCTCAGTCCTGTGTAGCACTGACAGCTAAACCCCCTGCCGAAAGCCTTTAAGTCTGAGAGGGAAGGCCTCCCCAGGACAAGGAAGCGCTTCTGAACATGCAAGATCCTGAAATTCTCGAGGTTTAGATGGAGGTAGTGATTTGAGTTGTAGTTCTTTCGGAGACAGCGGCCATTCCCTCGGCACAGGAAGTTGCTGCAGAGCTGGGCGGCTACGGTGACATTGGTGATGTAAGGGTTGAGGGTGGAGGTGAGGTAGGAGGAGAGGGCGGCACAAGACGTCTGCGGAGAAAAGGAACAAGAGAGGAAGAAGGAAAATCCATGAATGATAAGGTTAGGGCAACAGTTTCTCTCTCGAGGGAAATTAAAAGTCAAGGCTTGTTTAAAGTTAGGTCCAGAACTTGTTTAAGCCAAATCAGGATCTTTTACAAGTAGTTTTGTTGCATTTTTGTTTTTAGTTCACATAACTAAACACATGTTCAAAACCGTGACCGTAATCCAGAAGATAATAAATGTATCACTAATAGTTATCGAAGATGTGTCACATGTCGTGTGCCATGAGTTGACACAGCAGATGCCAAACCAATTCTGAATACCCCAATATCCATCAGGCAGGAACAGGTAGACACAACACTGAGAGCACAGCCTGAGCTCATAAGGGCAGTACAAACTGATAAACTGGATCAACACACTTGAATATCTTCTATGTCATAAAAACAGCTGTTGCCAATTGCATTAAAAAAAAATTAATATGTGGAGATTATCCTGCTGAAGAAAACATGCTTTATGCCAAAATCCAATGGGAAAATCGGATTGCTTTTTGACGAGGGACCCCTTGTAATGCTAACTTCCGCATCGACCTACAAAAATACATCACCGCTGCACCGCTCTATAGTGAAGAAGAGTTTAAACATCCAGTGAGTCACTTTCATCGAGCTAATCCTGGTTTCCCTGCCTTGGATGAACTGAAACGTCACACTGCCAACCAACACGATCCACCAGCCAGTCACAGAGACGAGCGACTCCTCTATCGTCTGATGGAACTCCTTGTGTCCCCTCTCACAACCTGCCATCAGTTCATGTCTTTCAGCAGGCAGTGGGGGGGTGCAGGGTGATGTTACCTGGTCATCGTAGTCAGCGCTGGCCCCCCACAGCACGGCACCGGACACCCCCACTGCTGCACTCTCCCCAAGGGTGCTGACCAAGTCTGCCTGCACACAGATGGTTAAATATATGCATTGTTTTATTTGTACATACACAGAAATCGCTGCATGCATTAAAATTAGACAATTATACACGCATGCATAGTGTGTTGTTTATTTATGGTTGTTGTGATTAACCATGTTTGTCTTATTTGGAGTTGATTTTTACCCTATTTTGTCTTTATTTTTACCTTGTGTGAATCCTGTTTTGAACTCTGACCCTGTCGCTGCTATAAACGCCTGAATTTCCCCAAGGGGATAAATAAAGTTCCATCTTGTCTCATCTTGTATACTTGCAGGATTCGTGCAGTCCAGAATACGTTTCCTCTTGGTTAATGGCACACATTGTAAGTTGCTTTGGATAAAAGCATCAGCTAAAGTGTAATCATGCAATAAAGAAATTCAAATTAGCACAACCTTAAACGAGTGAAATGGAACATACACATTAATGCAGCAGTGATATTAGATCAAAACACAATATAGGCCTATAGTTAAAACACTCAGGGGACATTTTACTGCACAATGAATGACGTATATATAACACTGACAGTTTGGCATTATTTAACCCGATCCTGTTGTCTTCGGGTCAAATCTGACCGGTTTACTACTTTCATCGATCATAACTTTTTTGTTTTCCTATCGATTGCATTCAGGCTTCATGATATCCTTCACAGTAGACATTTGAATATATAAAATGGCTGATCACCACTTTGATTGGATTGTGGATGATTTAGTCAACTTTGTAACACCCATGGTGTACCCGGTTAAAAATGACAGCCATAAAGTAAAGGAATTAGTAACCATTCGGATCAGATAAAACACACACACACACACACACACACACACAGAACAATTTAACACATTTCCCGCTCTTATGTGCCCCTCCCCTCACATGTATCACACCTGGCACACGCAATACATGTTCAGTGTCTATTCTTTGTATATTTACTGCAGTTATTCATGTACACCAGTAGTCTGATACAATATGTACAGTTTGAAAGGGTGTTAAAGGAAATTTGGTGATGATTAATGGTTTGTGTGTTAATGTAATAGCAGTTAAAACAGGACCGGTCACATCTGACCACAAACACCAAAGTAAGGGGGGAACACAAAGACAATAGGAGGGTTAAGTAATGGATAAACAGGAAATACTTCTTCCACCTCTCCATGCATGGTGCACGGATTTTCACTCTGTTCTTATTCCCGTGAAATGAACTCCTGATGCGAGGTGAGAAGACAGGATAAGGTGTACACGCTCAGGTGAGGGTTGCCACCTGAGCAGGATGGTGTTACACCAAGAAACCAAACTCCTCTTCAAACCTGTCGGAAACACCGCACTGCTGAGAGGAAGAGGTCACTTAAGATGTAGCTAATCTAGTCAAGTGTGGGCACTCACTAATGAACTGTTTCTGTTGGGAACACACTGAATGTCCTCTTCCAGTATCAGAGTAACATGATAACAAAGGTATCCCAACTGTAGCTGAGTGCATGACAGGATGTGTGATGACCTAGAAGAGCATCAGGACTGTTTGAGGCAGAAGATAGCTATGTGATTAACATGATGATGCAGCCTCTATGGAGATAGACATATGACAAGCATGCTCATTTCTGACGTGGAGCTAATCTGAAGTAAACATTGAATACTGCTTTCTATTCCTCCATCTTGTGACGGTGTGACTCCCTCTCTGGATATCAGCATGTGAAGGACACTGCTCAGGAACTAGCTGATGCTCTGTGTGTGATGACTCCTTCCATTCTGGAGAGGATCACAGACACATGGATCCTGAGATTGAAGCTCAAGCCGGTGACGAGGGATATTTTTCTAACAGTTTCAGAGATCTGTTTGAGAGTGCCTCCTAATGTGCCAAACGCTGTGATTAAAACATGTCTCCCTTTGGACGGCTCTCAGGTACCTGGCTGAGGAAGCGTTTGTTCTCGTCAACAAAGACAGCTCTCATGTAAGCAAACACGGGCGCGGTTCCTCCCTGTCCCTGGGGCAGGGCAGACACTCTCAGCGCTTCCTGGATACGGTTCCTCACCATCAGGGCAGCTCTGGGATTGTCCGCCAGAGAGACCTGAAACAGAGCCAGGATGCATTCAAAAAAACATCTAAGGAAGAATTTCAGAATGAACGGTAGGGATTCATGTCTTCACACACACACACTCAAATCCAGCACCAGACACGCTGCTATGGACAGTGTTGCACTAATGTACATTCTCAAAGACATTGAAGTGACTGTTACTTTTGTATTGATCGTTGTGCTTTTATTTAGGTCTTAAAGGTCCCTTATTATACTGTATTTCATCAATATATTATATGTCTCAGATATATAAAAAAACATTTCTCTGAAGTGTTGCTGATTGGCTAATGGTTACACAAGACAAAACATCGTTATGACATCATAAAGTGGCCAAAATCTGATCAGCTCATTTTCAGAGAGGTTTTTATAGAAATGGATCAAAAAGAGAGAGAATCTTTGTTCCTGAAACTTTCAGAGTCTCTTTCCACAGAGGGGAGACATGTTGATGTAGAAGAGACATGGAGAAGAGAGGACACATGTTGATGTAGAAGAGACATGGAGAAGAGGGGACACATGTTGATGTAGAAGAGACATGAAGAAGAGGGGACACATGTTGATGTAGAAGAGACATGAAGAAGAGGGGACACATGTTGATGTAGAAGAGACATGAAGAAGAGGGGACACATATTGATGAAGAAGAGACATGAAGAAGAGGGGACACATGTTGAAGAGACATGAAGAAGAGGGGACACATGTTGATGTAGAAGAGACATGAAGAAGAGGGGACACATGTTGATGTAGAAGAGACATGAAGAAGAGGGGACACATGTTGATGAAGAAGAGACATGAAGAAGAGGGGACACATGTTGAAGAGACATGAAGAAGAGGGGACACATGTTGATGTTGAAGAGACATGAAGAAGAGGAGACACATGTTGATGTAGAAGAGACATGAAGAAGAGGGGACACATGTTGATGTAGAAGAGACATGAAGAAGAGGGGACACATGTTGATGTAGAAGAGACATGAAGAAGAGGGGACACATGTTGATGTAGAAGAGACATGAAGAAGAAAGGGACACATGGTTATAAAAGACATGAAAACGTGGATTTTGCATAATAGGTGACCTTTAATGACAATAAAGTTGACTTTGATGATTGCCCAACCTGTAGGTAGATGGAGGGGTAGAGCGCGGAGCTGGACTCCCACAGCCAGAGCAGCTCGTCGTTCTGCCTCCTCACCTCCCTGGAGCAGCGGCCGGTGTAAGAAGGCTCCTCCCAGCCGTAGTTGTAGCAGTGAGGGAACAGGTAGAAGCCCCACAGGTAGTTAGGCCTCATGGCTCGGCCCATCGCCAACATCCCGGACATCAAACTCTTAGCTGCCACCTAAAAGGCAAGGCAAGTTTATTTATATAGCACTTTTCAACACAAGGCAATTCAAAGTGCTTTACAAAAACAAACAAAAAAGACATTAAGAAAATGGCATTTAAAATCAGTCATTAAAAATAAAAGCTAATCAAATAAACATAAAAAGAAAAAATACATGGATAAAAGTTACAGTGCAGTCTAAGATATGAATAGTTCAATTAAAAGCAGCGACAAAAAGAAAGTCTTCAGCCTGGATTTAAAAGTAGTCAGAGTTGCAGCGGACCTGCAGGTTTCTGGGAGTTTGTTCCAGATATTTGGAGCATAATAACTGAACGCTGCTTCTCCATGTTTAGTTCTGACTCTGGGGACAGGAAGCTGACCAGTCCCTGAAGACCTGAGAGATCTGGATGGTTCAGAGTTTAGCAGGAGGTCAGACATGTATTCTGGGCCTAAACCATTCAGTGCTTTATAAACCAGCAGCAGTATTTTGAAATCTATTCTTTGACACACAGGAAGCCAGTGGAAAGACTTCAGAGCAGGAGTGATGTGATCCTCTTCCTTAGTGTTAGTGAGGACTCGAGCAGCGGCGTTCTGAATCAGCTGCAGCTTTCTTACAGATGTTTTAGTGAGACCTGTGAAGACACCTTTGCAGTAGTCTAGTCTACTGAAGATAAAAGCATGGATAAGTTTCTCCAGATCCTGCTGTGACATTAGTCTTTTAATCCTAGATATGTTCTTTAGGTGATAGTAGGCTGATTTAGTAACTGTTTTAATGTGACTGTTGAAACTCAGGTCAGAGTCCATGACTACACCTAGATGTCTGGCTCTATCTGTTGGTTTGAACATTGCAGACTGAAGCTCAGCGCTAACTTGTATACGTTCTGCCTTGGCTCGAAAAACCATTACCTCAGTTTTATCTTTGTTTAATTGGAGAAAGTTCTGACACATCCAGTCATTGATTTGTTCAATGCACTTACTCAGTGTTTGAATTGGAGCATAGTCTCCTGGTGAAATTGTTACATAAATGCGTGTGTCATCTGCATAGCTATGGTAACTTATTTTGTTGTTTTTCATGATCTAAGCCAGTGGTAGCATGTCGACGTTAAAGAGAAGAGGCCCCAAGATGGAGCCTTGAGGTACCCCACATGTCATATTTGTCAACTCAGATGTGTATTTACCTTTAGAAACAAAGTTGTTTATGTCCTTTAAGTAGGATTCAAACCAATTAAGAACTGTTTTCGAAAGTCCCACCCAGTTTTCCAGTCGGTCTAGAAATATGCTGTGGTCAACAGTGTCAAACGCAGCACTGAGATCTAATAATACTAACACTGAAGTTCTGCCACTGTCTGTGTTTAAGTGGATGTCATTGAAGACCTTTACAAGAGCAGTCTCAGTGCTGTGGTTTGGACGAAAGCCTGACTGGAACACATCGAAACAGTCATTTAAATGCAAGAAATTACTCAACTGTTGAAAAACAACTTTTTCAATGATTTTACCTAGAAATGGCAGGTTTGATATGGGCCTGTAATTGGTCATTACTGAAGCATCAAGATTATTCTTTTTTAAGAGCGGTTTAATGACTGCAGTTTTCAGGGCCTGTGGAAAAATACCTGAGTGAAGAGATTTGTTTACTATATGAAGTAGATCTGAGGCAAAACATCTTTGAAAAAACCTGTTGGAATAATATCAAGGCTGCAGGAGGAGGACTTCAGAAGTTGTATAATGTCCTCTAAGTTTTTATCATTAATCTGATGGAATTGTGTCATGGTGTTTGACTTGATGTTAAGTGGACACAGAGACAACACATTTGCTGTACCTGATGCAGAGGCACTGACTGCTTGTCTCTTGTAAAAGAGAAGGAAAGGAAAGAAGAAGCAGTGGTGGATGAATAATTCAGATCATTTAGTTAAAGGTGGGGTATAAGTTTGAGAAACCGGCTCGAGATGCACTTTTTGTTATATTCCACGGAATGCTCTTAACATCCCGATAGCAATGAATATCTTCAGTGCTTTGACAAAAAATACATTAAAAAAGTCATCAGTGGAAGCCGTGGCGCTGTAAAAAGCACGACCAATTATCTGAGCCGGCCCGGCTAAAGTAACTGGATGGCCTACCTGCCTGTCAGCCTTCCATCGGGGCACAGACTTATCTAGTGCCCTCATTGGTCATGTGCGCGTTCGTGTGTGTTGGGGGAGGGGCTTTGTAAGGAAGTGGCAGATTTGTGCCGGCTGTGTATTTTCAAATTCTAGCGCACTCGAGCTGGTTTCTCCAAAATGACCTACCCCACCTTTAAGTAAAAGTACCATGACATTAATGTTCAAATACAGCAACACATTTAAAAGTAAAAGTATGGAAAAGTACTTATTCTGCAGAAAAATGAACTCCCAATTATTATTTATATCCGTATCACATACGTTTTTACTTTTGTGGACACATTTCTGATGCAAATTATTTACATTTATGACCTTCTTCCTTAACTTTGTGTAATACAGTATATAGTCGATTGACCTTTTTTCTACCTGAACGTTCATTAAATTGTAATCATTTGTATTTTAAATTTTTATGGAAAAGGTTTCTTCATCTCTTTCTTCACTTTGCTGTAAGATTGTAAATTTCCCCTTTGTGGGCCGAATAAAGGAGTTCTGATAATCACTTCAAGATTCAGTACAGCATTCGAGTTACTGAGTTGTCTTTTCACACTCGTGTTTTATTCATTTCCACGGTGGTTGTCCTGACCTGGAACTGAGTCTTGGCTCTGTCTGTGGCCTGCTGCAGATTGAGGGAGTGCTCAGTCTGCAGGAGGTGAGCCACAGAAAGAGTCTGGTAGATTCTCTTCGCGCCCCAGTTCCTGTCCCACAGGGGGCGCCATTCCTCCCAGTCGATCACAGCCAGGCCTCGGCTCGTCCTGGAAGTGATAGAGAGGAGAAGTACAAGTTTTTACAAGTCTTCTATTATGCTATTTTTAGGCATATATAGTATAGGTCTCAGATATATGAAAATAATGTCTTGCTCAAAATACCAAACAGATCACCCGTTTTAGCCAGGCCTCATACCCCTCTATTTCAGCCCTGTTAGAGAAGTGCTTATTCTGGGTCTAAAGCTTTAAAGGTCACCTATTATACAAAAACCACTTTTCCATGTCTCTTCTACATCAACATGTGTCCCCTCTTCTCCATGTCTCTTCTACATCAACATGTGTCCCCTCTTCTCCATGTCTCTTCTACATCAACATGTGTCCCCTCTTCTTCATGTCTCTTTGACATCAACATGTGTCCCCTCTTCTTCACGTCTCTTCTACATCAACATGTGTCCCCTCTTCTCCATGTCTCTTCTACATCAACATGTGTCCCCTCTTCTTCATGTCTCTTCTACATCAACATGTGTCCCCTCTTCTCCACGTCTCTTCTACATCAACATGTGTCCCCTCTTCTTCATGTCTCTTCTACATCAACATGTGTCCCCTCTTCTTCATGTCTCCTCTACATCAACATGTGTCCTCTCTTCTCTATGTCTCTTCTACATCAACATGTGTCCTCTCTTCTCTATGTCTCTTCTACATCAACATGTGTCCCCTCTTCTTCATGTCTCTTCTACATCAACATGTGTCCCCTCTTCTTCATGTCTCTTCTACATCAACATGTGTCCCCTCTTCTTCATGTCTCTTCTACATGAACATGTGTCCCCTCTGTGGAAAGAGACTCTGAAAGTTTCAGGAACAAAGATTTTCTCTCTTTTTGATCCATTTCTATAAAAACCTGTCTGAAAATGAGCTGATCAGATTTTGGCCACTTTATGATGTCATGACGATGTGTTGACTTGTGTAACCATTAGCCAATCAGCAACCAAGGAAACTTATCACCTGAATCTCCTCTAGAGCACCATTGAGTTCTTTGTAACCAAACCTCTCTCAGAGGGGCGTGGGGAGGGGCTCCTTATTTTCATCTAAAGTAACAGACAGAGAATCAGCACTTTGGAAACAGGGCTGAAACAGAGGGGATTATGGGTAATGCTGCAATGATCTGTACGGTGTTTGGAGCCATATACTTCAGAGACAGGTTCTGTATCCGAGACCTATAATATATTGATGAAAATCAGTATGGGGACCTTTAATTTGGAAGTAAAGCCAGCCCGTATTTCCGATATAACGTCATATCTAAGATCAGCTCCTTTGTACCCCCGTTTTTAGAGATTTGGGTACGGAGGAAACGAGAGAGGGTTTTGTACTTTGTGAGTTCCCTGACACACTGCAGACACATATTTATGTATAAAAGACATTAAAAAGTGCATTTTGCATGAGAGCACACGTGTCATCAATAAAGGGCACATTATTTCATTGAGAAATGCTCACTTGGATGTGATGTAGTAGTTGATGTCGGCTCTGGCCTTGTTCAAACTGGCCCTCAGGTCCCCTCTCTGTGGGATGCCACCGTTCAGCTGTTTCCTGCTGGCCAGGTCTACATGTGGGTAAAGACCCAGCCGGTCAGTGTAGAACAGAGACAGGAACTGACCTGGGACCTGCAGCAGGAACAAGACAAAGTGATGAAAACATTTTATATTTATTCTATTATTATATTGTATTGTTACTGTCTTGTATTTTATCTGGTTTTATTTGAAATTATCACATATTGCCTGGTATGTTTAAACATTACATTTCAACAAACTTGTGATAACAGAACAATTATAAAACGGAGATGTCAAATCAAGTAATCTGATTGGTTCTTAGCTGTGATATAATGAGCGGATATCACGGGTTGAATTGTACTTTTCACAACAAGTCAGTATCCCTCCGCGTCTGAGTCGGGCCGAACCACGCCCCTTATCTTTTAGATTAAAAAAAATTGCCCTATAATTCTAAAAAAATGTTCATTGTTTCAAATTTGCTGTGACTATGACCTATGGGGTAGGGGTAGGGGATAAGGGATGGGTATTTGTCTTTCCTTTAACAAACCAATTGTTCTGTACTTTGTTTAATGTGCTGAAAGTGCCATGTCTGCAAAAAAAGACATCAAGAACAGATGTATGATTTCCAGTCATAAAAGGCCTTGATAAATCAACCTGTAATGCAACTGGAGTTGTAAAACATGTCGAAACCAGAAACAATGTATAATTGTTCCAGACATGTACAAACATGCAACAACTCGCTGACAGCCACGAAACACATCACCATAAATGTCCTTCCATTATAGCTTCATGTAAATTAGTTTGTGATTTGGTTACAGTGCTTTCCCACCCTGGATTTGAATGTAATAGTTAACTAAATGAGATGCACGTATATGATTCAAACATTTCCTCCTACCTTAGCAGGTGTTGCCATTCCTTTAAAGGGCGAGGTGTCCATTGAGATGTTGTACCTCTTACACACCCGATCAGGAATGTTCCAACTCACAATGAAAGGCTGGTGCTGGAACAACGGGACTGTGGTGTGGGGGAGGGGGGGAGGCAGAAGTGGTTTGGTCCGACGAGAGGATGCTGCTTCTGGGGGAGATGTGAGGATTTTGGGTGAAGTTTTGGCAAAAGGAGGCGGTGATGTTTGAGTGGTGAAGAAGGACGCGGAGAGGAATGATGTTGAAACAGTAGAGGGATGTTGGGTGGAAGAACTTTGAGATAAAGGAGAAGATGGGGAACTTGTTGGATGTTCAGCCGTGTGAAGAGGTAGTTTGTCAGAAGACACAGCAGTCACTTTGGATGAATTGCATTGTGGGTTTTCGTACAGAGGGGCTTTTTTAGCAAGCAAGTTATCTGAGGAAATTATGCTTTTTCTGGGGGAAGTTTGGTCAAAGAGGTGGATATATGTTGGGCTGATGGTGGAGGTGATCGCAGGAGTGGGGAGGGCGTTAGAAATGATGCTGGTGTTGCCAACAGGAAGGGTGGAGGCTGTTACAGATAATGATAGAGCAGGCCAGGCGGAGAGGGTGAGAGCAGGGAGGAAGGAGATGGGCAGAGGGGGGAAGATTGATGGGGTGAGAGAGAGAAGCAGCATCACACAGCGTCTGCTCCTCTGTGTGACCATCCTTCACCCTGGCTGAGCAAAAGAAGAGTAAAGACAGAAACAATCAAACGTCATGTCACGGTCGAATATGATAACACATGGACATATTGGTTGACAATGTTTACGGAACAAGTAAAAAAAAACGTGGAACAAAGCATTTTTTGTCATGACAACTGTGTTCGTTGTTGTAATACTCATGTCAACCACAAGAGGCTGAAATGCACCACGAACCATGCAATCCATGGGACTAACAGCATTAAAGACACATACAGTAAAGCATTTTGTTGGATAAGTAAGACATGTATCATTCAAGAGAAACAATGATTCATTTCAATATAAATAATTAAAAAATGTTTTTCACAGTTAAATACAATAATACTTTACAAAAATAAACAACTAATATAAACAGGCTTCAACATTTTGGCCATCATTTACAGATACAACTTTTTCATGGAAACTAAAAAGACTGTCCTGAAAAAACATTGTTTTGCTTGTCCTAAAAACAGGACAGAAAACAATTAAAATCAGACTTCGATCGCCATCATTTTTCTTTCTCACTTGCCTCTCCGGGCCTCTGGTAATGTTGCTATAATGAAACTATAATCAGGCAAGCAAAACAATACTCAGACCTGGAACAAGTTACTCTGTTATTTTTAGTTTCTTCTATTGGCTAGTATACTGTCTTAAGTTACCTTACATATTTATTATATAATATACTGTACCTTTCTCCGTATTCTGTTCAGCTCAACTCAGGCCTAAAATCTGACAGAAATCTGAGATTCCTTCCAAGAACAACAAAGCTTAATTCTTGATGTAAACTGACCTTTCGAAATCCACCTCAACAATCATGAACCACAAAACCAACTTTCAGATTAAAAAGACACAATACCTGGACATGCCTTCAGTGGATCCGTTTCATCACAGGAAGTGTTGACTGGAACAATGTGTCCTCACTAAAGATGGCACTGTCTGATATAGTGAGGGGGAGCAGAGGCTACAGCCGGGTCCAGCGATCGCCCTTCACTCTCCGTTGTTTGTATCAGAAAGACGTCTCGTTTCGATCGCACGGTGCCAAGTTTATCTTGGAGCAGAGAGGAAGAGACACCTGGGTGTGAGGTCACGGTGCTTTCACTGTCCTCATCGTGAGGGGAAATGTACAGGGCATCAGAACGGAGCCACGCTGTTGTTGAGCTGGTGTTGACATCGGTGTTTGTCACTTGAAATAAATAATTAAAACAATGGAGGTTGTGAAAGCAAATGGGATTACTCGATAAACTTGCTCAATGTTTCACAACTACAGAAAGAGTTCATGTCTCCTTTTTTTGGACGTTACACATACAAAACTCTAAAGTTAATTGTGTGAGGAATTTGGATATATATGGAGTCATAGAAGTACAGTTAGACACACATTTCTTCAAGATAAGGCCATATTCGTCACGTTTTTGGCCTTCTTTTCTCTTCTATTACGAAATCAATCAATTGAAAATGTTCAAGATGGTATAAAACAATACCATTGGGTTGAAGGTGGGCCTAATTGTAAAATATTGCATAATACGCGGCATATAAGCAGCCAACATGTTTACATTCTGCCCCTCCAGTTAGGAGACAGGAAAGTTTGCGCCTAGGTGGCAACAGGGGAGTTGTTTCCAGACAAAAATAACTTTATTAACTAAGAATATTTTTTTTCACTGCAATGTCACGAGTAATTGTTCGTTGGACTGTTTACCCTGTGTGTGTTTACGCGTCTGGGCAGGGACACGTAATACCAAATGGTGGTGGTCATCTCACAAGTTAGAGGCACAGTGTGAATACTGGCTGTTTTTAGGAGAGGGCTGTCCTGTCTGTACGGGTGTGTTCCTGTTCAGATAATACTACATTTGGATGTTCCACAATGTAAAAACTGAGACTTTTGTGTCTTTTTGTATTGCTATAAACAGATCTAGGTGCTATAATAACACTGTGAAAGTATAAACACGCCCAATAGAAATACACTAAGCTATTCAGAAATGTTGTAAGGTTGTGATGTCACTACTACTTTCATGATGTTTGAAGAGAACATCCACAAATGCAGAAAACCAGAAAATACTGACCAATCAAATCAGATTAGGCTTTTATTGTGAAGGGGGTTTAAAGAGACAGGGTGGACGCAGCTATATTCAGACAGACAGTATGAGAAAAATAATGTGTTTTTTGAAGAAAAGTAGTACTACTACTTTGCTCATGTTTGAGTAGAAACCTAATATAAAAGAATGAACCTGAGAATAAGTGTAATATCTCTCCTTTAAAGCTCACCTATCATGCTTTTTTTAGGCAATAGCATAGGTCTCAAATATATACAAATATATAAAAATATGTCTACTAAGTGTTTTGCTGAAAATACCAAACAGATCACCCGTTCTAGCCACGCCTTATATCCCTTTATTTCACTTTCTGTTTCAAAAGTGCTGATTTTCGGTATAAAGCTTTAAAAAAAAATTGCAAAAAAAAAGGGGCGGAGCTCATGCGGGACCCGGCAGCTACCGTCTAAACTAAACGCTGCCGTGATGAAACGCCATATCATGGATTATCAAGGATCCTCTCTGAAACAGTCTGGAGCTCAAAGGCTTTCTCTCTTGCCGGTTACACCACAAGGTGAGTTCCTTTTTACTTCCTGCTTCTTCACACACATGCTCTCCAGTACAGGTTAGCTCTGAGTGTTAGCGATGCTAATGTAAACACCGACCATATTACGTCCAAAACAGTCTGGCATTGTTTCTGATAGCGACGTTTCTGATTGGGCCGTGGGTCCACATTTCAGATATGACGTCATATCGGACGCAAATCTGGATCAGCTCCGTTGTTCCCCGTTTTTAGAGATTTGGGTACGGAGGAAAAGAGAGAGGGTTTTATTTTCTGACGCTGCGTGAGTTCCCCGACACACCGGGGACACATGTTTATGTACGAAAGACATCAAAAAGTGCATTTTGCATGATAGGTCCTCTTTAAATAAACATGATCGTGTTGTTCACTCATGACTCAGCATGAAATGTACCAATTATAAAAATGGGATGTTACTGAGAAATGGGTTTATTTTTGAATTTCACATTAGATTAGATTTGATTAGATTTTGATGAGATTTGATTGGATTAGATCAAATAAGAACTAGGGAAGGTTCCTGCAAAGGTTCAGTGTTAGAGACTTTAATATTGTTTTGTTAACCATGGAGAAAAAAACTAAAATGTTTATTACAAAACATACAAAAGGTTTATTCTTACCCTTTTAATCTGTTTCTGTCATCTTTGATAGATAGCCCCCATGCAGTCAGCTCATAGATTACATTTCACACCAATCAAGTCTTTGTTACACATTGACAAAACAGACACAAGACATTTCCTTATTCCTGCGTTAGCACAGCAGGTCATTGTTTTCCACGGCACAGCTTTGCAAAGGAAGCCAACCTGCATTTTTTTTGCTTTCAAATCATGACACTGCAATACTGCCACTACTGTTGTCGAGACACAAAACACACGGGAAAATATTTGTTATTTGAACAGATGGGCAGCACTCCCTTCATCCTGCCAGCTGCCTGATGATGTAGGCATGCAGCATTTTTGCACAACAGCACAGGAAGGGTATTGTGTTTTGGCATAAATGTTGATCTAATATAATTTCATCCAGTAACCAATGTTCTGAGTGCACTGAGGAGCAACAGCAGTATATTGTCTACTGTGATGCTGCCATCTTGTGGATAGGAAGTATGGTGCAACTCTTACCATTATTCCCTTTTCTAAGTTTTGTTTTAAATGCATTTGTGTACGTGATGCAAACCTGATTCCTATTTACAAAGCAAAGCGCCGCCCATATTTCCCAAAAATATTCGACATGATGAGGGAGATGTGGAAAGGCCAACTTCATTCATAATTCATACAGAGGCCTGTAGGGGATCTCTTCCTCCGCAATTCAAGATATAATATTCATGTTGTCCTCTTCCTCCTCTCATAACCTCTTTTGTTGTGGAAAGTGGGTCAAATAAATGTTTTACAAGGGGAGCCCCAGAAGGTGGGTCTGCATAACCCTCAAAACACATGGACAGGGTATTCCATTACTTAAATACACACGATAGTACAAACACGTCAGGGCACACTTAAAGGGACAGTTTGGGTGGCTTGAATTTGTTGTATTACTTTGAGTACTTATCCTTAGTCACTGTTTTTCCTCCCGTTTGGAGAAACAAGAGTCCCAACATGAAAGGTAAGCTGTGTACAGTAGCATTTGAGCCACTTAAATAAAGGCTCAACTTAACAATTCCAAATTAAAATATGTTCATTGCTTTACCTAGCTATTGTTAAGTCCTTTCAAACGGATCACTGAGGCCGTTATATCCATCTATATTCTCCTAAACGCCACCTGACAATAACACTAACTAACTAACTAACTAACTAACTAACTAACTAACTAACTAATCAAGTCAGTATATGTGTTATGCAAGGTACAATAACTGTCTTTGTCAATTAAGTTGGGTGACTTTGATTACAAAATATCTAATATATTTTGTCTGACAGCATGGAGCAGTGAAAATGTTCTATATATAGCATTATTTTTTAAGTTAGGCCTTTCTTATACGGAGCTAAAATGCGCTTTCTCTACAAACTCCTTCCGCAGCAGATCATAGCTTTGTTCCCAGGCTAGTATAGGTTTCATCTACTGTAGGTATGCACTGACCATGGATACATATCTTGTACAACCACACTTCAAAACGTCCCAACATTCTCTCTAGAAATGCATTCAAAATACCTATCGTCTCCAACCTCACACATCCATGTTGTCATTGCTCAGAAATGTCAGTTGCTTACACAAGCATGCTACCTAACTGCTCCGTCCACTTGTCTTGTTTTTGGGCGAGTGCATACCAAGCAGCTGTCAGTATCATTTAGTTTCTGTGAATAGAGCATCTGTATCCTTCTCGATACGTCACAATGTACTGATGAAATTACGTTGTAACTACATTTAGGAACATTGGGTTTAATGCACTGGGATAAAATCACACACTGCTAAGTTTGACTACTTATGTGTTTACTTACTTTAGTTCTTCAGCTGCTTGTATTCATCTCCTGCCCTTGCTATCCTCACTGCTACAAAATGTCACTTTTCCATGTTCATTATTAGTCATTTATAACACTTTTACACTTTGCCAAACCAAGGCGAGGTGGAGTATTGCAGATTCCCTTCAGGCGATTCTCTGCCTGTTAGTCGGGTGTTTCAAGTTTAACAAGTTTTCTTGATAAGAGCGGGAACCAGGTTGAAACAAGACGTGGAAGAACATGGAAGTACGTGTGAAAGAGCATGTCCAGGGCAGCTTTAGTTTATGTTCAGTGAAGGTTTATAAAACGATGTTATAGCCTAGATAAGGATCATATTTATTGCAGAACAGTGAGCGAAGGAAGATATCATAATGTCCGTATTGGATTCAAGCTATCTATCTCACACATAGTGCTGATAAGGCTGAACTCAACATTCAATAAAATGTTGCAAATATTCAGAGAATTCCATGATTAAATTAAAGTCATATTTTGTTTCTTAAGAGCAATATGTTAGCGTTTTCATCTTGAAAGTGTTTTTAATCAATAAAAGCTGAGTTTGGTCAATGTGCAATAAAACAGAACAGGACCTTTAAAGCTCCACAAGAAATGTCTCCTCCACAATACCAACCCAGTACGCGAGAACTGCCGTTAGTTTCACGCACATTCTTAGATGTAGAACTGTGCAAGAATGTATTTCAACAAGCCTAAAATGTTTATCCAAACTGTGCAAAACATGGCAATAGATACATTGTCATAGTAAACACTTCTCAAAAGCTACCATCCTGCGAACAATACCCATTTATGAGCCTAACGGAGCATGTTGCACAGCGTTACAAACACCCTTTGGGCACAGAGTAAAATATGTATGTATCCTGTCCTTGTTCGAGGCTACTCATATAGCCTCTGAAAAGGTGTCAGATGTAAAAAGGCTTTAAGTTGTGATATTATACAATGTGCCCTATAGGGGTGTCTCAGTCAGAGACACTCTCAGTCTCAGACAAGGATTCTGTAGAAACAACTTAAAAGTACACTTTGAAGAATTAAGTCGCACTTAGAGGTCTTACCCTTGAGGCTATGTGTAGTAACTGGAGCAGTCTTAATAGTACTTCGCTTTATGTATAGGCTATTTATGGATTATTGCAATGAAAGGGGGAGACCTGTAGTCCCTGGAGGCATTTGTAGCTTCAGGAGCACCAATCATTTCACATCTCAGAGAATGTTTATAGTCTAGGAAATAATAGGCCCCAGATAACCGCTCTTTAGCTGGGCCATGACCCCTCTCTAACTTCAAGAATATAATTGCACATTATCATTAAAGGGCCATTTCCATCTTGAACACCTATTCAGCCTTAAAGACTTAAATTAAAGTGTAGGCTTAGCTCTGCATTCATTTTCAGCTGAATAATTCCTCTCACAGGGAGCATTGTATGTCATTATTTTTTCCACTTGCACCTTTATTTCTTATCTCCTCCCATTCTGCACTCACACACATTCCTGCCATAAAAGCCACGGGCGGACTGGATCAAACCATCTCCGTAGGGGGTGCGCTGATGATTGTAATTATATTTAGCATAATTTCCTTACTTCAATTCTACCAGAATAAAGTTGTCATGTTATCTACTTCTATATAATCTTCTCACTGTTTGCTGTGCCCAAATATAACCTTTTTGATTATGTAGGACACAGCTAGGAAACGTGTGGCCCCCATTCCCAAATAATGGACTCGTCCTTACCCTGCCATGTTTGATGGAGCTGACTCTGGGCTGTGTGGCGGGTGGACTTCCCAGGAAACTTTTTTTTTGCGTTTTCCTTCTTCGCTCAGTCGCTGCAGTTTTTACGTTATTTTAAAAAGGACAACTGCATCCCTAAAACGACATTTCTTGGCACCCCTTCTTGTGGACCTCCAGGATAAACCGGTGTGAGGGGGTCGCGGGAAGGCCACGGATGACCGAGGGATTGTTTATGTTGTTGGATCTCCTATAACGAGTTACAGTCGGTGCACACTTTATAAATTGATCCCTAATAATGAGTGGACATCCGCCGCAGCGTCGGCAAGCAAACGTCGGTTCCATACTCCTGACACCGCAGGAAAATGACTGCCTTTTCAACTACCTTGGCAGGAAATGCATTGTAAGTTTTTTTTTCAATTTAAATGTTATACGATAGCAGAACAAATGCTAACTGTTTGTTTTCTTCACGCGACCAACGGCTAGCTCGTGAGATGTAACGGTTTGTTTATGGCCTTTAGTTTGTTGTTTTCCCGGGGAAACGCTTCAGCGGTTGGTTTGTTTTGACAGCAGAAAAGGGAGAGTTGGCTGGGTTCATCGTCCCATTTGAAAAAAAAACCAGTTGTATCCCTGCTCCAGGCCTCCACTCTGAACTTTTAAAGCTTGACACACCTGAAAGCACCCAGGAAATCCTCCTGACACACCGCTGACAGCTAGCCTGGCTGCGCTAAGCCTAGCATTGGCTACAGGAGTGGATAGCTGTGTTTTTGGAGTTGTTAAATCAATCAGCGCTATTTTGCATTACATAACATAGCTCTGAACCTTGGTTGTTTTCGCGAAGTGTGTCCTCGGAGAAGAATGTGCCCACTAGACTTGTTCTAGGACATCTCAAAAGTCCTCAGACTAGGTTCAAAACCTGAGCAGAAAACAGGTGTGATAAGATCAGTAATTCACTGGGTACAATATTGAGTCTGATGTGATGTAACACGTGTAGCATGATTCAGCTGACTCATGTGTATGGTTGCACTGTGTCTGTATGTATGCAACACATGTGCAGCTGCATCAACAATATTACACAGCAGTAGCTTAACCTAACGTTTATTTTACATGTTCTTCTGTCTCCTCTTTGTCATCTTGCAGGACTACAACTACAGAACACCCACAGGCTAGTACATATGAATATTATTCAACTATATAAGGAATTGGAGCAGTTCAAACTAGTTCTAATTCCCCAGGAAAGCAGGATGTGTGCCTCCCAGAGCAGCTATTGTTTGTACTGTGGCTCATCACAATTAAAACATATTGTAAGCTTTTTTAGGTAGTGGATGGTAGATTTAAATCGTTGTTATTATGGCTGACCTGTCGAAGGAATAAGGGTGTTTGAGTTATCTGGAAACTCTCGGAAAATTGCACCACCACCTTTAAGGTAGTCAAATTGCTAATATTTCACTGTGAAGTTTGATGATATTAGATTTCCAAAAAAAATGGTGTGCACGGGACCACCCTGGATACAAGGCACGGTTTGAGATCCATATACAGTTCAACGTTTTCATGTGGGATCTAGAAAATGGTATTATTCCCATTGTATATAACCATAATTGCCTTGAAGCTTGTTTCGAAACGATGTCACCAGTGAAATCATCTGGAAAGAATGCCTCTCCTTTGCCTGTTATTGATAGCATTGACGGATAAGACATGTTGAAAGTCAAGTGTCAGATTAATAAATGTGCTCTTGGCGTAGAAAAATCAGGCAAAGTGACGTCATCCCCGTTCAAAGTCAATGGGCAGAGAAGCGTTGGAAGATTTGTTTAAAGCTGCTGTGTGGACGTACCGTTAGAATGAAGGAGACATCTGATTGGCTATAGATAGAACAAATTACAAATACGAATCGGCTGAGCGTCAGGGGAGTCTCAAAAAACCCACACACGAATGCACAGCGATCCGTGCACAGAAAGCTGCAGGTGCAGAGGTTTGAAACGGAAAAAAAATGTGTGAGGATCAAAAATACATACGTAAAACTTTTTTCTGTAATTGGATTTTATTTACATGTATATGAAACGGAACACTTGTGTGTGCATTGAAAAACACAAGTGTGGATCCTTCTGTGTGCACGTGTGTATTATGAGACTGTTCTGAGCCCATAAAGCCGAGACATTGCCTGTTCTCCTGTAACTTCCCCATGCTGATCAGACTGCCCTCTCACCCCCGAATCCCACCAGGAGCGGCTGCGGCGTTTTTAGCGATCGCGGCCACTCTAGTCAATGGGTGCTATTCCACCAGACCCGCTGCGCCGCGGCTCGAAGCGTCCCAGAAGCTCCTCGCCGCAAGGAATTTCTAAAATATAGGATGAATCCTATTTTTGACGCGGCGCAGGCAGGAAGTGGAACGTTCATCCAACGACTGCGAGGCTGCACACACGACGCTCCGCTTCCGCAACGTTTTGAAACGCGCCTGGTGGGTTATGACGCAGGAGGAGGTCGCGGCGCGGCGCAGGGGTTTAGTGTGTAGTAAAGGTTGTGTATCAATGACATATTTTCTTGGTGTGTGTGTGTGTGTGGGCTTTGGAAGGACATTTCCTGTCCCATCATACATGATATCAGCCTGTAAGTGTGCGAGCCTCACCCCCTCCCTTGCAGCTTCCTGAGGAGTGTCTTCCTACACCTATATAACCGGTTTTAAAGAAAATAAAAGGACGAATATCCTCAGGCATTTTGGCAATGGCGGCTGCACTTGTGCAATATCCAAATGGCAAGAGGTGCAATATTTAAAGAATAGTTTTGGTCCCCTGGTTTACATATCGTATTGTACTAACGTGTGAAAAATTAGTGCAAACAATTATCATCATATATCAGTCCAAAACAAATTAGATATGTGTTTCCAAATTGCTCAGCGCTGTCACTTCGCATGTGAGCATAATCCAGAACATTCCTGGCAGTCCTACGCTTTGTGTGTCAGTGCACAACTTTGCATGCAGAGAGAATCAGTGTGTGTGTGTGGGGTGTGGGTGAGTGTGGGTGGGTGTGTGGGTGAGGGTGTGTGGGTGAGAGAGAGCGAAGGAGACAGACATTGTGTGTCTCCCCCGCCAATCTAATTAGGATGCCCACCAGTGGCCCGACTGAGTGAGAGTGTGTTGTGTACTTGTGCAGAAATTGTGTCAACTTTTGCCTTCCCTTTTTACTTGTACTGTTCGTGGTAAGATGCTCAGCCAGTAACGGGCTCCGTGCAGCCGGGTTACACTTGATGTATTCTGGCTCTTAAAAGCTTCTTTGCATATCAGCTTATTCTTTTAAGGTTACGCTCAACAGTGATACAACGGCCGTGTTTTTCAGCTCTGAGGTTTTCTGTTGTATTGTTGCATTAATGACGTAGAAAACACACTACATGTTTGTGGCACTACTTTTTCGCCTGCTCTTCAGACGGTAGCTGAGTATTGATAAAACAAATATTTGTAAACGCAAAAATTCATTAAAATTAAGATAAATAATCTCCTACTATTTTGACAATCAATTAATTGTTCACGCACACATGTCAGAAGATGCTGTTTTAGATCATGTTTTAGGAAGTACATGTTAGTATTTCCACTGCATGTCTGAATAATGCATCTAACACACACACACACACACACACACACACACACACACACACACACTCACACACTCAAAGAGAAACACACACAGGTACATGCACAGTGCTCTTACTCATTGGTTTTACTCATTGGTATTCTTTCTGCTGTTTTCCTCATCAGCGACATTCGTGTGTGTGTGTGTGTGTGTGTGTGTGTGTGTGTGTGTGTGTGTGTGTGTGTGTGTGTGTGTGTGTGTGTGTGTGTGTGTGTGTGTGTGTGTGTGTGTGTGTGTGTGTGTGTGTGTGTGTGTGTGTGTGTGTGTGTGTGTGTGTGTGTGTGTGTGTGTGTGTGTGTGTGTGTGTGTGTGTGTGTGTGTGTGTGTGTGTGTGTGTGTGTGTGTGTGTGTGTGTGTGTGTGTGTGTGTGTGTGTGTGGCCTGATCAGCAGTCCTCTCGTACACAGGAAGTCCTGTGGTCAGCCTCCTCCGGTGATTTGTGCTGGAGAACATTAATCCTCTTTTCCTCCACTTTGCCCCCTTCCTTCCTTCCTTCCGTCCTTCCTTCCTTCCTCCTGTTTAGTCTCACCTTACAGCATTACTATCATCTGCTGTCATTCACATGTTCTCTTCAGGACTTCATCAAGCCCATCTCTGCCATCCCATCCCTCTCTTATTACTCCCACACACTGTCCCTTTGTCCCTCACTGCCTCGCTTCCTTCCCTTCTTTTACTTGCTGTCCTTCCAGAAGATCGTGTGATGATCGTGTGCCAATATGGAACAGCTTGACCAAATGGCTAATGGACCGCATTCAAAATGAGTCAGCTATAGTTGGCTTCTGTCCTGACTTCCTTTTTCACACGGAATATAAGTTTTGAATATATTCTTTACGGTAGTTTCCAGAAACCCTCCTAAATCAGAATGTTTTGTCTCGCTTGTGTGAACACATTTCAAGGCTTTATTTCTTTAACCAACTTATAATGTTGTACTTATTTAATAAATTACAACTTTATGACTTTGGACGCAACTTCCGATCCCTAAACAAACCGCTAATGATTGACTTTTCACCTTAAAACGCTTTTCAAGTTCTTCAACGTTTGGTGAATTTATTTGTTTCCACTCGAGTTATCTCTAAAGAAATGTTTGGCTTAAAAATATGGCTTATGTGACAGTTGTTTTTCTTTTTGCGTCAGCTGTAGTTTTCACACAGTCCAGGGTTATAATAATCTACTGTGTGAAAAAGTGAGATAGTGTGTGTGTGCTGCGCAGGTGCTGAGCTTCATCATAGTAGCAGAAAGAATAAGAGAGATGTGTTGTGTGTGTGTGACTGTAAGCAAGTGTGATTTTTATTTTATTTTTATTGTCGGGTCTTGATGACGCCATAGACGCAGCTTTACTTCCTGCCTTCGGCGCTGTCAGGAACAATCAGCGCTCCATGGGCAGATGAAGCCCCGGGATTTAGCAGCATGGACACCATTAACATCGCTGTCGCATAGAACTTCTTTCACAAAGAGAAATTCATATCATCCGATTTGATGAAGGCATAAACATAAGAATTAAGAGCTGTAATTCTGCTACCAGGCGACGAATTTTCATATCTTCAAAGTATGCTGATGCTGAGTTCTTAAATGTAGGTTGACATTTGGATGCATGTCAATTAGTAATAGCATCGGGCTATCACATGAATATAATGCAGTGGAGGTTGAGAGAGCTGATTGGCTGATGCATTGAGGTTAGACTCCCATCATACACCATCCTGATGTAACATCTCCTCCACATGTGCCAACCTAAATTGTATAATAGTGTCTTTTCTCTTTTGTCTGCTGCAGTGGCGGTGAACAGTGTCGTCCGAATGACTTTTTTTTTGAGGTGGCCTAGGATTTGATTGTCGAATTAAAAGACTGTCTATATGTTTGGAACTAGTCTTTCGGCTGTTCTTCTTAGGAGTAAGACACAGACAAGCGGTCCTATTTCGCTTGAAACATTTTGAAAGGAACTTCTGTAGCTTCTAACCTGCCTTTTCAGAACTGGTTCAAACTGCTCGCCTTAGCGCTCGATTCAGATTTATTGCTGAGGTCAGATCTTTTTGGTTTGCTGTCAACATTGTTTTTAAAAAGTGGTCAATGGTTAAAAGACTATTGACAAAGACGTAGCCTACGATTGTACCGAGATATCAGAATTTACGATTTCATTTAGTTCATGAGAAGTTGAAGCCAGGGAATTTGTGGGCAGATGATGATAATACATGTGATGTGTTGGTGTTGTTTTGTTTCTTTCCGTTAACCGTCAAGTGGGAAATAAGTATATTTTTTGTTGTGTGTTTCTCTTAATATCTTAAGATACTTTTATGTTTGGCTGTGAAAAAAAAATATATATATTATTATTTTGAAGGGCAGACCATCTATTTGTATTTTTTTTTAGAAAGGGGCCGGTCACATAAGATGTTATTCTTCTCCCTGCTCCTTTTCGCTCGATGATGGAGTCATGTTTTATGGCAATTGTTGTACATTTGGTTTTGCGTACCATGAGCGGGACAAATAAAAATGAAATAACAAGGACGAGCAGAAAAAGAGCCACATAATTGTTTGTGTCATGCAATAGGTGCTACTTGTCATATAGCAAATATAGCAAATATCAATAAAGGGACTATAGGGACATTCTTTGCTTTCAATGTTATTAAAGTTTAAGTTGCAGCTGTTCTGTTTTTGACTTCTTAACTGCTCTTAAAACAAGCAGACAACATTCTTATAGAGAAAATAACTGCTGCTGTGGAAACATGTGTCTTGCTCCGCTTCATTTAAACATCACGTTGGTGAAGTATCTTCCGGGAAGCACTGAGTTGAAAAGGTGATCAGCAGCGACTCCCCGGGAGCTGCCGCTGCTTTCATCTGTGTGTTAATGACTGAAGTCAGACCCCCGGCTGTGTGTGAGCCCCCCCCCCGGCCCCCTGTAAACCTGCTGGAGCCTCATCTGCTCTTATGATCATGGGTGTGTCTGAGTGTGTGACAGTTGTGCTTCTCAGCGTGTGCCATTGTGCAGCTTACACGGCAACAACTAGGGCAGCTGTTGCCTTTCTTTATCCGCTGCCGAGTCGGTGCTGTGAACACAGACTGACGCAGAGCCGTATCTCCAGCAGATCTTGAGTTTTGCAAACATGGGCTTTGCAGATTGAGGCCACACGAGGACGATAGCGGTCATATCCGCTACAGCTCTCTATCATATAGACGGTTCGGCCACACGAGGCCGACAGGGAAACGCATAAAACGATAACGGGCCCCAAGGTGGGTAGATCTGCGAACGAAACACTCTGGGCGGGCAAACGGCTCCGTCTTTACACCTATACGATAATTTCCAGATAACGTTGAAGCAATAGCCCCGCCTCTCCTGCTCAGAGATCAGCTGCTGTGCTGTCAGAAGAGGGGGAGGAAAAGAGAGGCTCCGTTTTTTATTATTATTTAGAGTCGTTATCAATTTGTTTTAAAGCTCAATAAATAACAAAGAAGACCTTTGACCGGCACTTTTCTAATTTTGTCCGGAAGATTTCAACTTTAACGGACATGTTGACCGGTTAACTGAAACCTTGCCGCACGGTCCCCTCGTCCCTTGGAAGAGGCGGAGAGGTGGATGTTTGTCATCTGCTGGTGGACCACCGGAGAGATTTACAGCAGGAGCACACGCTTGCCTCGGGGAGGGAGAAAGAGAGCCAGAGCGTCCACAGCGGAGAATAGACAGAAGGGCAACCATGGCAACCATGCACGGGAAGTCTTCTTCGCTGCTTTTGTGGCAGGAGTACAGCGCCACTTACAGGCCCGGCATATGTACTACAGCGTCTCCAGAGCTTTGGAGCGGTCTCGTGTGAACGGACACGTTTCTGGTGCCTGTTGCGTGTGGACGGGAGACTTTTTTTATCTCGATTTCGGTGTGACGAGAACTTTGGTTTAATAGGGATCAATCTTTTAATTTCCTTTATACCAGCGGTTCCCAACCTTTTTCAACTCGGGGCCCACATAAGAATCTAAAATATGTTCGCCGGCCCCACATTCAACCATAAACAATACGGGGGCTAAATAAAGTTCTGATTGGTCAACTCTGAACTTGTGACACGTTGTTAATCCAGTAGAACAGACTGCTGTCAAGGACAGTAATGACCGTTGCTAAGGAGGATTAAGAAAGAGAAAGGAAAAGAGGTTCAAATAAAGAAAATCGTAATAATTAAATGTTTCCACTCAAATCATGTTTTGCAAATTATTTGGCGGCCCACTTGCAATGCCTTCGCGGCCCACTAGGGGGTCACGGGCCACAGGCTGGGAACCGCTACTTTACACAGTATGTATTTTTATTTTAGCATATTGTGTTAGCATATTGTGCTGTACTAGGTTAAACCCCTTGCTAGAAACCTCTTGGTTTGGCTTTGCCTGACTCTCCCTCTCTTCTCCTCTCCCTCCAGTCCCTGTCCTCGGCCGTGGTGCAGCTGTACACCGCAGACAGGAACTCCATCTGGAACAAGAGAGGCTGCGGGGTGGCCTGTCTGGTCAAAGACAACCCGCTGCGATCCTACTTCATCCGGGTGTGGGACATCAAGGTGAGGACGAACAGAGCAGCACCTAAACACTGTAGTAGCTGAGGGATGATGGAACTCACCACCTATAATATAATATATGGTGCTGTTATGTTAAATGTCTGTTGTTCATGTATTGTGTCTTGATCTATGTTGATGTTTCACATGGAGCTGCTGTGATGCAAGTCACCTTTCAGACTTGATCTGGCCGTTAAAGTATTATCGTATGTGGTGTACCGCCATTTCATATTCCTGACCACCTCATCATTTTATAGCCACACGGTAAAGTCTGTGGGATGCTGTTGGATATATATGGTGAAGCATTTATTTAACTGTGTGTTTTCCCACAGGAGGGTAAGATGATGTTTGAACAGGAGCTGTACAACAACTTCAGCATCTACCTCCCCAAACCTTACTTCATCACATTTATCGGAGATGTGAGTTCTCATGTACTCTTTCTTGTCTTATAAATACCTTTTCTTCATTTTTTAGTCAATTTTAATTCTTATTCCTTCATCAAAATGCTGCTGTGAATGTTTGACTGATTGACATTGTGTATGCGACACCATACGATCACCAACACATTTTTATATATGTCTTGCTTGATTAACCCTGAGATGCCCTTAGAGTGACTGGACCCTCTTCTCCTGTTCTCTTTCTTGTCTTATAAATACTTTTTCTTCATTTTCTTCATTTGGAAAGCACATTTTTAACAAGAAAAAATATATTTTGGAAAGCAGTTTATTCCTGGAGTACAAATGCTTTGCTACAGACTTTATGTTCATCAGAAAATGTATATGAGAACTGTCACGGTGAGCCCACATCCACGTTGCCTACCAAAAGTCATTCTGACGTCTCTTGGCATCTTGTAACGCAACATTTTCTACATCTAAAGCAACAACTGAGCTGGTGTGTGCTGCAGCAGACCATGAGGAACGCGGGACAGCTGATAGTGCTGATGATGATTACAATTTGGGATGCTCCGATCGCCGGAATCAGTTTCGGCCAATCCCGATCGCCGATCCGATCGAGTGGGCGGGGCCTATGGGAATCTTCCATTTAAAGTGATGTTTAAAGCTCAGTTAATGGGGCTCATTCACTGGCGCTTCCACAAACGACAACCAACGTAATTATTACATTCAAATGAAGTACATTATTCAAGTTTCGTTAACTTTGGATAACAACACGGGACAGCCTGTCAGTATCGTCTCATGCCGCTCACTGATCCAGTAATGAGTGACCCGACAGAAGAATAAATATATGTATAACTAGTTCAGCTTGTTCCAGAGGTAGATAAAATAGCAAAGTGTGTTAGGTCTAACTCTTAGTGTGTGTGTGTGGCTCCGCTCACCGGTCCGTCACAGTGGGCGGAGCTGCAGGCTTTCTGCTTCACACACGTTGCATACCTCTATTTATTGTCATTTTCGGATCGGCAGAGAGTGAATATCGGGCGATAACGATCGGCGGCCGATCGATCGGAGCATCCCTAATTACAATAGTTTTTGAATAGCTTTTATAATAGTACTATTTTTAAATAAACTTTGTATGCACCATGTATACCAAAGCAAATTCCTAGTATGTGTAAACCAATTCTGATAAGGAACTGAATGGAAATCAGTTTGGTAGTTCCTTGACACTTTTCAATTGTATTGATTAGTGTGTGTGTGTGTGTGTGTGTGTGTGTGTGTGTGTGTGTGTGTGTGTGTGTGTTGTGGTGTGTGTGTGTGTGTGGTGTGTGTGGTGTGTGTGTGTGTGGTGTGTGTGTGTGTGTGTGTGTGTGTGGTGTGTGTGTGTGTGTGTGTGTAGAACTGCCAGGTGGGTCTGAACTTTGCCAGCGAGGAGGAGACGAAGCGCTTCCGCGGCCATGTGAACGAGCTCATCGGGAGAAGACAGAGGAAATCTGGTACCTACTTGCTGCTGCTGCAGACATGCCTACACACCTTCCTCCTGACCGAACATACCGAAAGAATGACGGGTTTAGAAAATGTGTATCTTGTGTTCCAAATTGTTTCTATGAGATCAAGTCTGACGTTATTCTTGCATTAGCTGTATATGCAACGTGAACAAAGACAAATATCTAAGACAAGAAACAAGGCAACAGACTTTTAACCTAACATTACAATCGCTGAATACAATATGTTTAAGACCCTTTAACCTACATCTGATCTGGGGTTGAAGTCTGTATTTTATTTTAGGATCGACCGGTAAACGAGAGTCTAACCTTATGAAATCATGAGATTCTGTATCTTCTATTGTAAGGGAAACTATTTATATTCACAGTTCAGTCTTTGAGCTTATTTCAAGTTAAATGAAAACCCGGATGCAGAAAGTCGTTTTCAAAAGCAGTCGTTTTGTCCCATCTGCTTCTGTCTATACTTTGCTTTGTCTTTTTAAAGGATGTTTTGGCTTGAGTTAATCACTTGGCTTGGTAGTGTGAACACAAGATCATATTCATTTCTAAACTTGTCATTTTTTTGTACAATTCTCAACCACACAGACCTGGGCAAAATGGTTTTAACTTCCATACATGACCCACATGAATTCTGAAGTACTACACAGATGCTTAAATCATACTTTAGGCCTGATATATGAGTCTATTCAAACCAACACTTCCCCAAAGAGTCATGTATGGGACATGTTTAAGAATGCTTTGCCCGGGTCTGCTGGAACTATACCATCTACTGCTTCCTCTGATTGACTTTGAAAACCCATATCACCGTTTTAAACCTTGCCGTCGTTAAGGTGCTCTGATGACACTTCCAGAGGCAAATCACAATAATGTTTTCTGTGGAATGTTTCTGTTAAATCCAGAAGCAAAACCTCTGCGATGCATCACAACACTGCCCTCTGGGGGTTGAACAAGTGTACTGACTGGCAAAAGACAAACATGGCAACGAGCATTGAGAGGAATTCCCTCATGGGCATAATATTTCCACAGTGTCATCAATTGATCACGGTTATTTTCTTTGAGTTATGCCTTCTTTTATTAATTAAGATTGAGCAGCAAAGAATTGTGTGTTTCTCGAACAACCTACTCTACTACAGTATATTTACTTTTTTTTAATCCAGCACCAACAATTAGACTTAACTGGCAAAAGACAACCGAAAGGCAATTTAACAAAAAAAATGTTTTGTTTTGTTTTGTCTTTCTATCCAATGAAATGAGCCGTGAGTGTTTGACTGATTGACATTGTGTATGCGACACCATACGATCACCAACACATTTTTATATATGTCTTGCTTGATTAACCCTTAGATGCCCTTAGAGTGACTGGACCCTACACTCTTCCATAAGTGGGTCAAAAAGGACCCGTATTAGAATAATGTGTGTTTATGCCATTTTGGTTAAGAACAATCACTTGTATAATATTTAGTATTTTGGTTCACACTAGAAATATTTAATTGTTCACTATTGATAATTTTAGACATCTTTAAAAACGTTTCCCAGAGGATCCCATAGAAATGCATGCGGGTCATTTTTGACCCACTTATGGAAGCTTGGGGTAGAAATACAAAAACTACAATTTCTTAAAATGTATAAAATTCGAAATGGCATGATATCCAAAACGTGTTTTTTGAGGAATAGCTGGAATATGAAATGATAAAAAATGTAATTACAAAGATACTTAAAGAAAACCTCACCGGGTCAAAAAAGACCCACTTATGCATCTAAGGGTTAAGACCGCCCGTCTTCCTGCTTCCTCTCCTTGGGGTCACTTCCTCGCCTTTAAACGGATCCTCCTTTAATCTGCTGCCCGTCAGCCGCCTGCACCGGGTGTCACATGATATCAACACGTCTTCTTCTTCTGTGATCTTCAGCCATTGGAAAATTCAAGCCGTCAGTTTTCTGGCGTTGAATTTATGTACGAATTTAACACGAGCAGTCGTGGCTGTGAAGAATGTCTGATTAACGTCTCCTAAAACGCGCTAACCACACACTTCGCTTGGCAAACTTCCCCTAACTTTCCATTCCGTGCGGCGCATGCACAAAGCCGCCGAGCCTCACACTCACAATAACATCTTATGTGACCTGCACCAATCAACCCTCTTTGTAAATCTCTGACTGACGCATTCGCTTCTCACTAACACAACCCACTAAATAGCACAGCATTGTAATGATTACTTTTCTCTGTGTGTTCACAGAGAAGAGGCGCGACCCTCCAAATGGTACGTTTTCAAATGTGTCCTGACGTTAGCTTCAGAAATAAACACGAGGGAAGTGGAGAGCGGGAATGGAAAGTGCTTTTCACAGACAGTCACAAAGGGCTTCACAAAGCATTAAGACATCATACAAATGAAGAAGTGCTAAAAACACAATACACAATAAAAAAATAAAATAGAATAAACGCACACACGTTACCTAAACGCTGCCCAAACAGGAATGTAAATTTAGATCACAAAAAAACTTCTGGAACTTACGAATGAACTATTCAGTACAGCCCTAATTACAATGCAGTGATATCACAGTGACCTTAAAGCAGGGGTGTCAAACTCAAGGCCCGGGGGCCAAATCCGGCCCGCCACTTCATTGTATGCGGCCCACAAGAGCTTGCAAAGAATATAATATGTTTATTATAAGGTTACGGGCCGCTTTACAGGAGCACGTTATATATATATTTATCTATGTATATTTATATAGTCTTAAAGTTACCACCGGCCCTTTGAGTGCAGCCATAATTCTAATGTGGCCCGAGATGAAATTGAGTTCATTTCTATAAACGATGTGCCCTCCATGCCCGCCCCGCTCTAATTACAGAAGGAATGCATTTGCAGAAACGCACACGTTGTTTGTGGACGAGCAGCACACCCACAGCCCGGGGTCGAGCTGGAGGCTGACGTGAAGCACGGTTTGAAACAGCTGGCTTATTAATACGTGTGAGCATGCGCACACATTTCCACGTTCAGCTGATGCTTATGTTTTAACAGCAGTCAGCCTGCGGATGCTTTTCGGGTCACGTGTGGTCAGATGCTGTCCACGTGACGTAGCTAAACCACCGTGTCACTCGGAGCTGGTGCAAACCATTTCTGGGATAACGGGTTGACTTTATTGACAGACTCTGCCTTGATATTCTATTCAAAGGAAAGGAGAATTAAAAGGATGCTTCGTCCGAGTTGTGTTCCTGTCTTGGATTTGTCATTTCTGAGCATCTTGTGTTTGAATCGGTGCCAACGTCATCCATGCCTGACCCACAGGAGCATCGCCTCTCCGTCTCCATCTGTCTCCCTTTAGCTTCCATACGCATCACATCCAAGTTCCCGTCTGTCATCTCCAGTTTGCTTTCCGTCTATTCTGCCCGTTTCTCATCAGTTCTGCCCCTTCATCGACTCTTTCCCTTTCCTGCCTCCGTCTTCTTGTCTTCTCTCACCGTGCTCTCCATCATGTTTTCAAACCCCCTGAGATTAACGTGGGATTACGCACGGATGGGGTTTTAACGTAAAAAAAGAATCCAGCACTAAATCCAGAATGATTTGCTGGGATTAGATTCATTTGTGTGTTTTGCAGGGAGAGGGAGGAGGCGGTAGTGGAGGTGGGTGGTGGGGGGGGGAATGTTCACTGCGAGCCAATCCGAGCAAAGATAATCTGACGGTGCTTCCCGCTGAGATGGAAAGTCAAAGGGATAGAAAATGATTGCAAAACAGATAGAAAATCTACGGAGCTCAGACACACGGATAAAGCGGGGACATTGGGTGAACACTTTGCATCGCAGGAAACTCTCGCTGTGATGGAAGGAATGTAAAAGGAAGTGGAAACTTAAAGTGTTGGCGGGCCCTTCTTACTTTCTGATGGCACTGCTGGATGTCTGCCCTCACAGCTCAGACAGCGTGTAGACTGTGTGATGGGGATATTACTTCAGTCAATGCGCTAAGTCCATCACAAGTTGGCTTATCTTCAGCGCTGGGTTTCTGGGAAACCTTTGCGATCATCGTTTGATTTCATGAGAATCTTTTCTCTGAGAAGACTGGACTCGATTCTGAAGAGACAACAATTGGATTGCGCTTTTCCTCGACTTACAACGTCATATTGAAACGAAAACTGTGTGTCAATCTTGGGAATGAGAATCTCCTGGATGTGACACCATATTTCTTGTCGGAGAAACAATACCTTAGATCTTTCTTCAACCAGAAGTCAGTTGTTGAACCCTGGATCTTCTTTGGACTCTCCATCTGAGATCTCTGTATCTCTCATGCCCTGCGAACACCTGCCACGATGATGTTCTGCACCACCTTCCTGTCCGCTCCCTCTGAGGATCCTAACTATGAAGTCAATGGAGGAGGTGGAGGTTTGAGTCCAGGGAGCTGCCTGACCTCTTTGCACTGCCTGGTTCTCCCTCAGGACACACTGTACCCACCCAACGCTCCCTGTCTCCGTACCCTCCGGAGAGGACGCTCAAAACCGGGTGGACAAAATGCTTTTAGGTGTCGGCATGAGCACCTGCGCGGCGAGAGAGGGCGGGTGTATTTGGGACCGGGTGAGGAGGCGACGCAGCCGCTCCCCCTCGCCATCGCCCAGAAAAACACCCAAAAGTCCATGTAGTGAAAGTTTCAAAGGTACGGAGGCAATGCTACCTCGTAATAGTGATTTAAATCCACGTTGTTTAGCGGTTCACATTAGTGCGTAGTTATGTGTGTCTTATCGCCTGCGTCCAGTCCAATTTAGTGTCGTCATGTGAAGAAGAAAAAGTGACTTATTCCTGTTCTTTAGATGTATGTACAAATGCAAAAAGTGCATCCATTATTCACATTCAAATACATTTCATTGTTTGTCCGTTTTATGTTGGTAGTCGAGCAAACTTGGGATCTATGGGTTTTCTCTCCGACGGCAATTTAGTCTCAACGCCCAATATATCACACACCGGTCATCGTACAGTATACGTTTTTTAAAGCTAATAAAAACGTAAATTCTTGACGGACCATAGCCAATGCTTTCAGAGCACCTTCTTCTGCCTCCTTAGCTCTCCACATGGAAACCCATTACCTGTCAAAGCCCAAACGTGATTTGTCAATTCTACCCAGACTACAAACCAAAGCCAGAAAGCCTCCAATCAAAACATGTGTTGCATTGCTGCCAGATTTCGCATTCGTACCGTATGCAGATATCAGATATCAGTGTTAAGTCCGATAACCCGGTGCCATTACTGCCTGTCATGGCCTTATTGAGAATAACATATCAAATAGAGTAAATAATAGACTGTCTTTTCACTGCTAAAGAAATAACAAACAGTTATGATGATTGAGTGGACTTGCTTAAAAAGGACCAAGACTAAAGGATGCTCACTAAACTGAAGTTCTACAACATATTAAAAGCTTTTATATCAATGACATTGTGAACTGTGCTTGTTATGTTTTGGTAATCTGTCATTTTGAAGCTGAATTATTAATTATTATAATCTCATTTATTTTAAGCCCAAATAAAATCCAGCTTCTTTTTTGCCAAACATATATTTTAGTCTGCTTTGGAAAACATTTATTCGGCAAGACAAGTTTATTTATAATAAATATAATAAAATAAACACAACATGTATATACAACCCATGATTAAATGGCACACTACAGTGCGAACATGAACAGCTCGATTAAAAGCAGCGGCAAAAATATATGTTTTCAGTCTCGATTTGAAAATAGTACGAGTTTCTGCGGACGTGCAGACCCGTCCCAGAAGACCGGAGACACCCTGATGGTTCATAGCTATGTAGGAGATCGTTGATATACTTTGGTCCTAAACCATTTAGTGATTTTTATTTTATTCATTACGTAACATAGGAAGCACTGCTGTCCCTAAAGAAGCTCCATGTTTGCTTTTCATAATAGACCTTATTTCTGACCCAGGTCATTTTACTCCACGTTAAAGTAGATTTAGTGCAAAACCCCACATCTAAGATTTGCCTCTTTTTATATTTCAGTGAAACAATTGACTTCTAAGTTTTCCACACGTTGTATTATATATACCCTAATCTTTATTGTCCTTCATTCTCAAGGCCCGACGTTGCCCATGGCTACGGTGGACATCAAAAACCCAGAGATCAGCAACATGCAGCGTTACAACAACAACTCTCAGGTGAACAACATCGTGCACTCGGCATTCCCAAAGAGGGAGAAGAAGGGCAAGCCCAAGAAAAAGAGGCTGACCAAGGCAGACATCGGCACTCCCAGCAACTTCCAGTGAGCCACAAACGTCTTTTAAAAACTCTTTATCCCATTGGTGGAGCCTGAATGCTTTAGCTGTCGTCTACATTTGTATCTGAGGCTTTGTGGAGAGACAATGAGGCTGAGCTAGGTTCAGAAATTGTCTTTAGTCCGTGTGGTCATGCTTTTGATGATTGTTTGTGCTACTTTGTTCATTTAACATCTTGAACTTTAACTTAAGTACAGACTTTTATACTTTAAACGCGTCAAAGTAGCCTCGCGACTATGTCATACCGTGATGCATATTGTGCCGTATGGTTTGTGTGATGCTGCAAACTTTGAATGCATTCTGGCTATAGGCGAGAGAAACACATCCTGGTACTTTCCCTCTGCGCAAGGCCACGCCCCTTTTTGATTGGCAGTAAATACAGATTATGAAGTTTTCGCCTATTACGTCGAAAAATATATAATACTGCACCTTTTGTGTCGACAAGGAGCCCAATGATGAGGGTCAATAATTGAACAATGTTATTCGACGATGTGCGTCAATTTATAGTTTAATAGATATCATTTAAATGAATAGAGGATGGATGTTCGTCAGTTCGGCAGGCCGCAGGCTTACATTAAAACTGTCATTTCTGAATTAAATCGATTATTTTACTGTCCTTTTTTTTCTTGGAGGAAGTAAAGAAAATCCTTATCCTGGATAATTTGTTGTTGTTTAAGTAGACCCTCCAGAAAGACGCGGGCAAAAATCCTTGATGATGCGATTATTAAATCATGCGGGGATTTTATGTGATTTTCATAAATATATATATTTTTAAATATTGGGCTGTCTTATTTATTCTCTCTCACACACAACCTGCCACTAACGTTAAACCCCTTTACTATTCAATTAAACACATTCAATGTTTATTTATTGTAAAAGCAATTGGGCTTTAATCATGGGAGGCCTGTGGTGCAGTGTCTTGTGAGTTGGTATTCGGATCAGGGGGTCACAGGTTCAAACCCCACTGCAGTCAGCATGTGGTTGTGTCCCTGAGACACTTCACCCCAAATTGCTCCTGTTGAGTATGTAAGTCGCTTTGGATAAAAGCGTCTAACAAGTGACATGTAATGTAATTAATCACACACACACACACACACACACACACTTCTCCGCCTCATTCTGTTTTCATTTACTCGTTCGTTATCTGACCAACTTACATCTTGTCGGCTCCTCACCTCGTTTCTTGTAGCCCTCGAGGAGGTTTGGAGGTCGATGCCTCGGTGAACGTGAGTTGTTTGGCTTTCTTATCCGCAGCAGCAGAAAGCCTTTTCGAATGTTTGAATGAATCAAAGTGGGTCGTCACCGTCGATGTTCTCTTAAGCTCCAACACACAGTTGCAGAATAGTTTCCCCCCACTTTCGTGCAAGACATCGGGAACTGCTTTGCCCGGTCTTTAGCAGAAATGTTCGTCGGTAAATGAGATGGATTCGATTTTTTCATCTTGGTGTTTTCTCACTCTACGGTGTTGTTTACCTTCTGTGATGCGCGAGCTGATGAAGTCGCATCATCATCATCATCATCATCATCATCATCATCATCATCATCATCATCATCATCACTACTTCACTTCAAGACGAGTACGGGGATTATGCGCCCTTTTAATAAATATGCGCCCTTTTGCTGATTATGCGGTAAATTATGCGATCGCATAATCGCGTTTTTCTGGAGGGTCTATTTAACGTGCAATACACAGCAGCTTTAATACACGATGATAGCATTAAAATGATGATTAAATAGTGTTAATCTGTTCGGTTCAAGACACAACTGCAGATTACACAGATTACACACAGTACAACAGCTCCATGACTGTAGGTCGTTGAGTTTATTCTACTTTCTTATCTGACTCCTATATCCCATGCCCAAATAAGGACTGGTTATCTGGACGAGGCTTTAATCCAGTCGGGAGTCCGTTAGATTCTAATCCTATACAGTGTGAGGAGTTATTGGTAACGCAGGAATATCGGAGTGATGCTTTCAGGAATAGTCCGAGGCAGCTTTCTTATTCTTTTAAGCGATTCTGCAGGTTACCACTGGGCCCGCGGGAATTCAAAAAACAGAGGAGTGTATGGCTGCAATGTATTGAACTTCTACTTGTGTGTTTCTTCCCTATTCTGAGGATATGTGCTGCATTTATCTTCACCTTCTCACCAGCTCTCCCTTTCTCTTCCCTCACAGGCACATCGGGCACGTAGGATGGGATCCAAATACCGGTTTTGATGTAAGTGCAAAACAAGCATGTATTTGAAAAGTGTTCATATGCGTGTCTCACACATCGTATGCTGCCTGGCCTCTTGCTGATCTGATCCTCAGTCACTCATCCCTCATACGGACAGACTCTTCAAATTGTATTTCGCTTCCAAAAATATTAAACGGAGCTGCGCAGCCAAGTCCTCATCCGGAGGGTTACACAAGGAGGGAAGAGACTCAACCTGCATCTGCATAATCCATGGACTCAGTCCCAAAAAAAGCCTCATCGGTAATTATAGCGTGCAGGACGACGAGCACCAGATCCCACGGGTCAGAGGATTTACCGTCAGTAAATGAAAAAGATGAATCCAGATGATTTCATAACTTAAAGCTTTCAAGGACTGATTTCATTGGATGACGTCAGTCAGTGTTTCCGCCAGACCGGGGCTGAGAGGGCGTCCACCAAGTAGGGATGGGATTCATTAAGGTTTTAATGGTACTGCTACTTTTATCGATACCGCTTATCGACCCGGTCTTTTAACGGTACTCTTATCGGTTCTTTTGGAGAAAGAAAGAAGGTGAACTAACTAAACAAATTGTGAACAAAACTAACATTGCTTTTTATTTAAATTAAATACACAAGGCAAGTTTATTTATATATAGCACTTTTCGACAGGCAATTCAAAGTGCTTTACAAAAAACGAAAGACATTAAGAAAATGGCATTTACAAATCAGTCATTAAAAAGAAAAGCTAATAAAATAAACATTAAAAGAAAAAATACATGGATAAAATAATATTAACATAATATTTCACATCAAAAGAAACAACAGTGTTTTAACAAATGGTATTAAATAATGTGATGACAGAACTGTAAACAGAACAGCTGAAACTTTAACAGACTAAATAACTCAGTTACCTCTAATCTTTAACCCATGTTTGTATCATGTAGTTAACTCCGTGTGTTGCTGCTTGCACACAGAACACCTGACGTGGAAACGCTCCTCGTGGGACGGGGCTACAGAGCTGCTAGAGAGACAGTGGAACCCGGTGCATTCCTCCGTCTGCATGTGGAGCACTTTTGATAAATGTTTAGACAAATTGCTCGTGTTACCGCCCTCACGTGCTAAGCTCTTATTGCACTTTAGGTAACGAGCATTGTCCACATCGAGACGGGTAAAGTGTAGCTACACCTCGGAGCGCGTTCTCTTCGCCATCTCCTCGATGTGTGTGTGTTGCTACATGTACATTGACGGGAGAGAGAGATCTCTCGTCTGGATTGGAAAGATTGAAAATACTAAAAATAATCATAGACGCATTTTGCAGTCTTTTTGCGTATTAGAAACGGAGTTGGTGACACGAAGACTGAAATGTTTGTGTAGCAATAATACATAGGCTATGACATATTTTTGACACGGGTAATCTGTGACGTTTCGGTCTCTCAAAAGTTGGGCCATTCTGTCCTCATGCGCCACTGAGCAGCTCTCGTAGGAAAGAACGAGACCCCGCCTCCCACGCTGTATCCAGTTCTTATTATCCATCCATGGCGTCCACCCGAGAGCGGGAGTGTGCGCACTGCTATTTTGATGAGCGTCCCTTTGATCTCTTTGCGTATCAGTGATGGGAATTCCATCTCTTCTCTCGCTAAGAAGAGCTCTTCATGTTCATGTCACCACAGTTTACCACGGAGCCTCTGTTTCGCCGCTGCGATGCTCCGGCGCTCGCAGTTCACGCTCCACTAGCACCCCCCGTGGAGGCTCGCCGGCAGTACACTTTCCGTCACAGGAACACGCTTTGCTGGCGGCGAAAATAATCCCACCAGACTCCTTCGCCCCTGAGGGATGTCCTTTTTCCTTTTCGTCATTTCAAGCGATAACAACTCTCGATCTTCTCTCGAATTATTAATTTTTTTGGACGCCCTCGGCTCGAGTCAGATGACGGCAAGACGCCCCCCTGGCGGAGACGCTGACGTCAGTTGAATAAAGCCTTTAAAAGCCTCACGAAATGAGCACGGGATATCTTTCATGGTCGTACTGCTACGTTAATTATCTCTTCTTTCCTAACCTTACACCAAAGGTGATGTCGGTAAAGAACTTCATATAGAAGTGATGATCCACCCACAAAGTATTGAACACTTTAAGAAGTCGGGAGTTTTCTTAGTATAGCTCAGCAACTGGAATCCACTTGAGTAATAATGGACATAAACAGTGACACGAGGAAGGAAATACATAGAATAGGATCTCAAGTAGAAAGAATGTGATACGAAGGAGTAAGAATAAGTACAAAACGATATGTATTACTTATTTATATTCAGACTGCTTTATAGTGTAAAATCCGTCTATATTAAACATGTTTATATATTTATAGCATACCGTTCCTTTCTCTTAAATCATAACCCCACTCTCTGTCTGAAACTTTTTGTTTTGCTTACATTTTAAAGTACTTTTCTTGCTATACATCCAATCCAACTTTATTTATATAGCACTTTAAAACCTTCAGACCAAAGTGCCGTACAGAGAGACAGGCTCACATTAAATAAATACATTTAAAATAAAAGATACAAACGCAAAACAAACGAGAATAAACGTAATAATTAAAAAATAAAAAACAGCCATCTAATAAAAACAATAGACCACTGAAAGCAAATAAAAGCAACTTGTTTCCGAATGCTCAGGAGAAGAGGCGGGTTTTAAGACGGTGTGGGAGCCTGTCTGATGAGCAAGGGCAGGTCGGTCCACAGTTGATTTGTGCAGGTACAGGATATAGAGGCACCGTCATCAATACCCAGGATAGTGTATTATTCAGAGCACTATATATATATATAACGTAGCCAATCATGGTCATTCAATAATGATTTCTTCCTGGTTGGCTCACGAAAGAAAATCCCTGGTAGTGTTACCCCACGCCACCAGGGGGCAGCACAACAGCTAGTATTATTATTGTCGTTTTTTAAAATAATTTGTAGTTTATATTGTAGTTTATTGAAAGTCTACTTTTCTGAAGTTGTCTTCACAAAGGATTCACAAATACTTTTTTTAAATGTCTGATTTAATGGCACAGAATTGATGTTAATACAGTTTGGAGCCCCAATGAGAATGATCCATTGTATCTCTGTTAGTTACATAATAATTCAGTACAATAATCCAAACATGTGGTTTCCTCCTTCAGTTGAATAACTTGGACCCAGAGCTGAAGAATCTGTTCGACATGTGCGGCATCTCCGAGGCTCAGCTGAAGGACAAGGAGACCTCCAAGGTCATCTACGACTTCATCGAGAAGAAGGGAGGTGTAGAAGCTGTCAAAAATGAGCTACGGAGACAAGGTAACGCTCTTTAGATGTTGGAAATACAGATGGCGTTCGGATCTGGGAAGATAAAATAGATTATATTCTCGTTGAAACAAAAGAGGGGAAATCCATCACTTTTGACGGTAATCGAACTGGTCGTGTTGTCCTCAGGGCCGCCCAGCTGGAGCGGTAGGTTCCTCCGCATGCTGCTCTGCATGTCCACTTTAAATGATAGTGTTTTTGCTGTTGCTAAGTTACTTCATTGTTTGCCCTTTTGGTTTGTTCTTGAGTTTGGCTTTTGATCATTATCTGACCCGCGAGACATTAAATATCGTTGTGGCGCTAAGAGGCTAAACTTGGCTTAAGGCTGTGAGGCGTTGTCAAAAAGAGTCCGTTCAGAAGCTGAAGGTTAATCATGTTTCATAAACAAAAAGGAAACCTACGATAGCATAACTAGGACCACGCGTCAGCGAAAAATCAAATCAGCAGATGCTCACCCTCTAAAAAACACACGCCGGAAGTGCTAAAACAAATACAAATAAAAGTGGTGTAAACAAACCACAGGTGGTCCGGCGCGGGGTCTTAAAAGTATTAAAAGTTGATAAATCAATTTAGCGAAACATTAAGGCGATTAAAAAGTATGAATGTATCATGGCGTAGGTGTGTGGTGTGATTCTGTGTAGTTTATTGATGGCGTCCCGTTGGGTTTGACGTCGTCTGAACAGGACGCCGCACGCTCACTGCTTGATAGCGAGCGAAGGTCCGTTTACACCGGTTGCTAAGCAACATCGTTATGGGGAAATGCAAGTCTGCGTCCAAATGGCTGGAAGATAAGGAGGAAGGACAATCAATACTGTATATAGTCAATGTGAGGTGAAGTGTGTCGCCAAGGTAACCGGTTAGAACTCAAAGGAGCGATGAGGTCTTAAAATGTATGGAGAGGGTCTTAAAAAAGGTCTTGAAAGGACTTGACTTCAGGCTTCCTGCGTACACCCTGATATGATAATAAAACGACAAATAAACTCAGGCTTAATAGCATTTTGGCTCCTCCAGTTTCTAACAGCAGGTGAGCGCTGCCCCTTGTGGTGTGTTCGTATAACTGCACGATGCTTTTTTGACAGTGCTGTGAAATTCTTTGTGATCATCCAGATCTTCTGTCCGTATGAACATATTTTTGGATCAAGTGTAAAGAGGACATGAGAGGAGAAAATAATTACATAATGATATTGAAGTGACTGGTGATTGTGTATATATAGGTGTAGACATGTTTTTATACATATTTTGTATTCGGGATTGTGGGAAACCGTAATAAAGTTGACTTTGATTAAAAATAAAAATCAGATAAAATGTCACCGGTACTAAATATGCAATTTCTTAAAGTTGTCTGTTTATCGTCTTTTATCTCCAGCTCCTCCTCCTCCTCCATCCCGAGGCGGCCCTCCTCCTCCTCCCCCCCCTCACCACACCTCAGCTCCTCCCCCCCCCTCCTCCCGCGCGGGGTCGAGGAGCCCCTCCGCCTCCCCCCCCCTCCAGAGCTCCTGTCTCCGCGCCCCCTCCTCCTCCTCCATCCCGACCGGGCATGTCCGCTCCGCCTCCTCCGCCGCCGCCTCCCAGCAGAGGCTCCCTCCCTCCTCCCCCTCCTCCTGCCCACGCCTCGATCCACGTGGCTCCTCCCCCTCCGCCTCCTCCTGCCTCGACGGAAGGACCCCCGCCTCCCCCTCCTCCCTCCCACCTCCTCCTGGTCCTCCTCCCCCCCGCCCCCCCCACCCCCCATGGAGGCTAACGAAGGAGAGGTGCCCAAGTCGGCCCTGCTGAGTCAGATCAGAGAGGGACGCCAGCTGAAGAAGGTGGAGCAGAAAGAGCGGCCGGTGTCCAACAACACGGGCAGAGACTCGCTTCTGGTGCAGATCCGACAAGGAATCCAACTCAAAGTGGTCAGCAGCCAATCAAATATCAGAATCAGAAATCATTTATTAGTCCCGCAGCGGGGAAATGCATAACATTTATATTCAGTTTCATATTTAATATTCCATCCCTCACATACTTATGTATATCAAATAACTTATATATTTTGTTTTTGTTAATTTGTAAATTCAACATGTATATTTTTGAGAGAGAGAGAGAGAGAGAGATATATATATATACACAAATACAAATACGAAAAGTTGAAAATATGTTCTCATCTTTACCCTGTGCTTTAACTGGCTTATCGCTTCTCTACAGAGGGAGGAAAATAGCGATTCGACTCCTTCCACCCCCGCCCTGTCGGCAGGCATCGTGGGGGCCCTGATGGAGGTGATGCAGAAACGCAGCAAGGCCATTCACTCCTCAGGTACAAACACACACACATCCACCACCTCCCTGCCCATCAACTCTCTTATCATCTTTGTTCTCTGCACAGTAGAAAGTGCACATAAGTACACTTAATATTTACTTAACATTTAGTCCAAAGCAACGAGTCAAACCAAACTGTCTTAACACAGCACAGTACCTGGAATCCATGTTAGTAATAATGAACATAAACGGTGACATTTGGAAGGGAATGCATCTCAAATCTACAGATGAGGGTCTTAACATCTGGACTTATTGTCACAAATAAGTACAAAATAAAAAATTACTAATAAAATAAGTAGAAAACAGCAAATTCAAAATGATGAGTGTTTGAAAAGGAGTAAGAATAAGCACAAAATGATATTACTCAAATTAATTTATATTCAGACTTTGCTTCAGGTGTAATATCCAATCTACATCAAACATGTATATCAGTGGCGAACCGTCAGGGCCTTCGAGGTATTCAGAGAATACCCTGGAACACTAAATCTAAACAAATCAATTTAATTATATAAATAAAATGTAAGTCAAATGAATAAATGAGAATGGTATCCGTGTTGTGGATCTGTAATATCACAGTGTTTGTCCTTCTCGGTCCATGCACTTCGCATGTCAGTGGTTTTGTGTTCGGAAAAAAAAAGCAAACAATCAGATATTTGGTAGAATATCCTTCAACCATGGTATTCTACATCCTTGATAGAATTCAAGGTTCTTTATTTGTCATACGAACATAGCTACAGTGTAGTCATGCCGATGAAAATCGTAGGTCACAAGCTTCTCCAACCGAGCAACACAATAATACAGAAAAACAGAAAAATATAGTGCAAGTAAATATTAAAACCTGGCCGTTGCACTGAATGAGAGCGTACCTTTGGACTGACAGTTTGATCAACCAATCATATTGATTTGTAGCCAATGGGCGTGTTCTTTCAGAGTTCCCCTCGGTTCCAAGGTGCTCTCGAAGGCCCGCTAGTTCAGGGGTGTCGAACTCAATTTCATCCCGGGCCACATTAGCATCATGGTTGCACTCAAAGGGCCGGTTGTGACTTTAAGACTATATACATATTTAATATATATAAAATAATGTATTATATTACATAATTTCCTCTGCATTGGATTATTATCGGATAGGGTATAACTTCATAATTAACTACGTCTGAAAGCAGAATTCCAGGGCAAATAATTGCAGTGTGCATGTCACAAAACGAGATGCATTGTGGGACATGTAGTTTATGGGCAACCTGCTCTGTAAAGTGGAATGTAACCGTATAATAAACGTATTATATTCTTTGCAAGCTCTTGCGGGCCACATTGAATGAAGTTGCGGCGTGTCTACCAGTTGTGATAGACACGGTTCGCCACTGATATATTAATATACATATATATTCAGTTCTGATTATTTCACTGTTCATTTGAGTGGAGAAGTTTACCTTGCCTCTGAAACCTCTAAATGGAGCCGTTTGTTGACATTTTGCGTCACTAACTGCAAGTCAAATGACTCGCTGTCGCCCAAAAATAAATTAGACTTTCCCCACTTCCTCTTCGGCCTCGAACATCCCTCTTGGTTCCTTTTTCTCTATTGGGGAAATACGTCTTCCCTTGAAGTAAGACAATAGAAAGTGATATCCTTTTCAACAGACGGAAGGAAATGACACCGTTTTTCTTGCTGCTATAAATCCATCTTTATTTGTCTGGAGAATACACATTGTTCGACATCTCTTCTTCTCTCCCACAGATGAAGACGACGACGATGAAGATGATGAGGACTTTGAGGATGACGATGAGTGGGAGGACTAGCGATATTTCATCTTTTGTTCCGACCCTCCCTTATCCGTGGACGACACTAAAATAGTTCCTAAAAGAAACTTTAATTACAAAACACTAACTGTAAATGTTCGATCAACTTGCTGTATATTTGTGTCGCCTTTTATGCTTCTTTTTATTTTTATTTTGTATTAATCTGTGCATTACCTCATTTAATCTGTGATTGTTTGACATTTTCATATTTTAGGTCGTTGTTTCTCGATCTCCATCTTCTCTGCCGGCTCCATAATGTGTCTTGATTGCAAGCCGTTTTCCCATCTCTCTGCATCCTTACCTCCACCTGTCGCTTCATATCTGCCTCCTCCCATCCCACATGTTTCCTCTTCCATGTCCCCCTTCCTGTCTACTCAACCTTCTCTTTAGGTCAGTGCGTGAAGGGAGGGCTCAGTCGCCTCAAGTCCTTCATCAATCGTGTCTTCCATGTCCGTCAGAAGGGAAAAAACTATTTTCATAACCGATTGCTCTCTAGTTTATTTGTACTTATTCAAAGGAACCTAGTTTAGCACTCGTATTTTCTTACAAGGAAAAAGGAGAAAAAAAACTATTTTTTGGAATATATAGCTTCATTCGCTGTCGACTGTACATTCGCTCCAGAGTTTGAGTCTTGTTATATTTTTGCACAGATTGAAAGAGGAGACTCGGCGCTTGAATACAGGACATTTTCAGAGCTGTATCATTTTGGAACATAAGCTTTAATAAATGAGGACATTAAGCATTTCAAACCCAATACACTACAAACGGTATGCTACACATGTAGGTAGCCCCAGTGTTATGGTCGGCTAGTCATCGTGAATTATTGTTATTTTTGTTTGTTATTGTTACACTACAGGTTCAATTGAGATTGTGCTTCTTTTCTTCTTTTTTTCGGAGTATTAATAAACGACTGTTTGTTGGAATCAGGTCATTCATTATGGAATAGCCTAAAGACATTTTAGTTTGCTTGTCCCGGGTCCATATTCTACTGTACAGAAACGGTGAGGATAAAGTGATTTCCTGTAGACACCAAGTTAGGGAGAAATAACAGATCTATTGCACTATTCAAAAAAAGGTATCAATATTTTCTATCCTGTAAATCATGAGGTAGAAACGGCTTATTAAAAATAACTAAGTGCTCAATTATCCCCTGAAAATAGATACTGACATGTATTTCATCTTTAATAAATCCTATTTACATATAATTACTAGCTGCTAATTTTTGTAATAAGACAATCATAGTGGCATGACATGAACGAAGTTAGTAATCTTCCCTCTATCATTTTATTTCAGCAGAACGTACGTTGGTTTTATGGCCCATGATGCGGACACTCGGCAGTTAGCATTGCTAAGCTAAACTGTAACTTGCTTAAAGGTGGGGTAGGTAAGTTTCAGAAACCGGCTCGAGATACACTTTTTGTTATATTCCATGGAATGCTCTTAACATCCCGATAGCAATGAATATCTGAAGTGCTTTGACACAAAATCCATACAAAAAATGTCATCTGTAGAAGCCGTAATACTGTAAAAAGTACAACGGCTAAAGTAACTGGATGGCCTCCCTGCCTGTCAGCCTTCCATCGGGGCACACACTGATCTCGTGCCCTCATTGGTCATGTGCGCGTTCGTGTGTGTTGGAGGAGGGGCTCTGTGAGGACGTGGCAGATTTTCTCCGGTTGTGTATTTTCAAATTCTAGCGATCTCGAGTCGGTTTCTCAAATTTACCTACCCCACCTTTAAGAGGCAAGAGCAGCTGCTTAAAACACATGTGGGTCATTCCAGAATTGGAGGACACCCCCATATAAAAGTGTTAATAATCCATGTCCTAAAAGCTAAAACATGCACTTGTGTTAAACATACTTGTTTAACACAAAATGTATTGTATTGTTAGACAAAATGTATATAAAGTTGTAGAAAAAGTGGTTTCAAAATATTATTTAAATGATCAAATGGCTCTCGAACACTCCCTAAAATGGCATTGTTCTCTTGTCCCCAGTTCTTGGTGACCAACTTGCATGTCAAATATAAATATAACATTTAAAATAGGAATTTTATTTACTTGTTTTTGGTATTATTCTATTGATATATGTCTCTTGTAATGGTGAAATGAATTTGTTAAATCATAAACATATTTTAAATAGCAGTAATTGTGCACAGAAGGTGTGTCCCTCAACATGCGCTCAACCCTGTTACCCAAACCTGTTTAGATTGGCAGAGGAAGTGAACAACCTGTAAGTCAGATGACACAGTGGAAAGGACATCAGCAAGCCATGTGCTAGTGCCATGGGTAGACCACAACTAAGTCCTCTCTTTTATTTTTCATATTTGTACAATCTTTTCCAGTCTTAAAATAGTGTGGCACTCTGACCCACTCAGCCCTGTTACTCATATTATCAGAATAAAGCATATTCATTTCAAAGTTATCTTTCTTTCATTAGATATCCAAGTGTGTCCTTGCCTTGAAAGTAGCATTACATGCTACATCTAGCAATACTTCCTGAGGTTAAAGCTCAAATTAGCATTGATTTCCAACCCTGTTACTCTAATTAGAGTAACAGGGTAATTCTTCATTGGAAAATATACATGTGATGCCTTAGCTGGGCAAATCACTTTTTTTTATAGTTTATCTGTTTTTCCTAAATACATTAAAAAAATATATAAAATAAAAGGTTCATTGTTCATGTTGGTGTCTAAATTGTCCTGCAATTCTGGAATGACCCATGTAACAATTACATCAAAACCTTCTATAATGGTAGCACAAATGGAGAAAAACGATGTATTTAATCGAACAATATCTAGTTAAAGTTAGCTAGCATTAGCCTGTATATGCTACCCGGTCAGACCAGGCTTTAGCAGCAAGAGTGTATTGCTACACAATTATTCCTAAATAATTCAAAACGTTTTAATTCCTCAATTTAATCTTTGCGTTAAATCGCTCTTAACTGCTAACCCCATCTTACTTTTAAGTGGTAAAATATAAATATTGGCCTTCCAGTCTGCCATGTTAGCCTAACAAGTAGCATGCTAATATTGCTATCATATTTTAGGTTTTAGCAGATTTCATACAAAATGTCTTTATCACGGTGTAACACAGGTCCAACAAACACACAGTGGCCTGTCCAAATCTGTTTGCTTTCTCACGGTTAAAATTATTTGTCTTTTAGAGACACATTTCCACTTGTTTGATGTAAGAAATTACCTTTAAGATATGTTGAGGGGAAAACCTAGCCATGTTGTTGCTGATGTAAGCTTCTATAGCGGTTAAAAAGATGTTATGGACCACTAGTCCAAGCCTTATCAGTGAGGCGTGACAAATAATGAATTCTTATTTTGTTCACTCCAATAAAAGGTTGTTATTTACGTACACTTGCATTTTGGCTTCCTCTACCTTCAAAGCCTCTCATATAGATGTGCCTTAACAAAACATGTTTTTAGGATTCATCATTTCCAGTGTTACAGAGGGCAATGATGTCTCAAGGTTGCTGTGTGTGTGTGTGTGTGTGTGTGTGTGTGTGTGTGTGTGTGTGTGTGTGTGTGTGTGTGTGTGTGTGTGTGTGTGTGTGTGTGTGTGTGTGTGTGTGTGTGTGTGTGTGTGTGTGTGTGTGTGTGTGTGTGTGTGTGTGTGTGTGTGTGTGTGTGTGTGTGTGTGTGTGTGTGTGTGTGTGTGTGTGTGTGTGTGTGTGTGTGTGATGGATACAGGCCTCATCACCGGCAGTAGACGGGCATTGGACAGATCTGGGAACAGCTGAGCAGAGGATTATCACACTCTTTACTTCGACATCAACAACTGAGCCAGGAGGAGTGAAGCTGTGTGTCTGACTGTTCATCAGGGCCAATGGATGTAGGATGAAAATCACGAAATAGCTTCACTTTCCACGGTTAGATCAACGCCACGCTGTGTGTTTTATGCAATAGGAATTATGATGAGGAAAAAACATGTTTTATCATCTGTTGTTTTCCTGGCAGTTTTTGGCTTTCCTTTCAGGGATGTTTTTCTGGGAATGTAAGACTGTTTGTTCAAGTTTATCCTTATTCGTTTTATTTCCTAGTCACTTTAACTCTCGGAAATTCAATGTTGTTTTCGATTATGACAGCTGCGTAATTTATTTGTTACCCTTAGTGACCCTTAAAAACCATAATAACGATGTAACAGTTCAAACTGTATATCCAATTTCTCAAAAGAAGAGGTACATTAGTGTAAGAGCTGCACTTCCAACAATATTATAAAAAGTCACTGAAAAAATGTACCTTAATTAACTGTCACAATAACGACCACAACAATCATACGCCTGTAACATTTATTTTTAGGCGACGGTCCTCATCAGCTTTAGTCCTGAGTGCTGCAGAGTTTATGAGGGGATTAGAGCGGTATTACACTTTCCACGAGTGTGTCAGCAAGACTCGCTTCCATAGCTACACCCTGAAGAACACACACAATACACACAAGCATTTATAGAAGTGATGTGGCACTATTTGCCTTTAGATTATTTCCATTTTACCACTCATTGTTCACTGTGTGGCTGTTAACGTCTCTTACATCACCGTGGGACTCTTTTTTTGGGAGAAAGTGCCTCATAATGCCTGATACAATGTACACAATTATTGCTGTTACGATGCAGCAAGACATTAAATAATCAGATTTTAGCTGAGCAGGAATCTTAATGCAACTCTTAGTGAAATTGCCCTTAAAGCCAGATGTTAAACAAGAGCATGTTGAAGAAATATGACGTAAACTCGTGTACACTTAACAGTTATGATGACTTGATTTCCCGAGCGTGCAGAAAACCCCCGTCATGAATTGTAAATGAGGAGAATTGACCACCCTGAGTGTTGAGAAACAAGCAGGAAGTCTCCATGTTATGCATTTTGTGGATATATTTGGACAGATATGACAAAGTGCTGTGCTTGAGTAAGTGAAGTTGTATTCTTAGGACACTTAGTCTGAGGAATGCATTGTGCATACTGAACTGATGTGGGAATGCCATTGAGAACTGCTTTTCAGTATGTGGAGGGCATACTGCACCATTAGTATTTAACATAAAACCTTAAAGCATGGGTCGGCAACAGGCGGCCCATTGTTGGCCCGCCAGCAATAATATTTGACCCGTAATTTTGATAATCAAAAATAAAATATTATTTTGAGATTTTTTTTTATTTATTTATTGCAACATAGGACCGAGAGTCGCACATCAGGGTTTCCGTTAGCCGGTAATTACCGGTTTTTATCTGGTCAAATTCATTAAAAACCGGTAAATTCAAAACCTGTTGGTCAAAATGTCTGGTGATAATTAGGGAGGCTCCGATCGATCGGCCGCCGGTCATTATCGGCCGATATTCACTCTTAATAGTTTGATTGGTGCTCTCTATGAAGGCCGATCAGGAGAGCTGGATCTGATCGATATGGACATAAACGCGAGTGAAGTGTAACCGGACCCGAGAGAGATCAGATCAGCTGCTGCATAATCACCTGAATCTGAACTTTTCGATCTGTAACGATTATAAACTGAAGCGATATAAAAATGACTCCCATTAACTGAGTAAATCAGCATTACCTGTCATAGTCCGGTGATTACCTGCAAACAAAAACTTTGCTACACCATTCTTATTATTATTATTATTATTATTATTGAAACATGAATTTGTCCGGTAAAATAAATTCTGTCCCGACATATACATTCATAATATCAGCGGAGGGAGGGGAGGCGGCGCTGTGGAAGAGCAGAGCGCGAGGGAGAGCCGTCTTCTTTCGTTTACAAGCTTCAAACATGTATTTATCGTGTGATTTTGGAAATAAAAGTTCCATATTCTGAAAGCCAAGACTTTGTTTATTTAAAATCACAAAACACCCGAAAAACTATTTTTTTACGCAAATCCACGTTTATTTTTCAATGAGCCGTTGCGATTTCCGACTGATTTCGATAGAGCGGGAACATATGGCAAATGTGTGGTTGTGGGGAACCAGGTCATTTAAAGTACTTATTTAACTATTAAATACATTGAGTTTGAGTAAAATACTTGGTTACTGATTAATTTAGGTTATAATATATTAAATTGCAAAACATGCTGTAATTGATTTATTTTGTCCTTTAATATTTTTTAAAGGTTTTCAACCTGAAAGAATCCTAATGTGTCCTTGAAAAGTTGAAATAAAGAAAAGAAAAAAGGATTCCAGTTGTCCATGCGTCCTCTGTTGCCCCTCAAGCCTCTCAAATGTGCAAACACTCAAATAAATGCCAAAAACCCAGAGAACTTGACAATACTTATCAGAATAAAAGTGTTAAATAACACTGCTCGCTAGTTAATAACTCTACTCAGTGGAGGCTCGTCCATTGAGGAAAGGGAGGACCATCCTCCCTACGATTTCAGAGACAAATTAACTTTGAAAAGAACAATAAATACACCTTAAAGATACGTCTGTTAAAATACAGATACTAGCCCTGGCTTTGGGCAACACATCCTCACTCCCAGGTCGGCCTATGTTGACGTTATGTCAAGTCCCCTGCCGGCTTTTTCCAACGCAAGGGGGGGGGCCTTAGCGTCCATTTTCAACGCCAGGGGGGGGGCCTTAGCGTCCATTTTCAACGCAAGGGGGGGGGCCTTAGCGTCCATTTTCAACGCAAGGGGGGGGGCCCTTAGCGTCCATGTTCAGCTTTCCGGGATGTCCATGTGCTTCTATGGACGCTCATGTAAGCACGGCATTCGTTTGTGTCAACTGCCCTTAAAGGCAATGAAGACACTACACTACCCAGAATCCCCAGCTATCGTTTGGCCTACACCATGTGCTCTGTTTGACGTCACGTGATTTCTCCCTGCAGAAAAAGAAAACATGGCCGAACTTCGTTTTATTCTGGGTGTAAAATGCCTATTTTAAAGTTAGTTTGGCCATTAAAATGCGTTTTGATGTCATTTGATGCGAGAAATATGAGTTGTTATTTCAGATTATGTGTGCAGTGGATGTACATGATCTTTAGTTTGCTAGTTATTACGAAGATTACTTCAGGAAATTGCGTCCAACGTTTTCATTGTTACCAAGGTGGTTGCTAGGGACGCTGCTATCGATATTATTTCTGTTATGTTCTGTAACTGTTTAATGGTGTTATCTTTATTGCTACCCCCCTTCCCCGTCAATGTATAGTGTTGGTCCACAGCCTAAACATATTAGTTTAACAAAATCCGCATCTAAAGATACGTTATTTTCCCCTGTGCAATTCCAGTCTCACATCTCACAGCACATCGTCATTAACAAATACCGGAAACAGACCGAAAATATTTTTAAAAAATAAAATAATACCTTATTCCGAGTGCTCTTGCTTTTCTCTTTGAAAGTCATCACATAACGGCATTGTAATACACGGTTCGGCTGCATTAAATATTACATATCTGCCGCAGTTCTGTATTTATAGAGCCCTGATGAGAAGACAAAGATGAGGAACTGAAAACGTGACGTGGATCATAAATATATCAGCCATTAAACAACATCTTACATTTCTTTTCACACATTACGTCTCCTTGCAGTATCAACACTAATTCGGCTCACTTTTATATTTGATCCAATTGGTAGATAGGCTGCATTTACACCATAAAGGTGCACACCTGATATAAAGAGACACCTGGTGGTTAAAGCACGTTATTGAATTTCATTATTTTTATTATTAGATATTAAAAGAATCCCTATAAAGTATATTCATTACTCGTTATTCTCTACTAATAGTTAATTAAAGACTGTATATAATGACTATTTTGCACATCCCGTTCAAGATTTCAAGATGTTCTAAGGTTTATTGACATATCATATAGGCCTACACAACTGTGGTGTAGTTCTGCACTGAATGAAAAACTTGGGTCGCAGGTTCCTCAATAGTGCATTACAAGACATCTATCAATATGTGTGCATACCTCCAGCAATGTTAACTATGTTGTATGTATACTATGATGTAACGCAAATGTTCCAACTTGGGATCAATAAAGTATATCTTATCTTAAGCTGATCGATGGCTACTGCCATATTTGCAAAATGTGCCTCTGAACCTTGACAAGTGCATGTTTCAGGCTTATCAATTAATGTAATGTAATGTTATCAATTAACAACAGGAGGGGTCACAAACATAAGTCCAGCTGTTAAATAAAGCTCTTCTGACCTTAGCTGGCGTGTGGGTATATATATTAATGCTGCCCATTATGGGCACAAGCAATTTACACCCATTTATTAATTATATGTTTTAAATATGAGTGTTTCCTGTCCCCTAAACCTCCAGGGATGTACACAGTTTAATACTGGCAACTTCTTATTATGGGAAATACGAACACGTCTTTTAAAACTACAACTCCCAGTAGAGACGTGCCATAGAGAACATGTTGCGAAACAGAATAGCCAGCATGTGTAGTTCTGGGGACAGGGTGGGGGAGGGGGGGGACGCGGTGGACCCGTTCAAATCCAGTTTTGAACAGTCTGCCGTGGTTCCATCCCATTTCAAGTGCTGTTCGAGGCTCGGTAACCCTCGGAGCACACTCTCCAATCACAGAGCTTGAGGACGATCACGGGGTTTGCCAAACAGAGCACATGGTGTAGTCCAAACGATAGCTGGGGATTCTGGGTAGTGTAGTGTCTTCATTGCCTTTAAGGGCAGTTGACACAAACGAATGCCGTGCTTACATGAGCGTCCATAGAAGCACATGGACATCCCGGAAAGCTGAATATGGACGCTAAGGCCCCCCCCCCTTGCGTTGAAAATGGACGCTAAGGCCCCCCCCCTGGCGTTGAAAATGGACGCTAAGGCCCCCCCCCTGGCGTTGAAAATGGACGCTAAGGCCCCCCCCCCTTGCGTTGGAAAAAGCCGGCAGGGGACTTGACATAACGTCAACATAGGCCGACCTGGGAGTGAGGATGTGTTGCTTTGGGACTGAAATGGGGCTAGAGAGGACGAGCCTCCCTTTGGGCGACAGCCAAACTTACTTGCCTACCCCTGCCTTAAAGCATCAACATGTGAGCCAGCAAAATGTCATTACTAATTGCCCACTTTTAAAACCATCCAATGATTATGTAAGTGTGAAGTTTCCCCTAAGAGGTCTGGTTTCTTTCGGTAAAGGTTAACCATTATGTCCTTTGTATTTTCCTCCTTGTTGCCACCCTTGACCGTGTTGTCTTTAAACAGCTGCACTGCGGATTAAGGATCTCTTCAAAGAAACATTAACAAAAGCACGACCAGGATTAGGATGCTAATAGCTCACACCCTTCAGACTCATCTCTCACCCCCTGGCCTCTCCTTAAAAACCTGACACATAAACCCTAAACGCATATTCAATCAATACATCTCTAATTTAATCCCACCAATCCAGAATAAATCGACTGCTTTCATCTTAAAATGTCAACCTGTGTTTTGGTTAAAATGTCTTTCTTCTTGGTTCAGATTTGTTGAAGTATGAGGTACTTATTAATAGTTAGTGTACGACCTACACTATCAGTTTGGAGCATCAGAAACTAAACATATTATCGCCACCTTCGAGAAAGTCAGCACTATTTTAATAATATTTTCACCACTTGCTTTAGGACAACCTTTTCCTGATGGTAAACTATCTCTATACTGTATAGCAGGCAGGCTCTACTCTCAAAAACAGTATCTTTACTTTGCAGAACACAACAGTTGCTGATATTTCATTTCATTTCAAACCTTTATGTATCCAGATTGGTCCCTTGAGATCATAGATCTCTTTTTCAAGGGAGACCTGCATTGTCGATATACCATTGCCTCAACAAGATAGTTAGTGTGATTTAAAGGTGGGGTAGGTAAGTTTGAGAAACCGGCTCGAGATCGCTAGAATTTGAAAATACACAACCGGAGAAAATCTGCTACTTCCTTACAGAGCCCCTCCCCCAACACACACGAACGCGCACATGACCAATGAGGGCACGAGATAAGTCTGTGCCCCGAGGGAAGGCTGACAGGCAGGTATGATTGGTTGTACTTTTTACAGTATTACGGCTTCTACAGATGACATTTTTTGATGGATTTGTTGTCAAAGCACTTCAGATATTCATTGCTATCGGGACGTTAAGAGCATTCCATGGAATATAACAACAAGTGTATCTCGAGCCGGTTTCTCAAACTTACCTACCCCACCTTTAAGTGAATCCTAACTAACAAACCAGGTACGATGACTGTTTTTGTGAATGGAGTCTGGTGACGTTGAATAAAGCGACTTCAGAAAACACTGTCTGATGTCAGGGGACTTTTTTTAGGTGAGCCTTTTGGATAGGTGGCTAATATGTAACATTGTCGATGCCTCCGTCCACAGCAATGCTTCGGTTTCTGTGCCGGTGACAGACTTTAAGTATATTTAGCCCTAAAACAGATATTTCTATCGTGTCACAGTCTTGGTTTTTATTCATTATGTAGCGTCACCCAGTAGCTGCTCCAAATGTGATCTTGTGATGTGTGTCTCATCTCTGTCATAGCAGTGAGTGTCTATTCTCTCCCTTCACTCGTCCTGCTTTGTGAATTGTTCAAACGCAGCAAAAGCCGTGCTCTTACGCGCTCTGACAGGAGTGGGTGTATTGTGAGTGTGTCTCAGTGGGAATATGCATGAGTGCTGCTTGACCACCAGTAAGCTGACTCACTGATAATGAAATGGACCTCATCCAGAAACCAAAGAAGAAGACAGAACAGACACTGACAAGAAGTAATGTAAACACCAAATGGCTATATTAAGAAATGAGTACATAATTCAACCAACAACATATTTACAATTTTACAAGAAAACATTGAATTTGAAAGCTTATCAATAAACAGGCACATTATTTCATTTCTATGTGTAAATAAGTAAAAAAAAACATGTAAAGTTATAACTGCAGTGCAAATTACCAGGAAATATATATTTTTTCATGAGTAAGAATTCATTTTTTGTCTACTGAGCATCCCATGTTGTGTTTCTATCCCTCCAGGGTCATCATTCGGCCACCAACAGCCCTCTGTACGTCTGCTTGTTTTATCGTAGGTGATGTTGGATTTCCACCTGGAAAATATCAATGCTCAGTTTCATACAGGAAATAAAATCAATAAATGAATCAATCATAGAGGATTATGGGTTTTATTGTCCACTTTTCATGGGCTGGTTTCTCCGTGGCGTAATCTGGCCAGACTCCAACTTTCCTCAGCTGTGAAATCTTCATTTTAACAGATCTTTAAGCACGTTAACACAAATATGTTAGTGTATGGGAGTCTATTGTTGCCAATGGGATCGAAAAGTATCTTGTTATTTATGCTGATCTCAAAATAATGAGACATTTTAAATTCATTATTTTGTTAAGGTTTCTCATAATTTTTGACAAATAAATATCTTGCAAGTCATTTTTAGGGAAGAGGATTAGGGCCACATGTGACATTTTGTATTTTTAGATCTGACCAAAGGTACATTATTTTCTTTAATTCTGACAAAAAAGAATTCTGACATTAAAGGTGGGGTAGGTAAGTTTGAGAAACCGGCTCGAGATCGCTAGAATTTGAAAATACACAACCGGAGAAAATCTGCCACTTCCTCATAGAGCCCCTCCTCCAACACACACGAACGCGCACATGACCAATGAGGGCACGAGATACGTTTGTGCCCCGATGGAAGGCTGACAGGCAGGTAGGCCGTCCAGTTTACGTTTAGCCGGTTGATGTACTTTTTACAGTATTACGGCTTCTACAGATGACATTTTTTTATGGATTTTTTGTCAAAGCACTTCAGATATTCATTGCTATCGGGATGTTCAGAGCATTCCATGGAATATAACAAAAAGTGTATCTCGAGCAGGTTTCTGAAACTTACCTACCCCACCTTTAAGAAGAATAAGAATCTATAAAAAAAATAAAAATATATATATGTGGCCCTACAGTAATTGTCTTCCGTACGTTATTCAGAGAAAGTTTGTGAACCTTTGTTGTCACATTTGGAAGATGCTAGGCTAGCTGTTTCCCTCTGTGTCCAGTCGTTATGCTATGCTAACGTACAGTAACCCGCCGATTGACATTCAAGCTGTTATTGTTGTTTACCTGAAGCGAATTTTTGAGGAACCACTTTGTTTTAAACATAATCTTTTTAATATTATAATTCCTGGAATCCTCAGTGGGGTAAACACATGAAGTGTGTGTGGGCAGTTGTTGTTGGATGTGTGGTGTGTGTGCATGCTGTGGTCATATCTGTCTTTATCAACGTTTCACTGAACGGTTTCTATAAATACCTTTACTAAGTGGCAGGAATTTCACAGCCAGGAGACCCCGGCGTCTGAGGGCAGAGCTGATTTTCCACTCCAACAATACAACAAGCTTTCCTAAAGCTTCAGCCAGGGTAATACTTCACTCTCTTCACCAAGGTAACAGAGTTCAGATGCACTAGGCTCGCCTCACATTATTATTGGCTACATTTTGTATTTATATTTCCGAGAGCCAGAACATAACATGACTCTTCTTCGCATCACCTGCTCGTCGACACTATGCATTACATGAATGCACACAATACGAACAATATCTTGTTAATGTGGGAAAAACTTCTGAAGCAATTGGGGTGTTTCTCAATGTCGAGTAAGGCTGCTCCAGAGCCACTATTTCAAGCACACTACGTCATCGAGTGCCGCCGAAGGACTGTTCCAATGTCCAGCATACTGGGAATTCTACCGAGCCTGGCGTACTTCGTTTGGAGAAATTTCAAGGCTGCACATGTGTAGACTCCGCGGTCTTAAAATCCCCACAATGCTTTGCGCACGGACCAATTTCCCCAAATCTGTGGCGGAAAATGTAAGGCGGCTCTCATATGAAGCACACCTGCACACTTGCTCGCCTGTTCCACTCTCCGTTTTCCGAATGCCAGGAAGCATTTTGGAGTTTTACGGAAGTATTCTTGCCTCGCCTCGCTTCTGAAGCAAGACGCTCAGAAGACATGTGCTACCAAGCAAGCGTACTCGAGATTGAGAAACACCCCATGGTGTCAGAACTCAAACGGCCCGTCTACACTACAGCGTCGAGAGCGTCGAAAGCTCCAAGCAGCTCCAGCAGCTCCAAGCTGCCCATTCACTTTCAATGGGGTGACGTCACGTAGCCGCGCTTTTTCGCCGAACTGAATTGTGGGTAGCCGAGCGAGGCGTCTCAGGCGTCCCAGGCGACCAGAAGTTGAACATTGTTCAACTTCTGGTCGCCTGGACGCCGGAGTAGCCAGCGCCAGCCATCAAATCCCGTTTCCCAAAATCTGACAGTTGAAGCGCCAGCCAATCAAACCGCGTCTAAGCTGGGAGAGATATCCCGCCGTTCATTTCTATATTTCAAAAAAAGTCGGAGGAGAAACTAACTATCGCTGTAGCAAATCACCCGGTTTTGTATGACCAGACCCTCTTCACCTACCGGGATACAAACCGGAGGAACCAGGCATGGAGGGAGGTGGCAGAGACAGTGGGAGAAACTGGTAGGGTTTCGCCTGTTTGGGGAGTTTATATATATATATTGCTCGCATAAAATCCCCGGGGGTTTTTGCTTTGTATGTCGGGGGCGGGAGATTCATGTGATTGGTTGTTGGTCGTGTTGCTTGAATAAAATACCCCAAGCTCCAGACACGCCCAGCTCCAAGCTATTGTTTGGAGCTGTAGTGTGGACGCTCCGAAAGAGAGACACGATGGAGAGCTGGAGCTTTGATGGCAAACACTGATGATTTATTTGGAGCTTCGGCCGGAAAATTCACAAGACATGTCATCTGGCATCTGACCACACGGATGATATGCCATAATCAATTCGGAAGAAACCGTCCTCTCGTAGAGGTTTTAACCAGTGGATGAGGGTAATCAACATTCTTCACTAGATAGTCTAAACACCTGGGAACACTGAATGACTTGCAGTAGAAGCTTATGGCCTCGAAGATTTCACACCTTGGGTTCATCAAGCACCGAGAAGGAAGCGTTCCATATGTCCTCATAACAATAAACTATCTTTGACCGAGAGATGCCCGGTCATAACAATAAACTATCTTTGACCGAGAGATGCCCGGTCGTAACAATAAACTATCTCTGACCGAAAGATGCCCTGTCATAAACTGGCAACAAGTGAATCTTTGTTCCTGAAACTTTCAGAGTCACTTTCCACAGAGGGGACACATGTTGATGAAGAAGAGACATGAAGAAGAGGAGACACATGTTGATGTAGAAGAGACATGGAGAAGAGGGGATACATGTTGATGAAGAAGAGACATGAAGAAGAGGAGACACATGTTGATGTAGAAGAGACATGGAGAAGAGGGGATACATGTTTATGTAGAAGAGACATGGAGAAGAGGGGACACATGTTGATGAAGAAGAGACATGAAGAAGAGGGGACACATGTTGATGTAGAAGAGACATGAAGAAGACGGGACACATGTTGATGTAGAAGAGACATGAAGAAGAGGGGACACATGTTGATGTAGAAGAGACATGAAGAAGAGGGGACACATGTTGATGTAGAAGAGACATGAGGAAGAGGGGACACATGTTGATGTAGAACAGACGTGAAGAAGAGGGGACACATGTTGATGTAGAAGAGACATGAAGAAGAGGGGACACATGTTGATGTAGAAGAGACATGAAGAAGAGGGGACACATGTTGATGTAGAAGAGACATGAAGAAGAGGGGACACATGTTGATGTAGAACAGACATAAAGAAGAGGGGACACATGTTGATGTAGAAGAGACATGAAGAAGAGGGGACACATGTTGATGTAGAAGAGACATGAAGAAGAGGGGACACACGTTGATGTAGAACAGACATGAAGAAGTGGATTTTGCATAATAGGTGACCTTTAAATGTCCTCCACTCACCCGCTTCAGGCCGCCGCCGGTTCTATTTCGGATGGACTCCATCAGCTGGTCGTGGGCGGACCTCATTGGTGTGGACGGCCGGCTGCCCTCCTCCCCCCTCCGCTCCGCCATCACAGGTCTCAGGGCGTTCTTCAGCTCCTTCAGGATGCTGCTCGTCTCCTCCTTCCCTTTCTTGCCTTTCTTACCCTTTGTCTTCTTCACCTTCTTGCCGCCCGCCTCGTGTGCCTTGATGACCTCCGCAATCATCCTGGTGGGTTTCTTCTTCTCCTGTGGCAGTGGAGGAGGAGGTGGAGGCGGAGGTGGTGGAGGAGGCGGAGGAGGAGGAGTTTGTTTTTTAACCAGGTCGCTGCGGTTGAGTTTGGGTGAGGACCAAGGAGAGGCTCTGGGTGAGCTGTAAGGTGATGAGGTTCCTTTCTAGAGACAGAGAGAGGAACATGGATTATTACAAATGTATTTATAACTAAAAAAGGCTAATGTGCTGAAAGCGGTTGAAACGTACGGTGCAAATACGCTTCAAAAGCCCAAAAATGTTTAGGGAACATTCACAAATTTGACGAAACATGCGCTGTGTTTACTAGAAGATTTTGCATAAATGAAGCGCTGCAAGAAGCTCAAAACACGACGGAAACTGGGACACTAAGTGATGCACAGAGCTGGGACCGGAGCGCTTGTTGACATTCGGGGATTGTAAAGTTGGCCCTCTGTCACTGTCAATGGAAACGTACCGAAAATGCAAGTTTTACCGGTGTTAGAGCCAGTATTTTAGTTTGTATAAGAAAAGCCACCTAATTGTGACGTCTGCAGTCAACACACTATAAAAGACTACAATTCCCACGGTGCCTCCTCTAAAAAGTGACCTGAAAAGTGACCTGCTAGAAAGACGCCGTCGAGGCACAGTTTTTAACCGTCCAATTACCCTTTAAGTTATTAAGTTATATAAGCCTTATCAAGAAAGAAAGAATACCTAATTGTGTGTTATCTTATTTAAGTTTTGCCAATTTGTTTTGAATATTGTAAAGACCTCTTTTCTTTGTTGCATGTGTAAAAGCAAAAGGAGGCCTAGCAACTCTTCAGCTGTAAGTAACATAAAGGAAAGAAAACTAGTTAAAAATGTCTCTTTATTAAAGGGGACCTATCATGCAAAATGCACTCTTGTACGTCTTTTAGCCATGAATATGTGTCCCCGGTGTCAGGGAACTCACCAAGTGTCAGAAAAAACGGGGCTGCAACGGATCTGATACAGACTGATCCAGATTTGAAAATAGTGTGATGTCAGTGAGGAGGAGCTCCGCCTATAAGGCCAACTCTCCACCAATCAGGGGAATGAGAGGTTGCCGTGGCATGGTAACAGCATGGTAACAGCATAGTAACAGCACGGTAACAGCACGGTAACAGCACGGTAACAGCACGGTAACAGCACGGTAACAACACGGTAACAGCACGGTAACAGCACGGTAACAGCACGGTAACAGCACGGTAACAACACGGTAACAGCACGGTAACAGCACGGTAACAACACGGTAACAGCACGGTAACAGCACGGTAACAGCACGGTAACAACACGGTAACAGCACGGTAACAGCACGGTAACAGCACGGTAACATGACCTCGTAACTAGGCCCCCCCTTTGCAGGGGGGCGTGGTCAGCTGCAGCGCATGCAAAGACAGGGGTGGAGGAGAGCAAAATAGAGCGAAATGAGGCATGGCTAAAATGCATGATCTGTTTGGTATTTTGAAAAAGAAAACGTATAAATATACCTTATATAGGTATGGCCCTACAATATATTATTCAAATATAGCATGATAGGTCTCCTTTAAGGCGAAAGAAAAACAAGGAAGGAAGCCACGACAACCGGCTTATTTCAACAATGTGATCGCAAAGCTACATCGTGTCTTCCCGTTTCGCCCCTAAATTATTCCCATTTCGCCCCTTCTCCATTTCGCCCCTTTCCCATCTCGCCACTTCGCCCCTTTCCCATCTCGCCCCTTTTTTACGTTATGCCACAGAAGAAATTATACTTGTTTTGCTTGGTCGTGGGTCTTCGGGGTAGGGTTATGGTTAGGGTTAGAGTTTATAGATCTAATCTCAGGAAGCATTGCATGAAGTCTGTTGACGAATCAGAGGCTGTTGTTGGGGCTGCATGGGACAGGGTTCCACCTGTTAAAGATCTGCTCGAAGATTGTTGGTCCACCCTGTCAGAGACTCTATGACCTATCATAACAACCTAGTGAGGCTGTCCAACAACATCATCTCCGACCTAAACCATGTTCTGAACAGTGAATATGAACTGCTACCATCTAATCGGAGATACAGGGTCCCACCATTCAATAAAGTCAGACTGAAGCACTCCTTTGTGCATCAGTCAGTCCTCACAGTACACACAGAGCTGATCCCAGATCAGATGTCCCGCTGAAGGCTCTTTGAGCAGCTTTTCTCTCACTGATTGTGCCGTTATGTTAAATGTATTGTGTCTGGATACTTGTCTGTTGATGTTGGACATGGAGCTTCTGTGACGCAAGTCAAATTTCAGACCTGATCTGACAAATAAAGTATTATCGTAACGTATCGTAGGGTGCGAAATGGGAAATGGGCAAAATGGGAATAATTTAGGGGCGAAATGTGAAGGGGCGAAATGGGAATAGATTGGGAGTGAAACGGGAAGGGGCAAAACAGGAAGGGGCGAAATGGGAAGGGGCGAAATGGGAATAGATTGGGGGCGAAATGGGAATAATCAAAGCGACATACCAGTGCGTTGGTTCTGGGGTATCCGGCTCCCTCTGGCGCCCCCTGCTGGAGTCTCTGCTCCTGAAGACGTTTCTGCCTCTGGCGGTCCTGGTTCCTGGTGAGGATCCCCTGTCATGCTCATCCTGGGACCAGGGAGGTTGAACTGGTATCCCAGCTTGATCAAGGTGTTGTTTTCCCTCAGTATCTTCACCATCTCCATCTCTACCTGGAGGGGCGAAAGTTGAGTAAGCAAGAGTTGTTATCAGGGTTGGGAGCGTTACTTTAAAGGTCCCCTATTATACTGTTTTTCATCAATATATGATAGTCACAGATATATACAGAACATGTCTCTGAAGTGGCCTCGAAACACCAAACAGATCATTGCAGCATTACCCATAATCCCCTCTGTTTCAGCCCTGTTTCAAAAGTACTGATTCTCTGTCTGTTACTTTAGATGAAGATCAGGAGCCCCTCCCCACGCCCCTCTGAGAGACATTTGGTTACAAAGAACTCAATGGAGCTCTAGGAGGAGATTCAGGTGATAAGGGGGGGGGGTTCCTTGGTTGTTGATTGGCTAATGGTTACACAAGACAACACATCGTTATGACATCATAAAGTGACCAAAATCTGATCAGCTCATTTTCAGACAGTTTTTATAGAAATGAAAAAGAGAGAGAATCTTTGTTCCTGAAACTTTCAGAGTCTCTTTCCACAGAGGGGACACATGTTGATGTAGAAGAGACATGAAGAAGAGGGGACACATGTTGATGTAGAAGAGACATGAAGAAGAGGGGACACATGTTGATGTAGAAGAGACATGAAGAAGAGGGGACATATGTTGATGTAGAAGAGACATGGAGAAGAGGGGACACATGTTGATGTAGAAGAGACATGGAGAAGAGGGGATACATGTTGATGTAGAAGAGACGTGAAGAAGAGGGGACACATGTTGATGTAGAAGAGACATGAAGAAGAGGGGACACATGTTGATGTAGAAGAGACATGAAGAAGAGCCAGAGGGGACACATGTTGATGTAGAAGAGACATGAACAAGAGGGGACACATGTTGATGTCTTCCATTACAACTACTAGCACAACATAAAATTAATGTAACCTGATTACTTTCCGTTACATCATCGCAAATCAATTAAAGAGAAATAAATATGAATGAGATGTTTTTTACTTCAGTGTATTTTGTGTAAGAACAATGCAACCTTAGAACAAATAAGAAACTCTTACATTTAGGAATAGTAGAGCTGACAAAAACTGATTTAGTGCATGTGCATGTAATGGGACAGTTCATGGATTTAAAGCAAACTGTATTTTTGCTTTAACAAATCAGGTGTCCACACATCGCATTAAGGATGTAGTAAAAGTGTCACAATAAGTTCGACACATATAGATCCTTCCTCCGGGCCTAATGATAATATATAGATCTTTATTGATAGCATTGGAATGAATCCCTTTACATGTAACCTGTTCCTCCCTAACCTGCTTGTTATATTGAGACAAAATGGCAGGTAAAGGTGAACAGACCTGTCCTCCACACATGTGCCTCTGATTGTGGAAGCGAAGCTCGGTCAGGGTGTTGTTCCCAGGAAGAGCTTGAACCAGTGCCATCACGCCCTTCCCAGTCACATAGTTGGACTCTATATTCAGACTGGTGATGGACGAGTTCTCCCTCAACATCTTAGCAATGGCCAGAGCCGCAGGGTCATCAGCGTGAGTGTTCGCCAGACTGAAGACCCGGACGTGTGTGTTGGACCTCAGCGCTTCAGCAAATCGGATAAGGGTTTCCTAGAAAGTATAAAAAAGAGTATCATCAAAGTTTTTTGCAAAAAAAATATTTCCTATAGGACAATTTGAAACAAGGAGCTTTGAAAACGTGATAAATTGATAGTGTTAGGGCTATTGCGAAATTCGTATAACTTGACCAGCATCAGAGGTGGGAAGTAGTGGAGTACAAATACTTCGTTACTGTACTTAAGAACATTTTTCCGGTATCAGTACTTTCCTCCACGACGACTTTTTACTTGTACTTCTTACATGTTGAACACAAATACCTGTACTTTCTACTTCTTACATGTTGAACACAAATACCTGTACTTTCTACTTCTTACATGTTGAACACAAATACCTGTACTTTCTACTTCTTACATGTTGAACACAAATACCTGTACTTTCTACTTCTTACATGTTGAACTCAAATACCTGTACTTTCTACTTCTTACATGTTGAACTCAAATACCTGTACTTTCTACTTCTTACATGTTGAACACAAATACCTGTACTTTCTACTTCTTACATGTTGAACACAAATACCTGTACTTTCTACTTCTTACATGTTGAACACAAATACCTGTACTTTCTACTTCTTACATGTTGAACACAAATACCTGTACTTTCTACTTCTAACATGTTGAACTCAAATACCTGTACTTTCTACTTCTTACATGTTGAACTCAAATACCTGTACTTTCTACTTCTTACATGTTGAACTCAAATACCTGTACTTTCTACTTCTTACATTTTGAACTCAAATACCTGTACTTTCTACTTCTTACATTTTGAACACAAATACCTGTACTTTCTACTTCTTACATGTTGAACTCAAATACCTGTACTTTCTACTTCTTACATGTTGAACTCAAATACCTGTACTTTCTACTTCTTACATTTTGAACACAAATACCTGTACTTTCTACTTCTTACATGTTGAACTCAAATACCTTAACTTTCTACTTCTTACATGTTGAACTCAAATACCTTAACTTTCTACTTCTTACATCTTGAACTCAAATACCTGTACTTTCTACTTCTTACATGTTGAACACAAATACCTGTACTTTCTACTTCTTACATGTTGAACACAAATACCTGTACTTTCTACTTCTTACATGTTGAACACAAATACCTGTACTTTCTACTTCTTACATCTTGAACTCAAATACCTGTACTTTCTACTTCTCTCATGTTGAACCCAAATACCTGTACTTTCTACTTCTTACATGTTGAACACAAATACCTGTACTTTCTACTTCTCTACATGTTGAACCCAAATACCTGTACTTTCTACTTCTTACATGTTGAACTCAAATACCTGTACTTTCTACTTCTCTCATTTCCCAAACAGCTGGTTCCTTTAGTCTGAATGTGTGTTTGGTGCGTGATCATTATTCTTTAGAGTCATTGCGTGCCTATTGGTTGGAACACGATCCGTGTATCCATCACTTGCTGGTCTTCTCTGAAGAAGAGGGACCAATGGAAATGTTGTCATGTTGCCGTTGTTCAGCATGGAAACATTCATTAGCTAACAATGACATTATTGTTCTATTAATATAAAGGGAGGTCAGGTACTCTTTAAAACAGCTGCTAGCTATGGGTACTTTTTACTGAAGTACATTTCAAATCCTCTTTACTTTTACTTGAGTAAAGAAGTTTAGTCAGTACTTCTACTTTTACCAGAGTAATATCAAACACAAGTATCTGTACTTCTACTTGAGTAAAGGATGTGTGTACTTTTGCCATCTCTGATCAGCATTCAAACCTCCAGATCTTACTGAAAACAGACTCCTTGTCAAAGCTGTGGACGCCATTATTTTGGTAATTTTCCAATCATAATATGTGGGCTTTGCCAAAGATGTAACTACTGTATGCTATCAGTTACACAACCGTGACAAGATGCCCGGTTCTAAAAATAAGCTGGTGTACAACCAAACGTTACCCAACAGCAAAGACCAGGATGCTAGGAAGCTCAACATACACTTTAAATCTCAAAGCTAAATTAGAAACAGGGGATCATGGGAAATGTGAAAGGTTTTGTTGGAGCTATATATTTCGTTATGTCATTTAATGGTTCGAGATTTGTTTGCTGTTATTGTTTATATGGAGACAGGTGTTGGTGGGATTAGCGCACCATTACAGGCACATCACCAAAGTGAAACAAGCATGCCATAGAAAAGGCACAGGGTAATTAATTATTGTAAACGTGATACTTGTACTTTTGGAGGATATTGGATCAACAAATATATTTACGAAACAAGCCTTGGATCATTCCCTGCGTAAGAAGGAAGTTATATTTTTTGATTTAATTTCTGTCTCATTTCTTTGATTTTCGTTTGTTTACATCAGTGAATTTCTCCTGTCTGCATTCGTACCTGAGAGATATCATCAATGTTGTTCAGATTGACCTCCGTGAGTTCCGGGCTGTTGTTCAAAGCTTGTTGAAGAGCTTCGTCAACAACGGTGGGGTTTCCCGTGGCGTTGGGGTCGGCGGGGGGAGGGGGAGGAGTCAGTCTAATAGGCTCCGCCCTCTGTGGCCTCAGTAGCATTGGGGCTGAACTCAGCGCCCCAAAATCCTTTGAGGGTTCAGGCTCAGATTTTGTATTCTGTTCCTCCTCTTCATCTTCTTCTTCCTCCTCCTCCTCCTCCTCCTCATCTTCTTCCTCCTCCTCTGTTACAGCTTCTTCCTCTTCCTCACTTTCTATTTCTTCTTCTTCTTCTTCATCTTCTTCTTCATCCGGCTCCTCCTCTTCTTCCTCTTCCTTCTCCTTCTTGTCTTCTTTCTCGTTTTCAACATCTTTTTCATCCTCTTCCCCGCTGTTTTCTTCGGTCACACAGTCCTCTTGTTCTTCATCCTGTATTTTGATCACATTTTGTTAGTGTTTCAAATGCAAAGCTGTACCTTTTTAGTTTTCTTAAAGACATGTATATTATTGAGCTAAATGACCGCATATGTTTTTTGAAGAAACAGTGGAAGAAAGTTATTAATTTCCTCTTATTTCCCCTTTAAATTGCTTCTTACTTTGAACTTTTTAAAGTATGTTGTCTTGGTTTCCATCTGATACGCCTTCAAACAAGCCGTTCAGGCCTCTAGCACATTGTAGAAATGCCAAGCTATTCTTATTAAACATCTACTGACCGGTTTGGGGCTTCCTCCAGCTATCTCGTCCTCCAGTATTCTCTGAGTCTCGTTTTCCCAATACTTCATGAGGGCCTCTCTGCTGAAGGTGCCCGTCGGGGTCTTGTCCGTCTGGTCTTTCTGTCTGAGTCCTATGGGCACGTTGGCGTCAGGATCGATGTCCACGAGCTCCTTTTCCAACTCGGCCAGCTCTTCAGGGCTGAGGGAAGCCAGAAGCTCGTCTTCATCGACATCTTCGTACTTACTCAACTCTCTGCGGTATCCCGAAAAAACTCATGGCCGGAGGGTTTGAACCGCAGAAACACTAGAGTTGTACGTTACTGAATCCCAAAATGAACGAGATGTGTCGAGAGTCCAACAAAAGGTCCAACGTGAGTTAGCTATCCACGGTCATAAGAGGTCCAGTTCAGGTGAATGGTTCTGGGGGAAGTACGTACTCACACCAGTCTGAACCGGATCTATCCTGGCCTCTCGTACTGCTATGAGTGTGTTGTGTGTGTCCTCTCCTCTGCTGTCTAATCTCTCCAGCTGCCGCCCTGGCCTTAAGAGAGGGATCAGAGGGGAACGTACCAAAGTGTGGGCCCCATGATGCAGCGTCTTTTTTGGGAGGCACTCCTCCGAGAGCCACAAAAAGCATGTGAGCTCAGAGACTGTGGCCTGTCAACGTAGCTGTCTGTCACCACAGCATGAGTGGCTTTGTTCAGGGCCAAAAAAGAACAACTGGACACAACAGAAGAGAACTATAAAACAATAAACAGAGATAAGCTATCGCCCAAATACTTAATGTATATCTCCTGTTGTTGTTGTCAGTTGATCTGGATGATTTTAAAACTGCCGGATATACATTTAGAGGATGGAACAAAGAAGATAGCTAGGGTTGAAGGGTTTATTTATGTTTTGTTACTTTAGGATTAAGGTTTGGGTTGAGATATGTAAGTTTCTTTCTTCTTCCCCCCTAACTTGTTAGCATTCTGTTAATTTAGTAGATTTTGACATGAGAGGCACATCCAAAACTAAAATAAGGCTCTAAGCTCCAGTAATATACATTAATTCAGCTTCTAGGATGTTTAGCCTAGCTAGCAGTTTGACGATGCAACACAGTCTCCCGGCATTTCGAGTTATAGTCACGAAGTGAATCTATTGATTTCGTGTTCACCAACATGATTTTAAAAGCAATGTAAATAATAACAACTTCGAAGGAAAAAGAGATTACAAAAAATACAGATTTCAGTATTCTGACACAGAACGGATTTTAGAAGCAATGTATTTCTATTGGTAGTATGTTTCGTGCCTGCACCAAATAATAACAAATTAGAAGGAAAAAACGATTTAAAAAATACAGATTTCAGTATTCTGAGGCTCTGAGCCATTTCTTTTCCTCGCGGACGGCAAAAATATACAATTTAAAGTAAAAGGGTTAAGGTTAGGGTTAGGGTAAGATATTGAGTAAGAAAATGTTTTTATGAACCCCACAGCTTCTGGTCTTCCAAGACCCGACCGGACAAAAAGACCTGGCGCAGGCACGAAACATCCTACCAATAGAAATACATTCATTTTTAAATTGTTCTGTGTGACGCGAAAAAAAATCATGTTGGTGAACACGAATCAATAGATGGAATGAATTTCGTGATTATAACACGAAATGCCGTGAGACTGGGTTGGACGATGGCCTGTCACTACACATTACATTAGGGTTAATTAGCTAATGTTAGCATGCTAACACACTAGACTAAGATGGAAACGTTGTGAACATTACACCTAGTTAACGTGAGCATGTTAGCAACTTCATATGAGATGTGAAGATGATGTCACTAGCATTTAGCTTCAAGCAGGCTACAGCTTCAGAGAACTGCTAGCATGGTGGTTGACTGTTGTTTAAATGCTTCGACTTTATTTGATGCTTCAAATGGATAGCAGTGGGAGAATTATGACCTGTGTTGCATTACAGAATTTGTGATGTAAATAAGTTTGACCTTAGGATTAAATCTGTCACATGTTCCCCTTTTTATCAATTGTATGTCTGGTTGAGTGCCAATTGACTCAACTTGTATTTAGAGAATGCAAACCTTTCTGCTGTGAGGTTATATGTCTCTTAAACACATCAACACTTTCACATGGGACGACTGTGGCTGCGAGGGAGTGCGGTCGTCTTTCAACCAGAAGGTAGTGGGTTTGATCCCAGCCCATGAAGTCAACATGTCGATGTATCCTTGAGCAAGATACTTAACCCTGAGTTGCTCCCGATGGCATGGCCAACGGTGTGTGAATGTGTATGTATGTTTGTGCATGTCCTAACATACACTGCTCAGTATGAATGGGTGAACGGCATGTAGTATGTAAAGCGCTTTGAGGGGTCTTAAATCCTGGATAAAGCGCTATATAAGTACAGTCCATTTACCATTTACTATGTACATGCAAACACATACGTGGCCCACCATCACCATCGGCACAGATCATTCAATCTGGCACAGAGATCCTAATACAATAACAGGAGTTCTGCTGATATTATTAAGGGCTTTAAACAGCTCATATTTCTGTTGTGCTAATCTGCTGTTGAGTGACTAGTTGTTGTTAGACAGAGCTGACCCAGCATGGAATAAGAGCACAAAAACCCTGTAGTTTACATTTCACTCAGTAAACACCACAGTTGTTCCAGTATTTGTTACCATAAATAGTTTATTGCAAAATGACTTCTTAAACATATGTGTAAGAGACAATACTATGGAAAAGGTCATTTTTCTAATACACAATATAATCACGTTTAGCCAGTACAAAGTGAGGTGTTTTCACTTTACCTCCTAATTAGACTTCTTCTCAGGAATGAGTCTGATTGCACCTGTTAAGGCGGGACGTCTCACTTCTAAATGGTTCTGATTGGTTGCCGAGTTCCCTGCCTGTATATTCTCTTTGAGCTGAGGTCTAATAAGCATGAAGTGAAAACACCTGTGTGGAAAGTGCATTTACAGCCCTATCCGAATTACCAGCTGTTTCGTTGCTCTCTTGCAGACATGTTATCAACATTTTCTTTTAGTCTGCACTTTTTAAGCTCTTATGCGTACAAAAGTCAAGGTAAACAAGGTATGGGACATGGGTGAACAGCCTGGTATATGAAATGCACACAGACACATTGACATTAGGGGTTCAATATAAAGAAACACATACGTTTATTGAAATTATAGCATATTTTTATTTATTTATTTATCCTTTATTTATCCAGGAATGTCCCATTGAGATACAAGATCTCTTCTTCCAGGGAGTCCTGACCATATGCTATATTACACACCTATTTCATTCGTCTTTTTCTTAATGATACGTTTTTTTCTGTAAAAACTGTCACTAACCTTCAGATCAAATCTGTAAAACATCAAATAAAAACCTGCTATTAGACAGATTTAAAAAATAAAATCCAGACAGACCAATCCAACAAGTAAATTAAAGCCATGTGTGTCCTTGTACAAAATTACTTTCTTTGTCATTTTCTTTCTGGATATCCCCGGCCTTTCCTAGCACCTTATTAAATTATTATGTGTTATCTATCATGGCCATTAATCAATCGCCTTTTAACAAAGACAGAATGTGCTATGTCAATGCAAAATAAGAAGACTCAAAAAAGAAAGAAAACATTTAACTTTTCAAACATAGGAAGTAATATTATTTTCTGACCCTTAAAGGAAGTGGTAGGCCTTCAGAGAAAATGCATTCCTACTTCATATATTTAGAGAAAAGTGTTTCCCTAGAGGTCGTTCTCTCTGTAGGTCAGGTAGCTCTTTAGTCTCGGAGGATAATGGAAAGCAGATTCAGGGTCATTCAGCATCCCGGGGGTCATGTGACCTCTGATTAGAAGTCGACTGAAGTGCTGCAGAGATGTCGGCCTGCCTGGAGACACAGAAACAACAACAAGCCTCCAGTTACACATTCGTATCCATGGCTAAACATCCTGGACAGATTTAATGTTTTACTCAGATATCTCCTCCCACTCGGGCGTCTTCTCCAGGTTCGCTTGATGACAGGACAGATGTTGACCGATATAGTCCAAGAGTTTCCTTACAAAGCTACCGACATCTGCGAGCCACGACACAGAGACAAACTCACAGAATGGAAAAAGACAAAAATCTGGGAAGTTGTTTATTGAATGTTTTTGTTTTGTTGGCTCATTGATGGGTTGCATGCACCGGAAAAACTGAAATGTTGACTTGAATTAAATGTATTAGGTCAACAGAGTTCACATAACTGTATTAGGTTAGCTGAAAGCAATACATATTTTGTATTTAAACTTAATAGTAATGCTTTCAACTAATTTAAAAACACACATATACAGTATATACACAGTATATCAGTCATCAGTCAACCTGGTTAGTATAGTAGCCTATAGCAAAGTATAGAATAGTATAGTAGTATATAGTATTATATAATATATAGTGTATAGTATTGTGTCCGGCAGTGTAGGGTTCAAGTCCCGGACAGACCTAAAATATGGATTGTGGTCTGGTACTTGAAGAGGTCCCAGTTCACCTGGCGTGGTGCCCTTGAGCAAGGCACACATGATTTTGATAATTCTATGATGGAGGGTTAGTGGAGGCAAAGTATCCAAACACTATAATGGGTTAATTCCCACTTAAGTGCAGTGTACATGTGTGACGATGAACAGTTGATTTGGACACGTATATATATCATCAGCTCTTCATAAGTCTCTCTCTCTCTCTCTCTCACACACACACACACACACACACACACACACACACACACACACACACAAAAGAAGGATTTTCTGCTATTGTCATTGATACATTGGTGCCAATCAAGCTGTTTTGGAATTTGATATTTTCTGAGAAGGACAGAGAGAGGGGGGGAGGGGAAACAGCATGAGAGTGAAAACCAGACACAGTGAAAAACAAATGCTAAAACCAGAAAACAGGACATGGGGAAACATGTTCGTTACATTGTGGTTTTGCTGCAGTGTTGTTCAGTGATGAAACTGCAGTGATACACAGAAGGCTCTTTGTGGAAAGTCACCAGAGTGACGGCAGAGCTGTGAGGTGCAGAGGGAGACACTTCACAGTTCGATCAAGTTGGCCTCGAAAGGCGCGTTTCCACGGCAGCGGGTAGCTCGCTTTAAGCGTGCCGAGCCGTGCGGGGCCAGTTTTTGGTTGCGTTTCCACTTGGCCTGGTTTTGGCCCGGGGCGACTTTTTCACCTTTTTTCTGGCCCGACTAAATCGTGGTTCTAGGGCCAGGAACAACCAGGCTGAGTCGGGCTGAGTATGCTGAACTAGAGAGAGAATCGCTGGCAAGGGGGCTACAACTACAACAAGATGAACATATTGTACCGTGATTTAATTGTAATACACGTTTCAAAATGATGCCGAAGTAACAACGCACTGATACCGGTTAGTAAAAACCATGAATTAATGCTTTGACAAGTCTGCAGACAGACGGCAGGCGAAACACCTTTTAAAATGCGTGCTTTCTAAATGGAGCTTGGCTAAGCTAACGTTATATATGCTTCGACCGTCCACACTCACATCAACGGCCTACAGACATAAATAAACCAGCGACTGTATTCTCCATGACACAGGCAGTCTGTGGTTTGTACTTGTTTAACTTCTGTCTAGTTTCTGAACAGATATGAGGAGCTGTGAGCTCTGAGTGCTAACAGCTAACGGCTGTGTTGGTTTTTGGGGCGCTCATTGAAGATGACGTCACGGCTCCGCCTACACTGCGTTACTATAGTAACTACCCCAGTTCCTAAACTGTAATGGAAGCGCAGCATTAAAGTGAGCCGGGCCCTATAAGGCGTAACCAAACCGAGCAAGGCCTGCAGTGGAAACGCGCCATATGTGAGAAGAGAGGAATGGCAACTTGACTCCAGGAATGTCTTTCTTTCTGTAACTATATAATATACATTAAAGGTCCCCTGTTATACTGTTGTTCATTGTTATGACCGGCCCGTTGGCCACAACAGAAAAACCAGGAGAGACGCTCAAAGCTTCCAATAATCTCGGCACTTTATTCGGCAACACCAAAAACAGCAGAGGGTGGACGAGGGGAAAGGATCACGGTGAGTCCCTCCGCAGCAGGCTTGGAGAGAGACATGACGGGGCTGGTGACTCCGGGCAGCTGGGCTTAAGTAGCACCTCCGGCCAGGTGTCCCCGATCACGCTGATTGGCCTCTTCAGCTCCACCCCATCGCAGGACCTGCAAACACACACTCACAGGCCCCAGGCTCTGGGGCCGTCACATTCATCAATATATCACAGGTCTCAGATATATACAGAGCCTGTCTCTGATTGGCTGAAACACCAAACAGATCATTGCAGCATTACCCATAATCCCCTCTGTTTCAGCCCTGTTTCAAAAGTGCTGATTCTCTGTCTGTTACTGAGATGAAGATAAGGAGCCCCTCCCCACCGCCCCTCTGAGAGAGATTTGGTTACAAAGAACTCAATAGGCGCGTTCACACCGCAGTACTTTTCCCACTTTAGTTCCGATATAATTCTGAAATGTTGCGTTCACACCAAAAAGAGCCGGAACTAAAATTAAATTAAAATTAGTACGAGTCTTTTCACCCCCTTTTCAGTCAGGGACTTTCGTGGGAGAAAAAGGTTCCTATGTCTGATTGGCTGGGCGGATTGCAAACCACGCCCCTTAAAACTCCCAAAAAGTTTTGTGAAGCCGCCATTTTATTATCCTCGCATTAGCATTATTAGCATGCATTAGCCCAGCGCAGAAACGCAGAGAGACTAACTTATGGCAACACAAAATAAAACATGGGAGCGGTGGAGATGAGGAGGTGTCGGCGTTCTGGCGATTTACTCCGGGGACTTCCGGCCGGGGCACTTTGGGCGGCAGTATCCACCGTGAAGTTGTTTGCGGCCTGCCAGTAAACCCAAAGCAGCAGAAGAAGAAGTGACGTCAGCGGCTTCATTTGCCTAATCCTCCCCCAGGGACTTTTTCTGGTGTGAACGCGATCTGTACTTAGTTCATGAGAACTAAAGAGTTCTCATGAACCTTTGTGGGAAAAGTACCGCAGTGTGAACGCGCCTAATGGTGCTCTAGAGGAGATTCAGGTGATAAGTTACCTTGGTTGATGATTGGCTGATGGTTACACAAGACAAAACATCGTTATGACATCATAAATTGGGCAAAATCTGCTCAGCTCATTTTCAGACAGGTTTTTATAGAAATGGATCAAAAAGAGGGAGAATCTTTTTTCCTCCACATGTTGATGTAGAAGAGACATGAAGAAGAGGGGACACATGTTGATGTAGAAGAGACATGAAGAAGAGGGGACACATGTTGATGTAGAAGAGACATGAAGAAGAGGGGACACATGTTGATGTAGAAGAGACATGAAGAAGAGGGGACACATGTTGATGTAGAGGAGACATGGAGAAGAGGGGACACATGTTGATGTAGAAGAGACATGAAGAAGAGGGGACACATGTTGATGTAGAAGAGACATGAAGAAGAGGGGACACATGTTGATGTAGAAGAGACATGGAGAAGAGGGGACACATGTTGATGTAGAAGAGACATGAAGAAGAGGGGACACATGTTGATGTAGAAGAGACGTGAAAAAGTGGATTTTGCATAATAGGTGAAATCTAGAACTCTGATATTCTTAAGATGTGTGCATGGTAGTAATGCTGGATAACGGGTGCTCACAGTATGTGTCCCTCACAGCTCTGTGGATGGGCAGCTGGCAGGCGAAGCTACATTGAGGTTGGCTCCGTTCTGCAGAAGAAGCTCGATGCATTCCAAGTTTCCAGATCGAGACGCGTCATACAGGACTTTGTTGGCGAACACTTCACCACCTAGTGGAGCTCAGAAACACACACAGAAAGATCCGATGGTGGTGGGGAAATGGTTGTGTGCTGTACTCAACATACAATAATTATAGATGTGAAAGGTGGGACAAGTACTCAGATCTTGTAGTAGAAGTACCAGAGTGAAGGATGATACAAGTAAAAGCTCTGCATTCAAAATATACTTAAAGTAAAAGCAAAAGTAGCCATTGTGCAGATTGGTCCATTTCAGAATAATATCACCTCATTATCACTTTCTCTTATATAGTGAAGCTTTTTATAGACAGCTTACACTAAAATGCTAACTCAAAAATAGTAACTGAAAATAAAACTTTTGTCTTGATTTGTTTAGTGAATTTTTTGGCGCTGCAGTTACAACTCTCCGCCAACAGATGGGGGTGCTGCAGCCCCCTCAGCCCCCCCTTCCCGCGTCCCTGCCATTACTTTTATTTTAAATCAAATGCACCTGTTTTAGATTGTATATTAATGTTGATGTATCGGTTGATTTGCAGGTTGGTTGTTATGTGTATAATTATTGTATTGTTACTGTATTTTATTATATTAACTAGCTATTTATTGCTATTTATTAAATTAAAATACTGTTATGAACACTTTACAATGTCAGCTATGCTGGTATGCTGGGTTTTTTAGCTGGCCAGGATGGCTGGTTTAGCTGGTTTAGCTGGTTTAGCTGGTGCTAACAGCTAAACTGCTAAACCAGCTAAACCAGCTAAACCAGCTAAACCAGCTAAACCAGCAGGGACTTTCGAGCGGCTCTTTTTTGAGAAAAGAGCTATATTTCTGATTGGCTGGGCGGATTGCAAACCACACCCCGTAAAACTCCCAAAAAGTTTTGTGAAGCCGCCATTTTATTATCCTCGCATTATCATTATTAGCATTAGCATTAGCCCAGCGCAGAAACGCAGAGAGACTAACTTATGGCAACACAAAATAAAACATGGGAGCAGTGGAGATGAGGAGGTGTCGGCGTTCTGGCGATTTCCTCGGAAGGCTTCAGTAGAAGCTGCTGGGAGTCAGTCCCCAACTCCGGGGACTTCGGCCGGGGACTTTGGGCGGCAGTATACGCCGTGAAGTGGGTTGCGGCCTGCCAGTAAACCCAAGAAGAAGAAGAAGAAGAAGAAGAAGAAGAAGAAGAAGAAGAAGAAGAAGAAGAAGAAGAAGAAGAAGAAGAAGAAGAAGAAGAGAAGAAGAAGAAGAAGAAGAAGAAGAAGAAGAAGAAGAAGAAGAAGAAGAGAAGAAGAAGAAGAAGAAGAAGAAGAAGAAGAAGAAGAAGAAGAAGAAGAAGCGGCTTAATTTGCCTAATCCACCCCCAGGGACTTTTTCTGGTGTGAACGCGATCTGTACTTAGTTCATGCGAACTAAAGAGTTCGCATGAACCTTTGTGGGAAAAGTACCGCAGTGTGAACGCGGCTAATGTTAGTTGAACAATGCCGACAAACAGCTTTGGTTCGGTCCACCTGTCTTTGTCCGTCATCCTTGTACGTAACTGCGAAACCAAAATGTTCCCAAACCGGAGACTTCAATGATGCTGGAGGATTTTCAGCTCAACTTTATCTGCGTTCGCCATTTCGACAGTTCCTCAAATTACTGACTACATTTGAACGCATCCCTCTGACCAGCTCTCTTAGTATGCCTCTCGTCCAATGAAATGACTTGGTCGCTCTATGATATATACCTGAGATTACTTCCAGAAAGTTGTTCATGTTCTCAATTTTTTTCATTTAATGCTATATTCGAAGGGCCCGTACCGAATAATTTCAGTACGGGTACGTGTACCGTTACACCCCTAATTGATTGATATGATTGCGATTTAAATCAGCATATACTTCTGTCAGGGAATGCCACCCCTCAAAATCTCCTGCCACCCTCTTGCCCCCCCATGAATATTTGTCTAGGTCCGCCCCTGCTATCGTCACATCTGTCTGCACTGTGTCACAGCTGCAGCTAAAGCGCTGCACATGTTAGTCACATTCGTGTAAATCTGTCACACCTAACACCTCAAAAGTGTAATTCTGTGAACAACGAGTGTCACCTTTTGATGTGAGCGCGTGCTTGCAGTCGCTCGTGTGTTTTTTATGTCTGGGTTAGACGTAACCTAGACGACCTGACTCAGCTCTGCTGCGTTTTCACTTCCACCTCTCCTGTGCAAAGTACCCTGATTGTGACTTCATTCACGAGAGGTCACTTGGTCACATAGCTGTTACAGAGCACGCTAAATCTAGACTGTATTAAAATCAGGCTGTATCATATTGTGCAATGCTAACATTCCACACCGCAGTGATGGCAAAGGTTAGTGATAATGATGGACGTGCAGCACTGTTACTCAGTGTTTTCCTTTGTGATTGATACTGATTTGATAATAGAAATCAATTACATGTCACTTGTTAGACGCTTTTATCGAAAGTGACTTACATACTGGGCAATCTCTACAGGAGCAACCTGGGGTGAAGTGTCTTTCCCAGGGACACAACAACATACATGATATTGGCTTTTACTTCATATTTACTGACTGCAACGGTGTACAATCTTATTCTATGTATAAAAACTATATACAAATGTCTGTTTTTAAAAAGCACTAAAAGCGACACTTGTTAAGCAAATATATCAGATGAAATGCAGTTTTTGGGTTGTAATCAGGGTTCGAGTTATGTGGGAGCCAATGGGGTCTGAGCTCCCGGGGTCTGAGCTCCCACGGACCCAGTGAAATCCTACATCTGTGGGGGTCGCTAATACATTACCAACAACCATTATTTTAATCGCAAATAATGCATGTGTCAATGTAATGAGTATTATTTACGTTAACGAGGTAAATAGGCTAAAAGAAAAACATGTTTTCCAACAGAACTACGCATCTCTTGATTTACAATATGCCTGCATATTACATACATACACATTATTGCGCAATCTGTGCCTGTGAGCGTGCATGCTGCGATGATGTGTGTGTGCGTAGTTGAACCTTTTCATATTTAAGTTTGTAGCAAGAAAGAGGGCTGCTGGCTGCTGTGTGTGTGTGTGTGTGTGTGTGTGTGTGTGTGTGTGTGTGTGTGTGTGTGTGTGTGCGTGCGTGCGTGCGCACCCCATAGAGCTCAGTTTATAGCTCGATCCCTTATTGTAATGTTTCATAATAAATACGTTAACTCTCTCAATTCCTTATGTATTAATATTAAATAAAGAACATATGTTACGTTGTATGTTCTTATTGTCTGGGCTCAAGTTTCCTATATCTTATTGGGGTGTCCCATTTCACATGTCTCCATTATGTCTCGTGATTTTTTTAGTTTAACTTGAGAATAAGTGATGATGACAATGATGACATCCATTAATCCAAATGGATAACAATACTGAAAAAATGAAAATCAGCCACCCTCAAAACACCTTCAAGCTGTACCAAAAACCTAATTCTCACGTAGTAGTTTTGGGAGTAACATTGACTTATTCTAAGCAGAATATTCCCTCCGGAGAACAGGCGCCCACTTTCTCCTGACGAACACGCTGATCCGTAGGAGTTTATGGAAAAAGTCTGAGACAGAAGCAGTGTGTGACACGGTGACTCAGCCTGTAGGCGGCCTCTCCGCCGCGTCAGAACACTTCTCCAATCTGTCTGGAGCGAGAGCAGACTGCAGCCCATCCTCAAGTTTCACTAGACGCTCGGACATCACACACACATGTACATATACACACACACACACACACGATGAGCTCTGTCTCTTAACTGGAAACACTTCATTTCATGCCTTGGATTTAAGCAACCACGGATTCTTGCTCCATATGAGGAAGAAAGTAAGTATCATTTATTTCTCTTACAGAAACAGTTTGTTGTAAAAGTGTATTCAGTGATGAAGCTGTATTATATGGTTAAATAACAGAGAGATGTATGTTTGTATATTCTTCTTAATCTTACAATATATTACTGTACAATCAGAAAAATGTGTTTTTTTTTCAGTGTTGAATAAATTGTAGTTAAAAATGTGTGAATTTAAGACATAAATACATCAGTGCTTAAATATTTCCATAGTATCTAAACATGCAGTGTAAAAAATAAGAATAACTCCACTGACAAAACCTCAGTATTTCTTTTAAAAGTGATACATGTGCATTTAAGATATAAATACATCAGTTCTAAATGTATAAAGAGGTCCACAGTCACGCTGGTGTTGTAATAATAATATAGCGCTTTTCGAAACACACAAAGACACGTTACCACACAGTCGCACAAACAGCAGACTGACTTTGACTCGATATATTGAACAGAAGAGATTGTGCGTTCGCAGACGTCCATCTGCACATTCATTTGACAAGGATGAAAAAATCCTTTGAAGCCAACACTCGCTCTGGCAACTTTGAAGTGTGATGCATCCGATTCAACCTCATTGCATGCTTTTTGCATTTGATATCTTAAAGTCTTTCAAGTGGCAAATCGTCAAAGCAGAAAAAACACGTCTGTGCATAATCCTGCAGTGTTTTATTATTTTATTATCATTCAGGCGTGAAATGAATCCACGGTCTAAATAGTTTTTATTTTGGACTGGGGTTGTAACGTACTATTATGTATTTTATCAGTTGCATTGATGATTCATTTGCCTTTTCAAAAAACAAGTGTATTACCTTTGGACATGTATTCACAGGTAGCTTGTCTCGTTCAGAAATGAAAAGCAGAGAATTTGGTATAATTTGAAAGTCCCTGAGTCCTTGAAAACAAAGTAAAACTATACTACAGTATATCGAATCCTGTTTGAGTAAGAAATTACACATAATATATGACATTATTTGCACGTGTTTTCATATACCGGGCGTTCATGTTGTAATGGAAATGATGGTCATCAAAGAGTTGACTGCTATGATGTTGTGTATATACAAATATTATGTAATCCTTAAATGTCAAAAGAAATTACTCACAATAAGGTGAGTTGAAAGCAATAATATTAACCTGATTGTGTTGACATAAAACACTAAATTAAAGTCAACCGTTCCGTTTTTTCAGAGCATTAATTTTCTTCTGTCTTTTAGATCTTGAAAGCACCTTGTCTCCTCTTGAGTCTGTTCACAAGTTTAAATCTCTGCTCCGGAAAATTTGGGACGCCGATTACTGACGATGTGAACAAGCTGTCATTATTGGTGAGTTAATACAGGGTTGATGCATATCCCATACGTTCATACATGTTTCTAGTGTTTGTATTTAACCCCACACACATCTTCTCATCTTCTCCGCTGTAGAAGCAGAATATCCCCTCTGATTATGAGATTCCTGTTAGCTACATTCCCAAAGAAGTGGTGAGTATAAGGAGGTGAAAGAAGGAGTAACGTCAAACAGATTATTAATGATTGAACAAACAGTGATACTTTCTTTGGTACACATCTGCAGGCTGGCACGTGCTGGGTCGTGTTGAACATCTATCCTTTGGAGCAGAGTCTAAGGAAGCTAGCCAACATGTTTGGCACCATTTCCTCCAATAAAGAAAACATAGTCGTCTTCATTGCGATGCTGAAGAGTTTACGCTTCACCTTTGACCACGAGGAGCTCGTAAGTAATTGGATAGGATTGAGCAACTTGGGCTCGGTTTTAGGAAGTCATATTTTGCACATTCAGGGTCTGTTTCGCACATATCATTACATAAGTGAGGTTTATCAGAGCTGCTTGTTGTGCTGTTGATCCCCCAGGAAACTGCGATGCAACTCTTCCAGTGTCACTATCAGGAAGGGAGCTTGACGTCGGGCCTTTACTTTGACTACATCAAAGACATCTTACATGCGGCCTCTAAAGGAACATCTGGTTTCTCGTGCAAGCCACCACCATGCCTTACTTCACAACAAATACCAGGTGCATTTGCATTTTACATTACATTGCATTTAGCTGACGCTTTTATCCAAAGCGACTTACAATAAGTGCGTTCGACCAGGAAAATACAAACTTGAAGAAAACAGAATCATAAAGTACATCAGGTTTCATAGAGCAAAAACATTCCAAGTGCTACTCAACTGGCTTTAGATAAGCCAGTCCTTTATTAGTATATAAGTGCTTTGTTAGTCATTCTATCGCTCGAAGTGGAGTCGAAAGAGATGAGTTTTCAGTCTGCGCCGGAAGGTATGTAAGCTATCTGCCGTCCTGATGTCAATGGGGAGCTCATTCCACCATTTTGGAGCCAGGATAGCAAACCCACATGTCTTTGCTGATTGCTGATGCCTTTGTAATGGCTTCCTCAACCATTAAAGAAGCTTAGTGGCCTATTTGTTGGCAGATATTGATTCTGTGATCAAGAAAACACAACTGGGGATAGGAACCGGATATGTACGCTAACCCTGAACACACAGGTAATTAAGCGGTTATAGGGTCATAAAAGCCTGCTAAGTGTGCTTTTACACCATGCATTTGTCAACGTGAGTCTTTTTGAGAGACAGAACCACTTGAATCCTTGATGCTAGTTCAATAAATAAGCATGAAGATGATTAGCAACCTGTTTCTGATTTGTAAGCAATCTTTCACACACACATACGGGTATTGGGCCGAGGGCGACACCGTACTTCAGGTATCTGCCATTTTACGCGAGGTGCAAGCAGCCGTACACCGTCTAGGTGTTGCTAAGCTTCCTGTACTGAATATCATAGTCTATTGCCTTCATCAATATCTAGTCAACTCTAAAATACCACATGTATGCAATGGCATGATAATATTATGGTGACAAGTGGGAGTATTCACCTGGTGCTTCCAGAAGATAGACGTAGATGCAGCCAAAATCGACGAAAGGCCACTTTCGAGGGTGGTTTTTCCATACATCTGCAGGCAGTCTGTAAGGGCAATCGGACAACCCACACAGCTCTAGTTCACGCTGGTAACGACCTCGAGCACACCCCTCAAGTCCAGAGATGTAATCCGAAGACATGCTGCGATTTCTTCGGTCGTTAATTCAGAAAAAAAAACTAATGCGCTCTGCCTGGCTACGTTGCACCTCCAGGATATTTGCACCTCCAGGAAAATGGCGTATTTATATATATATGGCACGCGTTGCATTGTGGGTAGCTCGTGACGTCACTGTGTGTGAAAGAATACCTGTGTACCCAGGGAAACGTCAGAGAATTAATGAATGAATGTCTATATTTATATATCATTTGCCAAGACTTGGAAGGAAAGGGGTAATCTATGTATGTGTGAGCAATAACGTGTATATTTGAGTGGACTGTAAACGGAGGCGGGTGTGATTTGTGTATGTACATCTTCATGTCTGTTGTGGAATAAAAAAAAGTTTAAAAAAAAGAAAAGATGATTGGCATAGTCAGGATCAGATTTCTAAATATATTATCTTGTTCCAGGTGGTCAGCGGGAGGGTCGTAAGTACAGCTGGTCCAACAGATATCCACTGCTTCTGACTCTCATCCCCTTCACAGCTTGTCTTGTCATCATAGTGTGGCTGGTGAGTAATTATTCGGAGTGGATTAGCTACTTTATGAAACGTGAAAATTAGTTTTCACTTTGTATGATAGATAAATAATACATAGACACATGTGTGAAAACTAGTAATTGACCAGCATGAGGTCATTACTGAGACAGCGAAGATGGTAAAGATCCCGGCTAAACATCAGCATGATAGCATTGTTTGTGTGAACATGTTAGCATGCTGATGTTAGCATTTAGCTCGAAGCACCACAGAGATGCTACCATGGCTGTAGACATTATATTATTAAATTCCATTGCATTTAGGTGACACTTTTATCCAAAGCAACGTGCAATAAGTAAACCAAAGTAGACCAAAGATGGCATGTAAGAAGTATAAGTAGGTTGTAGCCATGTTGTGGTTTTTTGCCACCAAAAGCCTCACGGAGAGTGGAGCTAAGTTAAGCTAAATGCTAAAAGAAAAGCAATTTTCTGGCAAGTAAAATAAGGACACATAACCAAAGTGAAAGCATTTAAGTTACAGGGGAAAACACAACACCATAAAGCAACCGGCAAAACACAAGTTATATAATTATTTTGCTCCTTTACTGAGAAAATTGGAATGCAGTTATTACACTCGAGACGGATGATTGCATGCATGTATAAAAGGGTGATAATGTGAAACTCAAGGACTGAATAGATTCTATACCACAAGGAGCACTTTCGCTTTGGACTTCCGGCTCTTGATACCGCTGGGAGCCATTTCACAATTAGTTATTTATAGAGGGCCATATCCCGGTGTTATATAACAGACGGAATATACCTCAAATTATAGTGGTTATCCTGTTGTTGTTTTATTAAAAGAAACTCCATCTAAACATACATGGTCGAAAATATTCCATTAACAACATTCACTCTAATCTCTTTGGGTTACCGTCGTTCGCCCTAATTAATCCTTCATGATAATGTGCCTTCATTTTGGTGAGCCCTTCCCGGAAGGCGATTCCTGGTAAGTTAACATCATGAAATATTCAGCAGTACTTTGAGAACTCATCATTACCTAAAGTGATGACATCCGCTTTGGAAATGTATTATTTGTCATCGAAAACAGGAACGGAAAACGCTTTTGAGACGGCGAGTCTTACTTTCTCTTTCTCTTTTAACTTTCAGGTCAAGTCTAGGAAGCTTTTACCAGTTTGCAACACTGAAAATAGCCAAATGGCCCCTTCTGACACGCTCTCAACCGTGTCTATCTCCATCCCACTTCAAACACTCACCCACGCCGCTGACACTCAGCCGGTGGGGGAGGCACATGAGAGCGGATGAAGCATGATTCATAGAAAAGGGAAATCTGCAACACAGAATAACAACTCACTCTCCAGGTTCTTCTGTTAGTGCCAGGAGCCTTCTGGATAAACACTGCTTATACTCATCTGAGTGCACGGACTACGAGAGACGACGCACCTGCTGTGAAAGCGGGTGTGTCACAAAATATTCCCCCAAGCACTTCTGGCACTTAACTATCCCAAGAGGTTTTTGGGAGCAGCGGAAGAACGCCCTACACACTGGCTGGCTGTGATCCAAAATGGCTGGTGAAGTACATTAGTTGTCTTGTCTTGGCCAGTGTTTAACAGCTTTTTATTTTGTATTACTGCCTCGTGTCGATTCAGCGTGTTGCCATGCTCCAGTGTTGAGCTTGAATCAAACGCTTTGTTTGGCGGAAGTCTTTACCTGTTGAGATGGGACTCCTGTCATCAATTTGTTTGCTGTTTCCAAGACTCCCCGAATCCCACCTGCTTGACGTCTACTGAAAACATATCGGGGGGTACATGATGCACATGCCTATCAATACGATGCACATGCCTATCAATACTGCTTGTTGGTAAAGCATCAGATGTAGAAAGGGGAATCAAAGAGCAGCTTGTCTTGTTGACTTGTTGACTTTATTCCGATTTGTCAAATTACAAACCTGCTATAGTCCCGAACAACAGACCGAGCACTTTGACAAGCGCTCTGCTTTGTGTATCAAAGATCTGACCAGATGGTGGATAGCCATCGCCAGAGGCTCTTTGAATCCCTTCATTGTATTTCAAAGCTGTTGCCCAGTGATCTATCGCTGCTGCCCGGGCACAGTCAGTGTGTTTTTAAAGCCTTATTCACTGAGTCAATCATGTTCAGTCATGAGAACATGACTTACCCGAGTGTGAGCGCTGTTGTGCTGCATGTGTCAGAGGGAGGGGGGAGAGGCAGGACAGACAGGACGGGGGAAAGTGAGGGAGATATGGATGGATAGATGGACGGTCGGATGAGCTCAGGGAGAAGCATAAGGAGGGCTTGTTCTCGCCACAAAAGAACTGGCCGTAGGCTGGAGGAAATGCCAGTTACAAACGCGACTGATGTCGGCAGACCCGTATGAGTCGACAGGCAAAGAATCTCCAGACCACAAACGCTTTGTAGCCTCAAGTACAGAGGATGGTCAGTATCTGAATGACAGTTTTCTGTACTCGTATGATTTACTGTCGAGACACGTCGATGAAATATGGGAAGATATACCTTTATTAAAAATGTAGTACATGAGGTCTACAACAATTGTTTTTCTCTGGTGAACAAATTGCATACTTTTCTTTTTTTTTATTCGGTGGAAATGTGCATTTGTATTGTATGAGATGTTTAAGTTATTTTGTTACGAGTAAAAAAATATTTAATGATGTTTTTATTGTAATTTTGCAAATGGAAAATAGACCAAGTAATGAATGTATACAGGGTTTGACAAAATACTGGGAACATTCTGGGAAAACACATTATTACAGTATAAGTAACTAAATGAACATTGTAATCTGCTACTGTCGAAGATGGAACAGATTATAATGACCATTTGGCCCGTTTGACTAAATGTTTACAATATTTGTTCGACCCAATGTCAGTGTTACTGTATATGTATTTTCTGTGACAATGTCAAAAATATATATATATATTGGTACATCATATTATTGTTGTCTTCAGAATAATGATGCATTTTTGTTGTTGATTGCACAAATGACAATAGCATCAATAAAATGTGTTGGTGATTCAATTTGTAATAATTAAACCGCAGGTATGAGCAATGATGGATATTGTCGTATTGTCAGGAGGCGTGTGGCGCAGAGGCCTAGTGCGTTGGTGTTCAGATCAGGTGGTCACAGGTTCAAACCATGTGGCGATTGTCCCCAGTATTGAGTATGTAAGTCGCTTTGGATAAAAGCGTCTAACAAGTGACATGTAATGTACTGTCTTTTAACTATACATCAGAATCGGTTATATTAGCAAGTTACGAGGTATTTGCTTTGGTGGTGCATACGAATACACAGAAAGAAGGATATGTAGCAAACAATCTAATACAAATCTAATAAATCTAAATCTAATAAAAAATAATAAAAACAGTACAATAAAACAATGTTAATGTTAAAACATCCAAAATAAAGACAATATTTACACAACATATAATGATGTCATAAGTCAAATATAATACAATATGACAAACACTATATACTATATTGAAAGTGGAGAAATGTGTAGATTTTAAAAGATGGAATCGGAGGGATGAACCCCTCTTTAATGGTCACACATGCAGAGCACACAGTGACATTTGTTCTCTGCTTTTAACCTATACTAGGAGCAGTGGGCAGCTATTGTACAGCGCCTGGGGAGCAATGGGAGTTGGGGGGTGTCCAGTGCCTTGCTCAAAGGCACCACGGCAGGGCAGGAGGTGAACTGTGACCTCTCCAAGTAGAAGTCCACACTTCAAATTTAAGTCTGGTCGGGGACTTGAACCGGCGACCCATACGGCTCACAGTCAAAGCCCCTACTGATTGAGCCACTGCCAGACAAGACGTAGTGTGGAGCAGAAATGTGCAGGATTTACAATATACAAAATATTAAATCAGGAACAATTGTATTGCCAACTGTACACGGTGCATACATAAACAGTTAAAAACGTTTTTTTTTAAAAACATTTAAAGAAGTATATAAAGAAACTATTATAAGTTAAGATATACTTTTTTTTTGCTGTTATTATTTTTCTTAGTAAGAACACATTACAACATCAAAATACAGTTCATTATACAAGTTTGATGATCATTTATTTGACAAATCGCTCTTCCACTTGCTCCTTCTTTGCAAATGTACCGTGCTTTTATTTTTTACACTCGTTTCCGCCGGAAACACTCGGACTTTTGTTTTGGAAAGCTGCTACCCAGCGGCCGCCATTATTCTTCCTGGCTTGACTGTCGGAAGAAAGGCATTTAATGACTTTTAAACATTATATTTGGGGCTAAATTACAACACCGTGAGTGTATCTGTGTAGTCGTTGCACATTCTCATGAAGTAGGGGAACCCACGCGGGCACAGAATGGAGAAACGGTCCGATACCACAGGTAGGTTGCTAAGCTACCAAGCTAACTGTAGCTAAGGGAACAACGGTTAGAAAATGAGACGCAAAGAAAACCACGTGTTGCGGAGAACTGGTTTTTCGCTTCTGATGTTACGTGTTGCAGAGTTTTCTAAGGTTATTCTGCAGCTGTTTAATAATACAAGATAAAGCAGGGATGGTCCATGCCGCTGGATTTCAAATAAAACCGTCCTCTGCTCCGGATGCGTCGTGTTAAGCTAAGCTAACAACAACCAGGATGAATCCCGCTAAACACTAATGAGACTAGTTTGAGTTTGAATCTAACTAGGTTGCACTTTGGCGCTCATTCTCTTCCCGACCGTACGTACACGCAAACGTACCCGCTTAGTTTCATCCTAAACCAAACCATCTGCAGCTTATCTGCATTCATCATGTGTATCAGCTCTGCAGCGCCCCCTACAGGTTCCTCCTGCACATCCTGTGGTTTACTGTAACCAGGTACTCAGATCTTGTACTTGAGTAAAAGTAGAAGTACCAGAGTGTAGGAAAACTGTGTAAGTAAAAATCCTGCATTCAAAAATGTTCCTCAAGTAAAAGTAGAAAAGTATTAGCATACAAATATAGTTAAAGTAGCGACAGTGAAAGTAGTCGTTGTGCAGATTGGTCCATTTCAGAATAATATATATGATGTTTTATAATGATTGATCATTAAAGTGTTCTCAAAGCTGGTGAAGGTGCAGCTAGTTTGAATGACTTTGTAGACTGCAGGGTAGCTTGTGAATTGACTCCAGGTGGAACTAAAGTCTGATTTAAGAGCTGATTATATTTCACATCATTCGTCCAGATCTGTGAAGTAACTAAAGGTGTTAAATACATGTAGTGAAGTGAAAGTACACCATTTACCTCTGAATTGTAGTGGAGTAGAAGTACACAGAAGCAAACATTGAAACCTCAAAATTACATTTTCTTAGTTACAAACGTTGTTATGTTATTATAATTTATAGACGGTGGATATACTTTGTTACTGAAGGGCAAATAAGTTAGTTAAACTTCAGCAAAACCGTAAGTACCCCTCCGGAGTGGAGCAAGGCAACGAAACTTAAGATAACGACGCGCTATGCATGGGGCCGCCTTGAGGGGGTTTCCCGACATGTCGTTGCAGTAAATTAAAGAGTGTTTCATGTTGTCGTTGCTGTGGGCCCAGGGCCATATCCACCATTGAGTTCACCTCGGTCATTTTTTCCGAGCTGTGTATACAACTAAACTTGTGAAATAACTGCACTAAAAGGGATTCTTTGTAGTACTTCCATTTACTGACGATGGGGGGCGCTGCATAACTACGTACTCTCAATTAAGCAAACAGAAGAAGACAACATGTATCAACAACAACTATCAAGCCCGGACTTGTATCGGCGCAGCGGAGGAGTGATGAGGTATCTAGAGATCTGAGTCCAGTGGGCTGCTTGTGTTTCTGTTCCTCAGGACATCATAGGACCAGCAGATCCTGTGTGAACGCTCTACGTTAGTCAGTGGACGTCCGACAACATGCACACTAACTTATATTGCAGCTATAGGCTATACTTTGGTTTAAATTGTGTGAATAAACTAGCTAGAGAGCTAAAGTTAATTACATTCATCCAATGTCAGAAGGATTACCTTTTAACAAACGTTGTAATGCTTTTCTTTCATTTCAATTTGAGTAAAACTTTGAAGATATAACATTGTATTGTTTTATTTTTACACTGACTCAGATATAAAGAAAATACTACGTCAGTCGAAGCTCAGCGTTGGTAAGGAAGAAACATGACAGGCAGAGAGAAAGAGAGAGAGAAAAAGTGATGGAAGTCAGGGAGGAACTGCAGGTACAGTCACACAAAAGAATGTAGGCTTAATAACCCCATCCATCTATCTATCTATCCATCTATCCATCCATCTATCCATCCATCTATCCATCCATCTATCCATCCATCTATGTATCTATCCATCCATCCATCCATCTATCCATCCATCTATCCATCCATCCATCTATCTATCCATATATCCATCCATCCATCTATCTTTCCATCCATATATCCATCCATCTTTCCATCCATATATCCATCCATCTATCTTTCCATCCATATATCCATCCATCTATCTATCCATCTATCTATCCATCCATCTATCTATCTATCTATCCATCCATCTATGTATCTATCTATCCATCTATGTATCTATCTATCCATCTATCCATCTATCTATCTATCTTTCCATCCATATATCCATCCATCTATCTATCCATCCATCTATCTTTCCATCCATATATCCATCCATCTATCCATCCATCTATCCATCCATCTATATATCCATCCATCTATCTATGTATCTATCTATTTATCTATAACTTAGTCTTCATTTACAATATAGACAATATGCATCATTTTTAAACAACATACATCTATTGCAGTACAATTTTACAAAACGCAATTTGCTTACATCTTTGTTCTCTTTTGAGAATCAAACAAAACAGATTAAAAAAAATAATGCAAACAAACAAGTGAAATGAACTAAATTTCTGAATTGCTTTTAATTCACTGGCAGGAGCGACAAGTGAACAACGAGGGAGAGATTGAACAAAGAGAAAGAGTAGAGGACAGAGAGAGTAAAGAACAGGAAGAAGACAGAGAGACTACAGACGATGGAAGAGAAGCTGCAGGTTATGGAAAGGAGAGAGACATGGAAAATGAATGTTGACAATGTTTTGTGATAATTTTAGCCTCTTCCGCATGTCCAGATCATTAATAGTAACAATGAACTAATTCAAAATAATTGATGCTGTAGTCCACTGACATGGTTTGAAATCAATATATCATCCAATTTGTGACCCCCCACAGGACTTAAAAAGCACCTAACTAGATCATGAAAATCCCAGAAATCTCGGGAGGGTATACCCCCGAACCCCCCTAGCATCTTTGGACCTCGGTATTTAGGAAATCCTGGATACGGCCTTGTGTGGGCCTTCTTATTCTACGCTCTTTGGGGGCCCCCTTCTGGTCCGGGGCCCCAAGCAGTTGCCTGTCCGCAAGCGGCGGCCCTGCTCCAAGTGGAAGCCCTATTGTTATCATTTTGATATGTATAATAGCTATCATTCCTTTTTATTGATTAACATGCAGATCATTTTGGGATAATTGTTTAGTCTATGGACATGTCTATCCTAATTTCTCAAAATCCAAAATGGTGTCTTCAGTTGTCTGCTTGTGTCCGTCCAAAACCAGAAGATATCCAGTTTAATAGGAACTGAGAAAATATGCTATATTTGAGAAGCTGAAAACAGCCTTTCCTGTCAATCATGAATGAATAGTTAAGATACTTTATTTATCGATAGAGCTGGCGATTACTTCTCTGTCAATAGACCAAAACAAAGGAAACTTGCTTCCTATTTTTCTGACAGAAATCTTCCTAACTTTTATTTTTGTATATATTGATTGTTGTGCTTTTATTTAGGTCTTAATGTATGCATATGTGTCTTTGATTGTGTATATATAGGTATATACATATTTGCATACCAGCCGGTAATTACCGTTTTTTAGCTTGTAAAATGTATTAAAAACTGGTAAATTCAAAACCTGACGGTCAAAATGTCTGGTAATAATTAGGGAGGCTCCGATCGATCGGCCGCCGGTCATTATCGGCCGATATTCACTCTTAATAGTTTGATCGGTGCTCTCTATAAAGGCCGATCAGGAGAGCTGGATCTGATCGATTTGGACATAAACGCGAGTGAAGTGTAACCGGACGCGAGAGAGAGATCAGATCGGCTGCTGAGTCTGACGAGACACGCAGCTCTGCATGAGCACCTGAAGCCCCGCCCTCTGTTTAGCGAGCTGCAGGAGCTGCATGAGAAACTGACGGGCTGTCAGGAGAGAGAGAGAGGGAGAGGGGAAAAGAGAGGCTCCGTTTCTCCCGTGTTATTATTCAAATGTAATGTAAACTTCTAAATAATGTACGTTATCTACTACAAGTAGTTTGTTTGAATGTAATAATTATGTTGTTTGTGGAATAATTTATTGAAAAATGAATCTGAATTTTTCGATCTGTTACGATTATAAACTGAAGCAATATAAAAATGAGCCCGGTGAACTGAGTTTTAAACTGAAGCATATCTGCTCATAGTCCGGTGATTACCTGCTCACGGAAACTCTGCTACAGACATTTAACCGGCGAGAAAAAATCCTAGCGGAAACCCTGTTGCATACATATATTTGTATTTGGGATTGTGGGAAACGGTATTTCGATCTCTGTCTGTACACTACACACAGGGTTCAGGTTCTTTATTTATTTATTTAGATGTAGTTTGCAGATAAAAACCCACTAAAAACAAACAGACAACAGACACATCTCTAATAAAACAACTAATACAAGTAGACCCTGCTCCGTCAATTCTCAAAATATTTTAAAACATTTGAAAAGAAAAACACTAGTACCAACATGGGTATTCAAAATTCATAATTATCTAAATAGGCATCTGTGTGACGCTCCTATGATTTGATAAGTTGTGCAATAGCTGCTGGGATAAAACTGTTTTTATACCGCTTCGTTCTACTCTTCTCACAAACTGAAAGATTGACAATAAAGTTGACTTTGACTAACTCCCTCTTCTTCTGTGCACAGGTGCCCTCCCCCTCTCCTCCCTCCGCCTCATGGCCTCCCCCCTGCAGCTCACCTACTCGTACATCTGGCAGGTCATCCGGCAGAGAAACGTCAAGCAGTACGCGAAAGTGGAGGAGTTTGTTACCATGGTGACGCAAACTGTCCCCGACCTCATCAGCTTCAAGCAGACGGCGCAGCTCGTCCTGGGGTTGAGAGCGAGGGTGAGCGAATATCAAATTCAATGGAGCTTTAATAATAATAATAGATGACATTTGTATAGCGCCTTTCAAGGGACCCAAGGCCGCTTTACATGGGGAAGGCACAAACAATCAGAAGGGGCAAATAATAAAGTAAATAGTAATACACATTTAATTTAATAGCAGTAGGAGTGGAAGCAGGGGGGCTGTTAAAGGTTAAAGGTAGGGATGCACGATAATTATCGGCCCGATATTAGGAATTATGACGTCATCCCGATAAACCGATAACAGTATTAATAGCCCCGATAATATACAATATATTTTTTGGGTAAAAAAAAGAAAAAATCCTGCGGTGTGGGTGTATTGGGATGAGGGGCGCTTGTTTTTCACTCGGCTCCTTCCGTTTTGCCAGTACTGTGGTGTTAGTGGTTTAGCAAGAGGGGAGTTCTTCACCAATCCAGCGCTCCCTAACTCACGCCTGGCTGTGACGTAAATGGTGTGCGGCCGTGAAGCCAGGACAGTGAAACAAACATGTCGTCGGTAGTATGGGACTATTTCAAAGTTTCAGAGTGAGATAGTTCGCTTGCTATTTGTATTAACAGATGCAGAAGTTCCACGAGGAGGGAAGAAGGCAACGAGCTATAATACTTCCAACCTGATGAGTCACCTGAAACATCGCCATGGCTACGATGGTGTGTTAAAAGCGTACGTAGACGCCTGCGCTGCTAAACTAGCGGCGAATCCAAAGCCAGCTGCAAAGGCACCGGGGCTTTTACCTATCGACGAGGCTTTTGAAAAAGGCAAGAAGTTTGCCAGTTGTGCAACTCAAGGCATATGCTCGAACGGGAGCTGCCTGGACGCTGCAATCATCTTGCTGAGTGTGCTGACTTTTCGTACAATGTCCCGCTGTCTGGCTTCCTGCATCAAGTCAAGTGCTCGGCGCAGTTGTGGCGAAATGTCGCTCCTCTGTTTTCATTTAAACAGCTCCTTATATCCGTTAGCGCAGCTAGCTAGCACCAGATGCTAACAACAACAATGCACGTAAGGTCTCTCGCTCGCTCGGGCCACACAGACACACACCCTCCCGTCCCCGATGGCCAGTCGGTGCCTGCCGGTGAGCGTGGAAGTGTGGTCTGCTGCAAGCGGGCGGCAGGAGCAGGGCTGTCAGCATCAGCTTGTAGATGGTATTTTAAACTCGATGCGCTCTGAAGCTATGGGGCGGCCGAGGAAAAAAAATACACATGCGTTAATCGCGTTAAAATAATTAGTGGCGTACACATTTTTTTGTTATCGGTCTTGAGAAGCAGGAAGTTATCCGTATCGGTTTCAAAAAACCAATATCGTGCATTCCTAGTTAAAGGCCATGGTGAACAGGTGAGTTTGTAATGCTTTTAATTGGCATGACCATATCAAATACATAGCACGTTGTACTTACTTGTATTGTTACAACAGCAGAATACAGCATTTGTCAAAATGGTGGATTTATTTGCAAAATGCGGTACCTCCATCACACTGAGCTATTGATGCTGTTTCTTAAAGGTCCCATGTCATGCTTTTCTGGTTATGACCCGTCCCCTTGTGTGTTATGAAGGTTTTTCTGCATGTAAACGGTCTGCAGTCACAAACCCTCAAAGTGCACCATGTAGCGAGTACAACTCTAACACAAAAAAGACGTGTCTATGCTGCCCCAGAACGCCTCGTTGGACATTTTTTTTTCCATTTTTTTCTTCCTGGGTATGGTGACGTAACCATACCCAAATGGACCAATCCGCGGAGCCGTTACGTTACGTCCACGGAGCCGTTAAGTTACAAATGGACCAATCCGCTGACTTCCTCACACACACACTCAATCTTTTCTCAGCTGCAACTCCACAGATTTCTCAGCCTGAGACAGCGGGAGGCTGTGAGTCTGTGTGTCTGAGCACACCCACAGACTCACAGCCAGGCTGCGGGTGTGTGTGTGTGCTCGGGCTGGTTTCGCTGTGTCTCGCTGACCCCACGCAGCAACCAGGAAACCACACCAGTAAGCCAGCTCTTGCAGCAGCGTCCCGCCAACATGGCACCCAGACCCCACGCAGCATTCTCATCTCTTTGTCCTTATTGGTGTCAGTTCCTGGTTGCTAACGCCGTTGTAACACATAATCACTGATGTTCCGCTGTAACGGTGGTGGACTCATCAGAACAGAGTGGGCGAGCTGACCAGTCAGAGCACAGTGGGCTCACAGGGAGGGGGGGGGCAGGAGCTCCAACAAGCCGTGTAGGACAGAGAGTGAATACACATACTACAAACTGGGAGTTTGGAACATTGAACAGTGTAAATCTATTCTAGTCGACCTCAACAATGGAATTATGATCAGTAGAAATGGCCATGACATGGGACCTTTTCCACCATTGAGGTCACCAAGGCCCGGACCTCGGTAATTTTTTCCGAGCTGTGTATATCACAAAACTTGTGAAATAATTGCACTAAACGGGGTATTTTGTAGAACTTCCATTCCGATGGGGGCATAACTGCATAACTACGTACTCTCGATTAAAGCAAACGGAAGAAGACGACATGTATCAACAAACCACCGCAGCCCGGACTTGTATCGGAGCAGCGGAGGAGTGATGAAGTATCTAGAGATCTGAGTCCAGCGGCTGCTTGTGTTTCTGTTCCTCAGGACATCATAGGACCAGCAGATCCTGTGTGAACGCTCTACGTTAGTCAGTGGACGTCCGACAACATGCACACTAACTTATATTGCAGCTATAGGCTATACTTTGGTTTAAATTGTGTGAATAAACTAGCTAGAGAGCTAAAGTTAATTACATTCATCCAATGTCAGAAGGGATTACCTTTTAACAAACGTTGTAATGCTTTTCTTTCATTTCAATTTGAGTAAAACTTTGAAGATATAACATTGTATTGTTTTCATTTACAATATAGACAATAGGCATAAGTCTAAAACAACATACATCTATTGCAGTTATGTCATAATATCATACAATTGTATAAAACACATTTTGCTTACATCTTTGTTCTCTTTTGAGAATCAAACAAAACAGATTTAAATAAAAATAAGAATGCAAGTGAAATGAACTAAATTTCTGAATTGCTTTTGATTCACTGGCAGGAGCAACAAGTGAGGAGGAGCAAAAAGTGAACAACGAGGGAGAGATTGAACAAAGAGAAAGAGTAGAGGACAGAGAGAGTAAAGAACAGGAAGAAGACAGAGAGACTCAAGACGATGGAAGAGAGGCTGCAGGTGATGGAAAGGAGAGAGACATGGAAAATGAATGTTGACAATGTTTTGTAATAATTTTAGCCTCTTCTGCATGTCCAGATCATTAATAGTAACTGTGGAGGAAACTTCTGTGTAGCAATGCAGTGGGAGTCACCAACTCATGAGACACGGGACGAGCAAGAGTTCTGATGTCAAACACTGATATGTAATACAAGCATCGGCCGGAGAAATTCACATCACAAGTCACACAGTCAAAGGTTCTGACTGCACGGCTGGTTTGCCATGTCAAATCTGATCAGCCTCGCATCTTGGTAGACCTTTTAACTAGTTTACAGAGAGTCAAATCCACATATTGGGGATGGGCGGAAACATCTGCAGACACAGGAGATGTCTCTCACATCTCTGGAGTTTAGAAAGCCAGCGTTCTCACACTCGCAAAACCTCCCTGTGCCGGCAGGTCACGCCATACAACCTAGTATCAACATACGACTGCATTAACACATTCCTTACGGGAGATTAGAAGCAGGGATGGTCGTAAATGTCAACACACAGAATAAGGTTAAATGTCTAGGAGTAAAGACAAAGTTAATCCCTAACAGTAACAATCAACTGATTCTTATGCATTACACTTTCAAAAATAATGTATGCTGCAACCCACTGACATGGTTTGAAATCAATATATTATCCAATGTGTGACCCCCCACAGGACTTAAAAAGCACCTAACTAGATCATGAAAATCCCAAAAATCTCGGGGGGGCATGTTTGGACCTCGGTATTTAGGAAATCCTGGATAAGGCCATGGGACCTTTTAAGAAAATACATTAATACGTAAGACATTACATTATATATACATTACAATTGTGCGAAGTAGCTGTTGTACAAATGTATACAAGTTTGTGTTCCTATATCTGTCCTTGTATCCTAACATGAACTCTGTATATTTCCTATTACATGCTCACAAAACTGTATCTTTGATGTAGGCTTATTTTGTGTCGATTTTTTACTGCAGTGAGAGTTGCTAAAGAAATTGCATTGTACTTTGTATGATGACAAATAAAGATATATTCTATTCTTATTCTATTCACTGTGCAGAATTTCTGCTTTCAAGTTAAATGGACATCTTCGATTGAGGAGTTTTAATCATTAAAAACCTGCTCAGAATGTCCTGAATACTTGAGACCTACGAGGAAGTCTATTTCAGCTCTTATGAGGTTTGTTTTACTCGGGTTTTGATTTATGCTTTTTCACTTCCTGTACCGTAGATCATTTTGGATTTGCTTCAAAAGGACGGCCCACCGGATTCTAAAACCATTCAAACGCTCATCAATAAGCTTAAAGTCTTAGCGGTAAGAATTGTTCTGTTCCCTGAGAAAACATGCAGTCATGGACACGTCTAAACATGGCGTGTGTCAATTCAACCGAAGTGACGGTATTTGCTGTGTTTTACAGAAGGACCCAGAGGTGGAGAATTCCCAAACGAACTTCATGGTGCTGGTGCAGAACCTGCTCAAGAACCCAGCGGAAAAAAAGCGCTTCTTCCAGGTATCCTCACCTGTGTTAATATAGTAATATACCATCGTTGGTTGTCATCACATAAAGCTATTTCCTGTTTTACACTAACATGTGCCTCTCATTTAGATGTGGTTTTATTAAAACACAGTGAATATGTAGTGTTTATAGCACAATACATTCATTTATATCTTTTCGCAGGGTGTCCGCGGGGTCTTAAAAAGTATTACAAGTTGATAAATCAATTTAGCGAAAATTAAGGCTATTAAAAAGTATTAAACGGCATTTTCCAAGGTATCACATGTTGCAGCTTGTTTCCAATAAGTATATGAATGGTCCAGAGAGGTTGTGTTCTACAGTCTGCCTGAATGTAGTCATGGCGTAGGTGTGTAGTGTGATTCTGTGGAGGTTATTGATGGCATCCCGTTGGGTTTGACGTCATCTGAACAGGACATCGCACGCTCACTGCTTGATAGCGCGGAAAGGTCCGTTTACGCCGGTTGCTAACCATCGTTATGGGGAAATGCAAGTCTGCGTCCAAATGGTTGGAAGATAAGGAGGAAGGACAATCAATACTGTATATAGTCAATGTGAGGTAAAGTGTGTCGCCAAGGTAACCGGTTAAAGCTCAAAGTGGCGATGAGGTCTTAAAATGTATGGAGAGGGTCTTAAATTTGACTTCAGGATTCCTGCATAGACCCTGTACCATAACATAATGTGCCTAAATGGCTCTTACACATCGGCGCTCACAACTCAAACGTCTTTCTCTCCGTGCAGGAAGTGTTTCCCGTTCAGTACGGGACGAAGTTCGACGTGGCGCTGCAGGCTCTCACTGCAGGTCTGGTCTGCAAGCTGGAGCAAGTTCTTCCTGTTCCCAATCTCTCCCAGGTATGCACTTGTACATTTGCTTTTCAAACATGTATTGTTATCTTTTTGATGTATTTGTTTATTCCACACATGGCAGTTATTTTAAAACAAACCATGTACACTTTACAAACCATGTACTCAAGAAAATCTTCTTTTACCTGCCCTTTCTTACAAAACAATAACAACAAATGAAATGACCATTCAAAAGTCAGCAATATTCTTTCAGTCGCTTACAAATACTGAAACATAAAACCAGAACAAAGTCAACTTCATACTTTCTAATTACACTTTCTTTGTACATTTTTTTAAACATAAAAATGTTCTTTCAGCCCTCTAAATCATTCGTCAAAGAATTCCACTTCTTTACGCCGAACTACAGAGACTGCATTGATTGGGCTTCTGGTCGGAGACAGGAAGTGCGTTTTTATCTGATTGTCCGAGAGGCGACAGCTTCCTCCCAGATTCTAGGGGATTAAAACAAATACATGTCTTCTATAGTTGATCCACAGGACCCATTACAGTAACTCATTTGACCAGGTGTCGAATAAAATAGCTCTACATTGAAACAAAGCAAGAATGACATTTAAACGTTTCTTAGACTGGACAAATTGTACAAAAACTATTTGAACATCTTTTTCAAAAGCTGTGTTTTGGTTGGATTATTTTTAAATGTTGACCGATTTGACAACAACCTGAGAGCAACGTTTAACAGAAGCTTTGTGAAGTACAAAAAAGGGAAACTTCCTAATCATAATCTGTCGGTCCGTCAAGAAAAACATGCTCTAACCCAGGGGTGTCAAACTCAATTTCATCTCGGGCCAGTTTTATATATAAGACTATATAAAAATACATGGATAAATATTTAATATAAAATAATGTATTATATTTAGTGCTGTAAAAATGATCGCGTTAACGGCGGTAATACATTTTTTGAATTAATTGCGTTAAAATATTTAACGCATTTAACGCATGTGCAGAATGGCCCGCCCCATACGTGCCCCAGTGTCAGCGCCAGGGTATGGCTGGGGTAGGCTACAGCCATACCAAGAAATGGCTTAGCCCCACCGTGAAAAATGATGTTAAAGTAAGCAAAATAAAGTCTGCCAACTCGCGCGGAGTAAATTGCACAAACAGCAGTTATTCAGATTGATTTCAGTAGCCACGGTTTTGAAAACTTTTGTCACGTAGTGATCGTCTTCTCAATAGAACATCTTTGATAACGGCGTGGTGTTGTTGCAGGAAGTCCCGACGCAGAATACTTTTGCTGTAGTACAGGGGTGCACATAACTGGTACGCAGGTTATGTGCGTAATCTGAAATGCGTACCGTCACTTGTGTCACAAAGCACATTTGCGTACCGAGGTACTAGTGAAGCTTTTCCAGAAGGCGGTTAGATCACCGGACGACAGAGTCGGTCTCCGTGTGCACAGACAGGCTGCTGTTAACGTCGGCCTGTACAACGGAACTGTGCCAACCGGCTGCGGAGGGAGACTCCCCCCTTCACTGGAGAACTGCGCTAAAACGTTCACACTCTGTGGTCACGAAGTACTCCACTAGCCGCCGCCCCCCCCCGTTGATAGAAATCAACACGTAATGAATTAAGACCCCACGGTTTGATGATTGATAGGTGTGTGGGCTGTCTTTCATTTTGACATGCAGACAAATGTTATAATAAACATAGATACTGTATGTTAAATGGATATATCCGCCTTCTTTCATTTATCTTTCCATTCCCAACAATATACATAAATAAATGGCATATTTTGGACATAGTTCGAATGGTGATTAATCTGATTAATTCATTTTCAAGCTGTGATTAATCTGATTACAAATTGTAATCGTTTGACAGCCCTAATAAAAATACAGAGATAAATATTTAATATAAAATAATGTATTATATTACATTATTGCCTCTGCATTGAATTATTATCGGATAGGGTAAAAACTTCATAAGTCTCTTAAGTGAGAATGTCACAAAATGATTTCAAAAGAAAAGTCAAATTCTGGAAAAAAAAGTCTAATTTGAGATGCATTGTGGGACATGTAGTTTATGGGCAACGTGCTTCTGTAAATCGACATGTAACCGTATAAAAAACATTATATTCTTTACAAGCTCTTGTGGGGCCGCATTAAATGAAGTCACAGGCCGGATTTGGCCCCCGGGCCTTGAGTTTGGCACCCCTGCACTAACCTAACAGGCAAAACAAATCTACACTCTTTAACTAGGGTTACAACATTCAGGGGAATTTTCAAAGATGGAAACTTTCCATGGGAGTAAACTGAGAATTTTCTAAATTGAAGGTTGGCTCTTCGTAGGGAATTTAAATATAGTTGGGGAAAATATATTTTAGCATAATCTATCTGACTAAAACAAACGGATGCAATTCAAGTACACTTGGATATCCATGCCATTCCTCCATCACATGCATATGGCACACTGCTTACTGCATGGCTATTGAGACCACACCCCCTACAGCAGGGATGGGCAACTTGGATGGTGGTGGGGGCCACATCATTTATGTACTGGCCACCAGTGGGCCGCTGATTCACTTGGAACTAGGGTTGCAAAGGGGCGGAACATTTCTGGTAAATTTCCATGGGAAGTTAAAGGTGGGGCATTTTGGAAATATTCCATATTGGCAACTTTCCATGGCAACTAACTGGGAATTGAGGGTAATGTAATCGAATTGTATCATATCCAAGCATACATATATTTTGTTTTGTCATAAGAAAACTTCCATGCTAAATGATACAATTAAAAAAACATGACATTTCAACAGATTTATTTGTAAGTAGAACAGAACAAGTTTTAATTATTTTATTGAACAATCATTTGTTTCATTGAAGAACAAAAACATGAATGTTGAGTTAAATATTACTCACCCCCCCAACCACAAGCAAAAATGTGCTTTGGGCTCAAAAGTGTGGTCCAGTCTCCTAGAAATCATCTGTGCATGTGATGGAGGCATGCGCAGTGCCTGCAGGGGGTGTGGTCTCAATAGCCATGCAGTAAGCAGTGTGCGATGGCATGGATATTCAAGTGTACTTGAATGGCATCTGTTTGTTTTAATCAAGATTATGCTGAAATGTACTTTCCCCAACTATATTTAAGTTCCCTGTGAAGAGCCAACCTTCCATTTTGAAATTCCCAGTTTGTTCCCATGGAAAGTTTCCAAAATTCCCCAGCATAACTTCCCATGGAAATGTACCGGAAATGTTCCGCCCCTTTGCAAACCTACTCTTAACTAATTTGTTAGAAACTACTTCATTTTTGATTTCAGACATGTGTGTTTGTATAAATAATATGATAGTAATTCTAAATGTACATGTAAGAAAAACGTGATCTAACCTAATATTGAACAATAAATCGATGCTCATTTGTTGTCCCTCCTCTCGTCCTCAGCTCGGCTCCATGCTCTCCGCCCAGCCCTCGGAGCTGGGGGCCTGCGGCGGATTCATCCCCGACAGCCGGGACCTGAAGACCCTCCTCCTGCACCAGCAGGCCAAGGGGCTGCTGGGTATTAAAGGTACACTTCAGATAAGATGGATGGTGTTTTACAGACTCAGGGACGGCTTCATCCCACAGGCCATCCCACTGTTAACCACTTGGACTTTTGAAAGAACATTCATCTGTTTGCAACTTATATAATGTCAATATTCCAATTACTTGTATACAGACTATTCTGCACAATTTCTATTATATTTTATCTTATTTACTTGCACTATTATCCAGGGGGTCCGCGGGGTCTTAAAAAGTATTAAAAGTTGATAAATCAATTTAGCGAAAATGAAGGCTATTAAAAAGTATGAAACGGCATTATCCAAGGTATTACATTTTGTATCTTGTTTCCAATAAGTATATAAATGGTCCAGAGAGGTTGTGTTCTACAGTCTGCCTGAATGTAGTCATGGCGTAGGTGTGTCGTGAGATTCTGTGGAGTTTATTGATGGCATCCCGTTGGGTTTGACGTCATCTGAACAGGACATCGCGCGCTCACTGCTTGATAGCGCGAAGGTCCGTCTCCGCCGGTTGCTAAGCAACATCGTTATGGGGAAATGCAAGTCTGCGTCCAAATGGTTGGAAGATAAGGAGGAAGGACAATCAATACTGTATATAGTCAATGTGAGGTAAAGTGTGTCGCCAAGGTAACCGGTTACAACTCAAAGTGGCGATGAGGTCTTAAAATGTATGGAGAGGGTCTTAAAAGGTCTTGACTTCAGGATTCCTGCATGTACCCTGGTATCCGTTTTATTCATGTTGCTCTGTTGGGGGAGTCTGGGAACTAAGATTGTCGTTGTCATAACTACACTGTAGCTATGCACACATGACAATAAAAGCCTTGACCCTTGAGATACAGAATAATAATAATAATACATTGGATTTTTATAGCGCTTTTCCTAATGCTCAAAGACGCTTTCCCTAAAATCAGAAACAATACAAAGAAAACAAAAACCAATAAACAGTAGAAAGTGAACACAGAGTTCACTTGAGAATACACACAAGGATGATAATAATAATAATAATAATAATAATAATAATACAGATAAACAGTAACAATATGAATGTACATATGTTTAAATGTTGACATACTTTTTCTATTCATGCAGCAACTATCTCGTCCTCCGTGGGAAACTGCGTCCTCTCTTCACTCGCCTTCCGACCCAAACCAGTCGAGCCTCCTCCTCCTCCTCCTCCTCCTCCTCCTCCTCCTCCGCCGCCGCCGCCATCCCCAAAACGTGTAGAAGTAACAACCAATGAAACGAGCTCGGCCTCCCTCAGTGACGCTGAGGACCTCGGAGTGATGTCAGACGACGCTGAACCCCCTGACATCAGACCACAGGAGGCGGGCGGGGGCGCTAACACAGCAGCTGCTGCTGGAGGAGCAGAGAAGGAAAAAAGTGCCGCACACACAGTTGAGACGGAGGAATCGGTGCAAAAGAAAAGTACACAGGAACCCCCAGGGGAACAGGAAGCAGCCGATAAGCCAGAAGCGCAGCCGGCTCCAAAAGCCATCCCTTTCCGGGTCGTCTCGATGCCCGTGAAGTCCGCCTCTCAGAGTGCAGCAGCAACAAAGGACGCCCAAAAGCCCAACACTTATCGGGTCACGCTGCATCAGTGGGTGTCGCAGATCGCCACCAACTCCCTCTCGCTCCCCGCCCTGCCTCCCCTCCCCCCCGCCCAGCTGATGTTAGACGACGACGACAAGCCCAGCATCCGGAGGAAGAAGCAGATCCGACCCCCGGCGGACCGATACACCTGCAGCGTCTGCGACAAGAGCTTCCCGTACCAGTCCAAGCTGATGGACCACGAGCGCATCCACACCGGAGAGAAGCCCTTCGTGTGCACCGCCTGCAACAAGAGCTTCAGGACCCAGGCGTTCCTCAACAACCACCTGAAGACGCACAGCACGGCGCGCCCCTACGCCTGCGGGCAGTGTGGGAAGTGCTTCACCAAACTGCAGAGCCTCTCCAAGCACATGCTGGCTCACAGCGGCCAGAAGCCCTTCTACTGCAACATCTGCAACAAGGGCTTCACGCAGTCCACCTACTTCAAGCGCCACATGGAGTGCCACACCAGCCAGATGACGTTCCCCTGCAAGCACTGCAGCAAAAGCTTCCCCACGGCCTTCAAGCTGTCCAACCACGAGCGCTGGCACACCCGAGACCGCCCTCACATGTGCGAGCGCTGCGGGAAGAGGTTCCTCGTCCCCAGCCTGCTGAAGAGACACATGGGATACCACATCGGAGACCGCCAGTACCTCTGCTCCCAGTGCGGAAAGACCTTCGTGTACCTGTCGGACCTGAAGCGGCACCAGCAGGACCACGTGCCCAAAGCTAAGATCCCCTGCCCCGTCTGCCAGAAGAAGTTCTCCAGCAAATACTGCCTGAGGGTCCACCTGAGGATCCATACGAGAGAGAGGCCGTACCGCTGCTCCATCTGCGAGAAGACCTTCACCCAGGTGGGGAACCTGAAGGTCCACATCCGGCTGCACACCAACGAGCGGCCGTTCAGCTGCGACGTCTGCGGCAAAACCTACAAGCTGGCGTCCCATCTGAACGTGCACAAGAGGACGCACACCTGCAAGAAGCCGTGGACGTGTGAAACGTGCGGGAAGGGCTTCTCCGTGCCCGGCCTGCTGAAGAAACACGAGCAGATGCACACGAGGGACGCTAACCCCGAGCTCGCCGGCAAACGGAGACACCGGGGTAAGCACAAGAAGCACTCGGTGAAGAGGAAGTACGACGAGGAAGAGGAGGCGAGCGATGATTATTAATCACAGAAACATTTCGTATACAATAAGGATGCTCTGATTCCAACGTTAATCCACATAGCTACGGTGTAATTGTCCTTTTATAAACGTTAGTTAGCGTGTGATAAGGTAGTGAAAACACATATAGAATAATGTTAGGATATTGTTTTCTGATCATTTAAAAACTACCAATTTGAGTTATGATGGGTTGGCTCGAACGGTTACAAATAAAGCCCTTTGTTGTTCTGCGTTTCCTATAATCAGGTGATGTACAAGACGTTGAGGAAATGATGTCACCCTTAACTGTCACATCGTGAGAGATGGGCGTAGTAAACATTTTAAAGTATTTTTCAGAGTTGTCATTACAAAATCATGGATACAAGAAATTTTCCAAACATCGTACTTGGTCAACGGAGCCAACCCTTAATGAATCATGTAACGATATAACGAAGCATTTCAACGCATGCACCTGTAGATAATGTGATGTGGTCTTTGTGGAAACTGTAGGAACTACCACTCGCCTTTTTACGTAACCATGTAAACCGCACAGCTACTCTGCTTTTGTTTTAGACAACAGGCTGGATGTCATCTCGTCCAGCAGTAGGTGTGTGTTGCTCTGATGATGATGATGATGATGATGATGATGATGATGATGATGATGATGATGATGATGATGATGAAATGTGACAATAGTATCGTAGCGCGGACACGATGAAAGCTTTTCAAAGGTTTGATGAGGTTTTGCTGTGAATCTTAACTCGAGTCAATAAGCATATATACCTGTTTTTGATGTTTTGCAGAAAAATAAACGCATAGCAAAGAACTGTGGTCTCACTGGTTTGTTATCTGGGGAAGATGTTCTGAATCAAGCTGTGAAAGGTACTTAATAACAAGGGTTTATGTTTCACAGAAGTTACACAAATAATGGTTGATAAGTTGCCATCCATTACATTGAAGCAAATGGATCCAGATATAACATTCAATACAGATCTTTTATTTTAAACGACAACAAAATCCAAACTTTGGAGGTTTTTTATGTCTGAGTCGTGTTTTTTAAAAGTCACCTATCATGCTATTTTTAGGCAATAGCATAGATATATATAAAACAGATCACCCGTTCTAGCCACGCCTCATATCCCTCCATTTCACTGCCTGGTTCAAAAGTGCTGATTCGGGGTATAAAGATAAATGGAGGGGCGGAGCTCATGCGGGACCCGGCAGCTACCGTCTAAACTAAATGCTGCCGTGATGAAACGCCATATCATGGATTTTCAAGGATCTGAAACAGTCTGGAGCTCAAAGGCTTTCTTGCCGGTTAGACCACAAGGTGAGTTCCTTTCTACTTCCTGCTTCTTCACACACATGCTCTCCAGCACAGGTTAGCTCTGAGTGTTAGCGATGCTAATGTAAGCACCGACCATATTACGTCCAAAACAGTCGGGCATCGTTTCTGATAGCAACTTTCTGATTGGGCCGTGGGTCCACATTTCAGATATGACATCATAACGGAGGCAAATCTGGATCAGCTCCGTTGTAGCTCCGTTGTTAGAGATTTGGGTACGGAGGAAAAGAGAGAGGGTTTTTGTTGGAGAAAATACTGTTGTCTCCTCTTTGGGTTTGTTTCAATGCAACTGTGTACGACCTTGCAGCTGCCTCTTTGTGATAGGAGGAGGCAGGGTATTTCAGGTTGTTGATCTTTATGAGAAGACACAAACTTGTTGTCTCCTACATATCTCATTTCTATGAGGCGTGAAGGAAGCCCAGAAGACGTAAAATGACCCGACACCCGCGGCTGATATTAGCGCCACCTCGATTTACGACTTTGTTGTTATCTCCTGTATTTTGGACTTTATAAGCCTGATGTTTTTTCCTGCTGTTGAGCAACATACCCCATGTGTGTGAGCTAAACCATATCCTTTGTATGTGATTTAACTCTGCTCCTTCTTGCAAGAATAAATTAGTACCTGATAATTGATTCTCAACCTGGTGTCGAGTGTTTTTTCCTAACAGTTTTATTTTCTGACGCTGCGTGAATTCCCCCGACACACCGGGGACACATAACGACGCTGAAGTTGGCTTCCGATTCAGAGCATCCGATTCGGCAGTTAAGGGGAAAGTTAAGGGACATTTAATTTACAGCGGTGAGCGAACAATCCTCCGTGTTTGAACCTCTTAAATAGCTGCATAGCGATTTAATTGGACTGGATTATCCCAGAGAGTCTAAAGACTCTTTATAACCCAGTTTCAGATTTGTGAAACCTTTATTCTATTTGTGAAAATACAAACTAGGGAGATTTCAGTGCTTGTTTACATGTAGACCACATTAGACCAGGTCCTGATCTGAAACCACTAGACCTACACTCATCAAATCGGGTAAGTATGGACAGCTAATTAAGGAAGAATAAAGTCTTTACTTCTCAAATGTATTATAGTTTTTTGTTGCAAATAAAAATTCAACAGATAAGTAGGTATACTTCTATAAACTTACAGTAATGTATTTACAGTTGCAGGCAAAACATTTCAACAGGAAATTAAATATAGTCTATAACTAGCATTGTTCAAGTTTACTTTAAGCAACAAGCTTTGTTTGCCTAATTACAGTATGTCACCTTGAGTACTTGCTTGGAATGTGAAAAACATTACAAGATTAGAAAATAACACTTTGGTAACGATGGTACGAGAAAGTTGGCTCATTGTTATCCTGTCTTCTCTCTCAGACAAATAATTGCTATTCATATGTTGCTTTAGGACAAAGCAGCAGAAGCCGTTCAAGATGGATGAAAGACTGAAAGGTTAGCCTTTTCTCTTTATCTCATGAACCTGAATTCCTTTAACATCTCTTTCGTTTGTTTGTTTGCTATGAAACAGCATTTAAGATTCGAAAACTTTGCAGATAAAGAATTATCACCTAAATGAGGAGCATACACTTATTTTTATGTATTTATTCATGTGTTTAACAGGGACAGTGCACATTAATTAACATTCCTGTAAATGTGCCAGAGTTAGCCAAGAGGCTATTTTTCATCTGTTGTCCCGGGACAGATTTTATAAGTGAACCTAAAACAAATTTCATTTAAACAATTAAATACAATCAAATTAAAACATGCAACATATATTAAGACTTAAATAAATTAAAAGACTGAACAATAAAACAAAACAAAAGAACATGTTGTGACGACCCCTCCCCCTTCTGCCTGCCTGTGCTCCCTGCCTTGCTGTCCTCTGGCAGGTACTGGGAGTGTCGTCCTGTTTGTGCCCACCCATCTAGAGGCGGAGCCCCAAATGCAGACACTTACACTCACTATGACTCGTGTGTGCACGGTTGTGGCATGACCATAAAAACAGAAAGATATGGACACAAGATGTGTGCAACTGTATTTAGTTTCCTATCCATTTTAACATGATTTAAGTGGGGGGGGGGCCTCACCTCCTCTAGGGGGTCCGGGGGCATGCACCCAAGGGAAGACTTTTTTTAATATTGAAGTTAAAAGCATCAATCTGGTGCACTTTGAGAGCAACATTAGGAGATATGGATACATCTCTCGACACCCATATGAAACAGAACTGTAAGTAGATTTTCTTTTTCTTTATGGATACTTTACAAATCACTCCCCTTTCAAACTCTATTCTTGTTTATTAATAACAACTTTTTTGTACTGTCATAGTATTTTATACCTGTTTTTCTCTTATTTGTTTATAACTATAATGATCATATAAAGGTGTGCCTTTACCTCACTGAGCTGAGGTTATCAGAGCCGCTCAGTCTTTCAGGAGAGAGCTCTCGAAACGTTTGTATGTTTTTTGGGAGTTTGATTTATTTTAAATGAACACAAATACAAAATTAAAACCTATAATTGCACACTACCATTATTTAAAAAAAATAACAATTTCACATAAACCTCTGGTTTTTACTGGGGCTGGGGCAGTTCAACTTGATTTTTTGGGGGGGGGGTGTGCCATAGTTTATGGGCGCTGTACGCAATATAGTCGTAGTTCTGTTAGTATAAGATAATAAGATGTACTTTGTACCCCTATGGGTTGATGCGCCCTTAGCATTCGCCTATACTGCCTATGCCGAGGGCCGGCCCTGACCTCGCCTCTAGTGAGTGGCGCGGCCCTTCGAATATGTTTCTGTATGTGGCCCTTGAACAAAATAAACAAAAGTTTAATCAAAGGCTTTTTTTAAAAGAAAGGTTTTTAGGCCTTTCTTGAAGGCGTCAGTGGTCTGTGGAGTCCTCAGGTGGTCTGGGAGGGAATTCCACAGGTGAGGAGCAGCTGCACAGAAAGCCCGATCCCCCATTGTGCGGAGTTTGGTCCTCGGGGGGCGAAGCCGATGGGGAGGTTTCGTGTGGAGGTTTGTGAGGTGAGAAGTTCCTTCAGGTATGGAGTGGCGTTCCCGTGGATGCACTGATGGGTCAGTAGTGCGATCTTGTATTCGATCCTGAATGAGACAGGAAGCCAGTGGAGAGAGTGAAGGACGGTTGTGATGTGGTTGTATTTTCTCACCCTCATCAGGATCCTCGCGGCACTGTTCTGTACATATTGGAGCTTCTGAAGGCTGAGTCCCGATGAGGAGAGCGTTGCAGTAATCGAGGCTTGAGGAGACGAAGGCATGGACCAGTTGTTCAGCATCTGACAGGGAGAGTGTGGGACGGCGTTTTGTAATGTTCCTGAGGTGGTAGAAGGAGGTTTTGCACAGGTGTTTGATGTGGGTGTCAAAGGTTAGATGTCTGTCAAATCTTGCACCCAGGTTGGTAACTGCTGTGGAGAGGGGTATGTTTTGTCCAGAAAAGGTAATGTGGGTTATGAGGGATGACTGGACCTGGTTTGGTGTGCCAGCCAAAATAGCTTCTGTTTTTGAGCTATTTAGTTGCAAGAAGTCATGTTCGTCTGTTCTTCATTCATCGGTTTCATCTCCTGACATGTAGCGCCTGTTTCATCCTCACTTCCCAGCTTCCCCTTCTCAAACAGGCACTCAGCGAGGCGTGACACGAGGAACATAGTCCCCAGGGTGATGAGCAGGATTGAGGTTCGAAAAGGGAACAAACGGTATCGGGTACCATCGTTCTGGATCTTGTCCCAGGGCAGAGGCATCAGGTCAGGGAGGCCGATCACAGGTTCTCCAACCAGAACCCTCAGCAGGAGAGCCAGCACGAAACCAAAGCAGGCCCCTAAGTAATTCACCCAGCGAGACAGGTAGAAGATGCAAAACACCTGAGGAGCCATCATACAGTACATCACGTCTGCGCTGATGATCCAGAACAAGTGGACGGACGAGGTCGTCATGGCCAGGCCGGCTCCAGCTGTCCCACACAGCACCACCGACACTTTCACCGCCATGAGAATCAGTTTCTCTGACGCCTGAAATAGAGGAGATCATGTTTTGGGACATTGGATACTATTCTATAGTAGAATATAGTAGGTACTATTTTATTCATTTATATTTCTAGGATTATAACCATGCATATTTAATGTAAATACTGCCATTTTTTTACTATATTTTTTAAACCAGAGTGTTTCTGCAGCCCGGAGCCTTGGGCTGCAGTCGGATAGTTTAAAAATTAGCTCCTAAGTTCTAACCCTATCGTCTATTCCTTGACCTCTGAGTGAAACCTCACGGGGTTAAGGGATAGTGGATAGGAGAATTCAAAAGGACTTAGGAGAAGAGACTGCGGTACTTTAGAGAATCCGAATGCACTTTCACTATCCGACGTGTTTATGATGCGCCAGCGGACGTCCTGAATGTGCGTCTGCTGCTGTGGGGAAACCATGGAAACCACAGTTTTCTATACAGCGGACTACAACATGGATGTTCAATAAGAACGAGGGACTGCTGTAAACTCATCTCAGAGACTCTGCACCGTGCTCTGATGCTGCTGCTTTGCTTTATGAACGTGGACAACAGGGAAACATATTCTTCAGGACCAACGTTGGAATTGAAATAAAAAAGGAAAGTGAAACTTATGCTCGTCACCCTCTCCCTCCGGTCCACATTAATACAAATGATCCCAATACGTATGATTGTATGAACTAAAGGTCTTAAAATCAATACAGATGTATTTATTATAAATGTTAGTCCTTAACATCTATCACTGTGTATATCACCATTCAAACATCTTTTAGAAGTTGAACAAACTCCACACAGCTCAGTAAAGACTGAAATGTTGACTTTATTTGATCATTTCAGTGAAAACTAACGTTCATATTTCTCTCTTTGATTATAATACTGATGAACGTTCAAAACAAAGCACTTTGGCAACTTACCACCTATGTTTTAAAATGCTTAATAAGCACCGTAACTTTCATGATATCATTTCTCGGTCATAATCGGTTGTTTCCGTGAACGGCCGACTGTTGAGTGACGGCACATGCTGCGGCTGCAAGGCATTGTGGGGCAGCATTTTCGCTTCTCCTGCCGGTTAGGGAGGTCCAGTGGTTCCTAAGCTAAAGGAGGTTATAAAGGGAAGTTTGAAACCTCCTTTCCTATCATTCTCACCATTCTAGAGAATTCGAACGGCACTTATCATGGCTGCCACTGAGGGACTTCCGGGTCATTTCACTCCTTTAGGAAGGTTCCTAACCTAAATGGACTATTCGACTTCAGCCCTGATTCTCTCCAGTGTTTTTCCCTTGGACAACTCTCTGCTAACCAGCTAGCTTCGTAGCCATCGCTGCCTGCCTTTTTGTTTGCATTTTTTTTATTAAACACCTTGAAACCCTGACCTGAATCAGTCACTGCTTTGGGGTCCTTTTTAAATAACGGAGCGTCACATAAAGTGATATTTCTCTTCAGGACTAACTAAGCTATCAGCATATGCAGGCTACAAGAATGTCTCATTAAAGTATAATAGTAATACAATCATAAAGACAAACAAAGAACTCAACGGAAATGCTGTCTGCAAATCGAATGACCTTTCCATAAAGCCTAGCTGCATTTAGTGTTAGCAAATGTTAGCTAACATTCTGTACCAAGGGGGTCACATGGTATACATAATACGTGCTTTACAGAACGTTAGCGTGTCAGCATCCATTTATAATTATGCTCAAAGCCTTGCGGTGCAGATACACCCTCACAGAGCATGGCTTAAACTCGAAGTCTTTCATTTCGATTCAGTGACTTAAAGATGCCACAGTAGGCCATATCATATAAAAAGTTACCCCTCTGTAGATGATGTTCTTGAAGATGTTTCGACCCAGTTTGGAGGCGGCAGACAGAAGAGCCGAGTCGACGGACGACATCACGGCAGCAGCCAGAGCTCCGATACCGAGCAGAGAGACGTAGAAAGGGCAGAGATGCTGGAGGGCGATGGGGAGGATCATGCCAGCTTTGCCCTCTTCATACGGGCTGGGGGAACCGTAGCTGGTCTGGTTCCAGTCTGCCAGACATTAGGCACATGTGATCACAACAGAAACATGAGTTGCAAGCAGAGGTGGGAAGTACATTTACTCAAGTATTCAGTGGTGGTTCTTGACCAATTTCACTGGGGGCGCCAGGCTGAGGCCAGTTACTTCACACAATAAAAGCGGATTAAAAAGACAAAGACAGTATAAAGTAATTGTGTAAAATAAACACAACATACAGTACTTGGTATTTGTTTTAGTACATTTAAGTTACAGTTCTTTGTTTCAGTAGTTTTTTTCACTTGGAGTATTTGTTTTAGTAACTTTAAGTGACGATTTAATAAAAAAAAACATAAATAGTATTTGCAGTATTAAGGTAATGAACAGTTTAATCTCCACTGTTCATCCAGGTCTCTGATTTGATTTAGTTCCAATAAATCGTAATAAACCCTAGAACCACCCTTGCAAGTATTTCCATTTGATGCCACGGTACTTGTGGGTTATCTGTCGCCACTTTTTAATTCAACCCTAACCTTCCTCTGACCTTTTGCAGTCTTTTTGCGTATTAGACTTCTTCTTCCCCTGCTGGTAGCAAGGTTTTATATGATGTGATATAGCGAATAGAAAAGGAGAACGGTTAAATGTGGGTACCGGTAGATGCAGCCACTGCTCCTATGAGGATTGAAGGGATGCCAAGAATCGGGCAAAATACAGCAGCAGCGTAGCAGGTGATCTTCGCATGGGCATCAGTGGCTGTGGACAGAACCCTCTGGTAGAAAGCCTGGTGGCAGATCCCTCCGATGGTCTTTGGATAGAAAACCAAGTTAATGCTGTTAACCACTGTTCTTTCTACGTATATAATATATATATAATACATGTTTAACTGGTTGTACGTGAAACACTTAGATAATGTGGCTTGTTGCAATTGTATGGTGCAATAATTTATTTTTATGTAAAATATTCCTTTTTTTTATAAATTTCCCAACATTTGTATATGGTCTCAATACTTTTTGTTATGGAGGAGGAAAATTGTTATAAAAAAATAAATAAAAATCATAGTCTGGGTCTCTGTGTTTCATTAAAACGTGAGACGAGAGAGAGAGCACACCGGTACCGGAGATCGTTGTTGTTAGCTTCTGGTGCTAGCGAGCTACGCTAACGGATATAAGGAGTTTTTCAACAACAAGGTGGAGGAGAGTCCTCTCCAGTCAGACTGAGAGACTCAGTGAGCTAAAGGACTCTCTCAGTGTTATCTCAGTGGGTCTCAACGTGAGGCACACGTTTATATGATCATTATAGTTATAAAAAAATAAGAGAATAAAGGAAAAACAGGTATGAAATACTATATGACAGTAAAACAAGAATAAAGTTTAAAAGGGAGTGATTTGTAAAATATCCATAAAGAAAAAATAAATCTGTTTCCAGTTCTGTTTCATATGGGTGTTGAGAGATGTATCCATAGATCTCTTCATGTTGCTCTCAAAGTGCACCAGATTGATGCTTTTAACTTCAATATTTAAATATCTTCCCGGGGGAGCATGCCCCCGGACCCCCCTATGTGAGGTCCACACACCACCTATAAAAATAGCACTTTACCCCAGCTTACACCTATATGCCGTGAGCTGAGCCTTCATTGTAACAGTCGCGGGTACATTGTGTATGTGCGTGGGGATTGTTGCAGTAGAAAATTCCACTGTAGCGCTCGGTACATTAATGGGAAACGTTAAATGTTTGAGCACCCTCTATGAAACGTCAAGCTACCCCACAGCACCCCCAACTTTTTTTTTCAATTTGGATGAATGGTTAGTGGCTGATGAGTCCCCAGCGAAGAAAATAAAAAGACAACAGGGACAAGACAACAGCGGAGAAGTAACAGGGCAGAAACCCTCAACACGGAGCTGCGGCCCTTTTTACTTTAACGGCAAAACATATTCAGTGTGCAGTTCCTTTGGCATTAGGGCAGGGATATCTAGATACTTCCCAAGGTGTGACATAATGAATTGTGCTACTTTTAAAGCAAGCAACGACGTTTTCAAATCTGTAATCAAAAAGCAAAACGCTATCGAAGCAGTTCCTGCCGTTGCTACGTAGTTCAAACGGTGACAACGGACTATTTTTCTTAGCAGATACATGTCATTTTAAATGAATACAACTATTTTTTAAATCAATAATCCTATTTTTTAAAACAATAAAAACATTTTCTAATTCAATAAAAGAATTTAAATTAATATTGGGAGTCATGTCGTTACTTTGTCGAGAATGTGGCCTTACAAGCGGGATAATGTGCAGCTACTTGGTCATTCTGGGTAAAAGAACACCCTTCATGCTGATCAGCCTGTCGGGTGTCCTTTTTTTTTACTTTTATTGTCATTACGTAGTACAGGTACTAGTAACAAAACGGTTTCTCTGCATCTGACACATCCTAGTGTTAGGAGCAGTGGGTTACTTATGCCTTTCTTACCTGCTGTGCCACTTTTGATGTGGGACCAATAAAGGAACTCCAGTCTTAATTAATACGGCATATTCACTACATAACACATTTGAGGTGAAATGCATTTCTAGTCTTGATGGTTGTTTTAGGTTTCTGTACCAGCAGCAGCATGTTCTCCACCCAGCGACCTGTATCCTCCAGCTCCACCCGGCCGATCCATGGCTCCTGGTGCAGCTTAGTGACTGCAGCCACGGTGAAGTTAGCAGAGGAGGGGCTAGCCAGGATAAAAGGCACACAGAGCCACTATAAAAATGAGGGAGACACTATCAGTTCGGCAAATCATACTTACACCAGATTACACCAGAGCTCTGAGATCATCGGGGGCTCAGAACCAAACACGCCGAAGCTGCTTTTAGTTTTTATGCTCCCCACAAATGCAACAAACCCTGAGGTCTTCACCAACGCTAGAGTTCTTTTAAATCAAGGCCGAAAACATTTCCTTTTTCAGCCTCTTACCCAGAAGTCTTTTAACTTGTTTAAGCACCTACTGTTTTTACAATGTTGTTGTTAAACTATTCTGTATCTCTTTTATGCATGGTTTTTCTGAATCTGTTATTCCATTGTTTATTTATTGTGTTCCTTTCTTTTGTCTATTACTATTTATTATGTGTTAATTTTGATGTAAAGCACTTTGAATTGCCTCTGTGTCTGAAAATGTGCCATATATATAACCTTACCTTACCAGCCACTCGGGCTGCAGGATATTGGAAACAAATGGCATTGGAAATGATTCGCTGTTGTATAGCCAAAGAAAAAAAACCTGAATATTTATGTCACGATCTGCCTGTTTTCCTGTTTTGTTTTGAAAGGTGTTCACCCCCTGTCTTTTGTCTGTGTCTGCTTCCTGTCTGTGTGTTTTCCCTCCTGTCTGATTACTGATTCTGCATGTATTTAAGTTCTGGTTTTCTGTTGGCGGTGGTGGGATTCTTGAGTCTTTCCCAAGGGAGAGACGTTTGTTAGTTGTTTTTGCCTTTGAGTTTACAGGGGAGTGAGTTCTTGTAATAAAGGGATTTCCAGTTCAAGCCATTGTCTGTCCTGCAATCGGGTCCTACCTGTCCAATTTACCCTTAATATTGTTTAGGTTAGCAGTGCAATTTCAGTTTTAGTTAATTGCTCTGCTTAATGTCTAATCAGACTCATCAGTACACTAAGTCTGGCACAGTTATCCCATTGCACTTTGACACGCTTACATGCTGATGTTTAGCAGCTTTAAAGTTTCCCATTTTAGTTAATTGTATTTAAATGCTTACAATTGCATATTAGCTTTAAACAGAGGACAAATTAACACCAAATTCTATGGCAGGCAATTCAACATTTTGCAAGACCTATCACCTCAGATATTGACCTGATGGAGGAGCTTGAGGAAAAAGTGTAAGCCTAGCTAAGTTAGTATGAATCGTCCTCTGGGGACCAACATTGGGCCGCCTATACTATAAAAATGTAATATTTGTACCAAGCCGACGGTAATGAAGGAAAGCTGGATGACATCAGTGTAGGCCACGGAGTAGAGTCCTCCCATCAGAGTGTAGAGTACGGCCACAGCAGCAGAGATAATCACAGCCAGCCAGGAGTGGATATTCATCACCACGCTCATCGTCCCTCCTGCAACACAAACATACATTCAGAGTGAGGCAGGCAAAAACAACAAACTAACATCAGTGCAGTTATATAGATAATCATTAGGGGACATGGCCTTAAAGGTCCCCTATTATAATCTTTTTCATCAAAATATTATAGGTCTCAGATATTAGTCAGCTGCAAAAAAAGGTTTTTCAATGGATTATTTTATAATCAGGTGTACTTAATAACATACTAAAAGTCTCCCAGAATCTGCCCACTAAAAACGTGTAATTTTCAAGATGGCGTCCAAGATGGCCGGAAAAAATCCTTTATGCTACGTTCATACCGGACGCGATGCGATGTTTGGGGGCGGCGCGATTACATGTAAAGTCATGCAGAGACACGATCAGACGTGAATTCGCTCCGACGGCACGCATGAAGCGGTGGACGCGGCACGAATCACGCGATTGAGGCGATTGAAGGGGGCCGCGTCAAACGCGAGAGTTCAATTTTTTTCAACTCGGGCGTCAAATTCACATGACGCGTTCTCGCGGAAGCCAATCAGCGGTGAGGATCTCAGCCTGCCGTCACTGACGTTCAACCAGAAAACATCAGTCATTAGCTGTTAGCAGTTAGCACACAGAGCTCACAGCTCCTCATATCTGTTCAGAAACTGTACAAAAGTTAAACAAGAACAAACCACAGACTGTCTGTGTCATGGCGAATACAGTTGCTGGTTTATTTATGTCTGTAGGCCGTTGTTGTGAGTGTGGAGTGAGCATATACAACGTTAGCTTAGCCTGGTCGACCCAATCTCCATTCAGAAAACAAGCATTTTAAAAGGTGTTTCGCCTGTCGTCTGTCTGCAGACTTGAGTAGATATAATCATACTGATACTGAAATGAGCTAAGTCCCACCTCCCATAGTTCGAGATCCTTTGATGGGTGTTATAACAGGTAGGTTACACACACACACTGTTAGAAATGTGTAGGGACAACTGGTCCGCATTCCAAATCTCTGCGCGTCCCTAACAAGCTGGTTATCATACAGGAAGGAATCCAGAACATACAAGTATCCGTTAAAAACAATAATCTATTTTAATGGTAATATAACAATGCAATACAATCAATACATTACCATACAAAACCATATCATATGCGTAATTCAGGAGTAGGCCCACTCCTGGCCCTTGTTCACGGGCCGCCACGACCTTCCGGTCCGGCGGCGTCAGAAGAGAGAGGCAGAACAAAAAGCTGAATAGGCTTTCATACCAATAGATACAGGAAGGGGTGGAGTTTACTCAACCTCCACACACACACACACCACATTCCAGAGACCTCAGATGTGTCTTAAAGGATATTTCTTTGCTTCCAAAGATAACACAAATATTTCACCTCTCATATCTCCAACTTCTGGTTACACAAAATACAAAGTAATTAAACCCACACATATACTATTCAAAATATGTAGACTTCCCTGAAAACATGACATGCTAGCGATCTTCCCCCACCTAGCACCATGTCCTGCATAACACCTCCCCCGCAGAGCAATAAAACCCTGTTTACTGCAACTAGCCCTTTGTTCATAGCCATTGTAGTCCTCACATTTATGAAAGGATAAATATTAAATATTGAGAAATCAATATAAAAGACAAACACAAGTATTGTTTGAACAGTATTCACTTAACTGCTACTATTCATAATTACCAGAGAAACTCAAGGGACCTCTTTTAATATCTGGAAATTGCAACAAGACTTTCTGCCATTTCAAATGTAACGCACTTCTTAAATATCAGATGCTGCAATCCCCCTTTTGCACTCTTCTAAAAGAGTGCAACTTACACAAGGCACTTGAAACATAACTATTGTCATTCCTCTCCAATATGGTATAAATCCATCAGAAACTGAGATCCAAAGTATTTGAAATCGTGAAGGAACAGAACATCACTTCCCATGGCAGTGAAGGAACCATGAGGGGGCAGCTGAGTGCTAAGAAGCAGTCTCCTGGTGGTGAATCATCAGCCCGCCTGCCCGCCCCCCCCCCAAAGGAACAGCCCACACGACAGCTGACAGGGAGGGGGAGATGCGGCTTTCCCTTCACGGGTGGAACTGATCAGAGAGAAGTAGACTCCTCTGCTGCCTCGACAAGTCCCCCAGCCCACTGCCAGCTGCTTCCAAGTCGTCTGCTGCATGGATGTCCTCGAGGTCCTTCTCCTCCAGTCCGCTGATGACAGCATCCGTGTCGACCTCCATGACGAGACCCAGATCCGTCTTGATGTCGTCCCCTGGTCCTAGCAGGTGGTTTCCCCGCCGCACACTGGCTCCAGTGGTACGAGCTGTCCCCCTTTCCTCCTATGCAGACGGCCTGAGAGATCCGCTGGGTCACTCGGTCGGGGCCGGAGCACCTGGGGTTGATCCACTTTGTCCCGATGACCTTCAGCCTCCTGCGTCTCGGGTCCCCCTTTTGGCATCAACAACCTGTGTGGAGAAATTTGATACAAAATCCCTCAAGCCTATGGCTTTTACTTCTTTACCAGACTAGTTACATGATGTTGTTTAAATTACATTGTGTCTCATTACATTACTATGTTTTAGCTTTAACTGTAAATAAGTTCTTTCTACATTTCAACCTCAGTTACTCTAATACCTGTTAAAATATTACAAAATTGTTTCATTATCACAGGTCAGCTTCTTCAGTATTCCATTCTGGACTTACATCTCTCTGGTAGCCCCTTGGCCACTGATTCTTTATCTGTGTTACCTGCTATAACTCAATCAATATTAGAGACATGTCAACATTCATCAAACAGTATCTTATCCCCAGATAGGGAGCAGGTTAATTCTAAAACTGTCAATCAATGGTCAGATTGAACATCCGAGTTGGGGCAGCAGGTTCCTTTCAGTCCCTAAATGAAAAATGTACATTGTGAAGTTTACACTCCCCCTTTTTTACACATTATCTCATGTGTAAACAAAATCCTGTATGGGAAGAAAACCTTCAGGTCATAATGGATTATAAGACAATACCAAACATTTTTCCCAAATGTACATCCATCATTTCCACAGTAAACACTTTCAGTCTCAAAAACAGAATCTTCATGTTTTAGTTTGAGTTTCACATTCTGCAAACCGCCACCTCCTGTGGGAGTGAAATATCATCAAGCAGATTAGAAACGGGTCACATGTGGGCGGTTTCCCCTTTTGTGGAATGTTTAGGAAACCTCCCATTTCACACATTATTATCACACAAAAATAATGTGTTAGTCCAAAAACATGCTTGATTCAGTCATTGTTTTAAATCATGCAGTTGCACTGATCAGATGCAGACATACACTCACTCACACTCACACTGTCAGGTTGTAAAGTTAAGTTTGGTCAGGTACACCTCAGAGTCAGTCATTGACAGTGCCTTCCCAAGTTACCCTGTCGGTCAGGGTCAAAGGTCAGTTGGTTTCAGTCTTTTTGGCCATGTTTCGTGCCCTGCAGAGATGTTCCAGCACAGGCCAGCATCCTCCGTCTATAAACAATCTGTATATATGGTGCGCCATCATTTATTAATTCACAATTACAACTATAATGTTCAAGATATCTCCAACCCCTCATTGCCGTTTCCCACATTCCCTGAAAAGTGTCACCTCCTTAGAGTACTACTACTATTACTGCAATTCATTTACACCTAATTAGTATTAAAATGACTAATAGATCTATTTCAGAAACTTGTGTACATCACTATTATCTTGTGTCAAAACATTACTAGGATCTGTAAAGCTCTGCTATGTATTCCATAACTCATTCTATTAATTTATCTTCAATTCTGGTGCACTTAAAGAACAATGTTACCCTCTTTAACAGTGCGTGGAACTCTGGGTGTCCGAACATGCAACAATTACTCCCTATTTCATCAAGGATTTAAAAACAGAAGTCATTTCGTATGTCCATCCAAAAGCCCTCCTATGGTAATAACTATGCCACAATGGTGAAACCAGTACCTCAAATTGAAATACTATATTTTGTTTAGAACCAGCTTTCCCTTCAACATGACCTATATAAATAAATATTTGTGTGATCTTATAGAGCTGTTACTAAAACTCTCCCTTTGAACTGATCAATACTGTAAAAAATTAAAACACTACCAAATTCACGCATGAATAAAAAGTCTAGTGCATACTTCCTTCATGCCCCCCCCTTTCCTATCAGTGTGTTTTAGACAGATTTTTCACTTCACTTCAATAGTTCTCCTCTTTTCCGCTATTTTTTATTTACCAATTGACTAATTTATGGTCAATAAATCTTCTTATCTTCACTTATTTATCAAGTCAATTCAAGTTCTTTACAATACATTAGTAGATACCATGTGAAGTATTCACAATAACTAATCCCCTCTAGGATATGAAATCCATTCATCTTTAAGCAGATACTCTTTCCTTATTTATCTTTTGTTCATGATAACAATGGTATAACAACCACACGTTTTACCCATAGCTAGTTTCTATAACAAGATTATTATGTGTGACATAATAATCAGATGTCTTGTTTGCTAACCAAGAATATTAAACGTTAATCTTTTCAGCATTCCAGACCATCATATAAACAAGCAGCCTCCTATCTAAACACTAAGCATTAAGGTTTCTACACCACCAACTGGGAAACTCTTGCACAATTATGCTGTAAAATCATTGCATCATTCCTCCAGAACAATCTGAGACAAGCATGTCTCAAGATCTTGTCATAATGAGCACAGTCAGTGATGCAGCTGTAGTCAGTGACAGGGTCCCCAAAAAAGCTAGGACCGGCCCTGGTCAGTGGGCTCCAAGGAAACTCTCCCTGGCTTTGAGATGAGGGAAGGAATCACTTGGCAGACACACGTTGTCCTCTGTACGGCAGAAATCCCCCAAAACCGCAGTACCTCTTCACACCACTGTTGCCTTGACAACGAGGCACAAGCATAATGTCAATATCTCCTCAGAGATGCATTCTTTGCACACTTCTTCTGTTCGCAGTGAGCAACTCTTCACCAACACACTGATTCAGAGAACCCAAAAGGTGGTGCAGAACTATCCAATGCTGCTGTAATCACATTCAGCTACTGAGAAAAACTCAATTTAAATCTCTCTCCCAACGGGTTACAAAATAAAACGGCTGAGTGTCTATATGGTCAGGAATGCTGAAACATGTGAATGTTAAAACAAATCAATGGCAGTAGTCTACCCAGATTCTTTACTCCATTAAAAGTAGTAAAACCACATTGTAAAATCTCTTTTGTCTAGTTGAAGTCCTGCTTACTTCATCTTTAAAATCTTCTTTAATTTGAAACCAAAAAAGGTCTTCCTTCTCCACCATGATCCTATCTCTACATCAAAGTCCATACAAACTGATGATTTATCTTTAGAAACCATGAGGAATGACAGTTCTCATAAAACACTATTCTTCCTTACTTCAGTTCTAAACCAAATGAGCCAAACAGGAAACCCCCTTTACCACTTGCTTATTCTATCTACTTGGTTAATTCTATTCATTTTCAAATTGTTTATCTAAGTTGTGTTACAAGCAGGTTAGATCTGTAACAAAATACAAAACTAACTGTAGTAGTAAGTAAGTAAGTAAGTACTCTGATCATATTTAATGAATATATATGTTTGAACACTTATTATTGGTGGAAAGGTTTCCTCACAAAATGTAATCTCCATTACTAAAGCTAAAACCTAAAGAAATCATCACGGAACAGTTTTCTGTCCTTATCAGTTAATTGTCTCAATACAAACTAAAAAGCGTTGTGAAAACTCCCACTCTTGAGAACATCTCAACACTTTATTCCATCTGAGCACGAGTGTTTAACAGACACGCCCTATTAATCCAAAACGGTCTTTAATGGTATCAATCGTGAACTTCCTTAATATGAATTGTAAATGCAACATATCTTCTCTTTAGAACACAGATAGAGCAGTAGCTGCTGAAACTGGTTAATAGCAGTTTTCTGTCAACCTAGTTAATCATGTTGTTGTTATATCTAGTAAATATATTTTTATTTCATGTTTAATCACAAAACAATATGACATTATTCAGAATAGCAGTTAACTTCATACAAGTTTTACTCTCTCTGAACTTTTCAAAACATCTACCTCTCTTGTCTCTCTTTCCTCCCTGTTCCCTGTTCCCTGTTCCCTGCAGCTGCCGGCTCAAGTTTCCCCTCATCAATGATCTCTGTGTGCAACACCTCTGTCATGCGTAACCATTTAACAGATTCATTCTGACTGACAAACTTATAACAACCTCCCGTTTACTTTCTACTCTTTCTTCATAAAATTACAAACACAATTAATGTCTACTAATGATATTACAAAAACAATAGGTGGAATCATCCACTATTATGTTAAATTTGAATCAAACTTTAACCTGCATGTACTACATATAGCCTACTCAGCAAACTACTTTCTACTTTCCCTCAACATTACTGTATGCAATTAAGTTCCTCTGAAATATATTTGAATCAGTTACTGACGAATAGTACGAAATTCACAATGCAATGTTTCTTATTTATTTAAATATACAAGCCTTTTCTTTAGCCCCCTGTTTGATTCCACTTAAAATCAATCTCTTAATCTGTTCCCATTGCTCCCGGTAACTCCCTGGAATTTCAGAATTGTCTTAACCATTCTGACGTTCCATATTCACTTCGCTTTTATTTATCTGACTTAATTAATTTGTGTTCACTTGTATTAATATACTGGGCTATTGTCGTTGTTAACGTGCTTCCCCCCCCCTTTCAGCCACCAGATGGCAGCAGCAGAGCACAAATGAGCTTCACTCTTCTGAGTGCATTGTCTGAGTTCCACAGACAATCGCTCACACAGGTATTTTAGGTAAAAATCACACAGATTTATTCCCCGTACAGTTTGTCCAGCTTGATAATGTGATGTGTATTTCAACAGACAAGCAAGACCGCGAATGATGAACCCAGGTCTTAGCGAGCCCTTTATCACACGTTAGCTTTTCAAATTAAGTTTACAGACAAAGGGAAACGAGAGCCGGTCCCGTCACAATTTCGGTGAGGTTTGCGTTCTCTTTCCCCTCGATTCAACATATACCAGACCACTTTTAGCCTTATTTAACCCCAGTTTTAAACGGCGACCCGATCTAAAATATCGAGTTTCCAGGTTTTGTCGTGCAGGAATATAACCTTGCAACCCACAAACTGCACCGTTTCCACGCCACTCAGGAAAAAGTATACCTGAGGTCCACGCCAAACTGCTCTATTTTACTTTACGCCGGACTTTCTGTCTACCTTGCGATCAACGTTCACGTGTTGTATATAACTTTCCTAACATAGTAAAATATGCATTGTATATTCCATTTAAACTTCAAAAACACTGTGAAACGCCTACAGACAATCCTAAAGTTTTACCTTATTTGTAGTTGCAGGGCCCAGCTGATTGTTGTTTACCAGGCACGTCGGGAACATACAAGTATCCGTTAAAAACAATAATCTATTTTAATGGTTATATAACAATGCAATACAATCAATACATTACCATACAAAACCATATCATATCATATGCGTAATGTCAGGAGTAGGCCCACAAATATTTCACCTCTCATATCTCCAACTTCTGGTTCCACAAAATACAAAGTAATTAAACCCACACATATACTATTCAAAATATGTAGACTTTCCTGAAAACATGACATGCTAGCGATCTTCCCCCACCTAGCACCATGTCCTGCATAACACCTCCCCCGCAGAGCAATACAACCCTGTTTACTGCAACTAGCCCTTTGTTCATAGCCATTTTAGTCCTCACATTTATGAAAGGATAAAACAGAGAAATCAATATAAAACACAAACACAAGTATTGTTTGAACAGTATTCACTTAACTGCTACTATTGATAATTACCAGAGAAACTCAAAGGACCTCTTTTAATATCTGGAAATTGAGACTTTCTGCCATTTCAAACACACTTCTTAAATATCAGATGCTGCAACACACACACACACACACATTTGGAGTTGGCCTCTAGTGTGAGGGTTTGAGATAAGCCTGGGATGTTAATCTATATGTTGATTAAGACACTCTCTGTGATGTGAGAAGCGAGGGGATGGAGTTAGTTATAATCATGCTGTTTCAATCACATTAGTATGCATGAAAAGTGACAGGTGACACGGCCCCAATTATGCAAATGAGCTAAATCCCGCCTCCCATTGTTCGAGATCCTTTGATGTGAGTGGGTACAATTGTGTTAATGACCTAAGTCCCGCCTCCCTTTGTCCGGGATCCTTTGATGGGTGTTATAACATGTAGGTGTGAAATGCCCCCCTGTGTAGTGCCTTTGTTGTCTAATTCTTTGATGTGTTGATGAAGGCAGTCTCTTTGAAGTTATGCTGTCTGCCCTTTGATGTGAGGTGTTATAACAGGCAGGTGTGATTTCACACTGGTGTGTTATAAGCCTTTGATGTTAATCTGGGTGTCTCTTTGAAGCTATGCGTGAGACTGTCTAGCCCCCCGCCCCCTCCCAGCCCAGGCCTCTCCCCCTTTTCTCCACCCCATCCAAGATGAATGTCTAGTCCTCTTACGGGATCAGGAGAGTAAATCATCCTTTCTTCCCACGAACAAAAGTTTGATACTAAAAGCCAAAGATGGAATAAAAATAAAATAAGAACTGGAAAAAGCAGCGATTCTCAGCCTTTTTGCTGCCAAATAAGTGCAAAACGAATGACCCTAACCCTAAAGTAAATGTTAGCTAACAATCTGTACCAAGAGGATAACATGGCACAGATAAAAGTACATCATACTCTCAAGATGCTGTTTTAATTATATTTTGAGATGTTTAAATTCTAGTATACTTTAATTTCTACTTATGTGCAATGCCATGTTTTGTTTTGTTCTTTTTTATGCTACTGCAACGCAAACTAGGGATGTCCCGAACACCTTTTTTTGCTCCCGATCCGATTCCGATCATTTGATTTTGACAATCTGCCGATACCGATTTTTCCCGATCCGATCTTTATGCAATGCATTAAGAGAAAAATAAGGTAACAGATAACGGCTGGTCATCCAACGCGATGAATTCAGCTATCTTGGCTGTTATTGTGTTGGCCTTTTCACTGTTCTGGGGTAGTTTCTCTTTCCTTTTGAAAGTCTCTGAAAGCGTCGGTTGCTTCAGTGCCGTTACCCGAGTGGCCGCTGTGTACTTGCCGTGTTGTTGTTGGTGTTTGTTTCTCAGGTAGCGTATTAGATTGGTCGTGTTGAACGTAGCTCTGTTCTTTCCACCACGCGGAACCTCTGCCTTGCAAACATTGCATCTGGCTGTTACACTGCCTTCGCTTTCAATTTTATAATACTTCCAAACTGCTGACATTTTCTCTGTCCCGACTCCCGAGTCTCCAGCTGAACGTAGCCTCTCGTTAGCTTACTGCTACCACTCTTTGAGAGAAATAAGCAACCAGGTCTATGAAAGCAAGCCCAAAAGAAGCAACACATACATGATGTTGTATAATTTTAAACCAAAACTAAGTCCTCAGGATGACTTTAAGACGTGAACATGGTCATTTTTGTTTTGTAACATTAAATTAAAAAAAAATTATATCCGATCCCCAATTTTTTTCTCCCGATCCCCGATTTTTTGAAAATCACGTGATCGGCTCCGATCCCCGATCACGTGATCGGATCGGGACATCTCTAACGCAAACATTTCCCAATTTGGGATCAATAAAGTTCCTCTTATCTTATCTTCATCTTAAGATCTCTCCAAGATTGAGATTGTACTGACTGATGTTGCAAGAAACTCATTTCGGTCTTACCCAGTGCACCCAGAATACATGCAATCCACAGGATTTCCCCAATGAGAGCGGGAATGAAGATTACAGCGGACACTTTGTTGCCGTATTTCTCCTGAAATGGATCCATGAGGGTCACGTAGTTCTTCGACCGCATAGGTTTGACAAAGAAGAGCGCACCTGGAGTCACACAAAGGGAAACGTTATGAATGAAATCTGTGTTTTAATTATAAAATCCTTCTATTTTTGTCAATAATTTTAAGTTTTACTGGTGTTTAAAATGCAGCCCTAATGTCAAACATGTTACATATTATTGTAAGGACATAATAAGGAAATATTGGACCTCACTCACCTATAATTAGACTCATGGAGAAAGCCATGGGTGCGATGGCCCACACTAAGCCCTTCGTTGGATTGTAGACCATTTCAGCACTACCCAGAATATAGCCACCTCCCACCCAAGTGGCTGCAAAACATCAGGAATAATTACAAAACCAATTAAGTCAAAAGTCATTTAATCCACTGATTTGATAATACATGTCCCTGAATGATTAACCATTACGAACATTTAAAGCTGTGCTCAGTGAATATTCTGATCTATGATGATTATAGACAGTGGTGGAGGAAGTACTCAGATTATTAAGTAAAAGTATTAATACTCCATTTTTTAAATACTAACCCTAACCCAGTTACAAGTAAAAGTTCTCCATTAAAAATTGTACTTAGCATTGAAATATACTTTACGTACCAAAAGTAAAAGTACTGGTACTCACAACATAGCCATTTCAAGCAACAGATTATTTTTAAATGATTGTATAGAAAAGTGTGTTGCATTAATGTGTTTATCACTTCAGTGTTGCACCTAGTTAAGGTTGGTTTTAATTGAATGACTGTATACACTAGCTAGCTTAACTTGTAATATGTGTGTTGATTTTTATATTAATAATAACCTTAATCTGCAAAGTAACTAAATATGTTAAATACATTAAAGGTCCCCTATTACACTGTTTTTCATCAATATATGATAGGTCTTGTGGGGGAAACTTCTGAAGCAATTGGACACAGGACTGAGCTGGAGCTTTGATGGCAAACACTGACGGTTTATTTGGAGTTACGGCCGGAGAATTGACAAGACCAAACCAACTCTGAAGAACTCTTCTGCAGCTCGAGGTGTTAACTAGTTCAGAGTGTAATAATCAACATTCTTCATCAGTGAGACTAAACATTATGGACCCTGAATCTAACTAGAGCTCTCGTCCATAGGAAACAATGTGCGCCAGGGAACCTGCGTCCCTGAGCTGTAAACTACCTCATGGCGGCTCGTGCTCGGTCACAGACTGGCAACAACAATTGCTGCTCAAGCTGCTCCTCCTTAAGAGAGATAGCAGCAACACCCAAGGCCGTAGACCTATGCCGTGGGAAAGGAGACGGTAAAGAGAGAAAACGATTAACTGGGTCGAAGGTTGAATACCTAAGCAAATTATTCCCCAACAGGTCTCAGATATATACAAAATATGTCTCTGATCATTGCAGAATTACCCATAATCCCCTCTGTTTCAGCCCTGTTTCCAAAGTGCTGATTCTCAGTCTGTTACTTTAGATGAAGATAAGGAGCCCCTCCCCACGCCCCTCTGAGAGAGATTTGGTTACAAAGAACACAATGGTGCTCTAGGAGGAGATTCAGGTGATAAGGTGGGGGGGGGGTTACCTTGTTGCTGATTGGCGAATGGTTACACAAGACACAAAAAACATAATGACATCATAAAGTGGCCAAAAGGGGACACATGTTGATGTAGAAGAGACATGACGAAGAGGGGACACATGTTGATGTAGAAGAGACATGAAGAAGAGGGGACACATGTTGATGTAGAAGAGACATGGAGAAGAGGGGACACATGTTGATGTAGAAGAGACATGAAGAAGAGGGGACACATGTTGATGTAGAAGAGACATGGAGAAGAGGGGACACATGTTGATGTAGAAGAGACATGAAGAAGAGGGGACACATGTTGATGTAGAAGAGACATGAAGAAGAGGGGACACATGTTGATGTAGAAGAGACATGAAGAAGAGGGGACACATGTTGATGTAGAAGAGACATGAGGAAGAGGGGACACATGTTGATGTAGAAGAGACATGAAGAAGTGGATTTAGCAAAATAGGTGACCCTTTAAGTGAAGTGTCGTGTCGTGAGTTTTTTTACATTACTTGAGTATGTACATGGTGACATTACACCACTAATTATAGGTGGTTATTTGTACCTGTCATTGTGGAGATGCTGACAAAGATATTTAGGTTTCTCCCTCCAACCATTGCAACTTCACTGCGGTTCCCGGAGCATTTCTTCTCCTCGCGTTTGGACTTCCTGGACGCCCAGATGCCTGTGCCCAGTACGACGATGTAAAACACTCCTATGGACACGAGTCCTGGCCAGTTTACCGCCATCCTCAGTGACTGTGGGGAAAGGACTGTCAGGATTTGGGGAAACCTGGCAGGACCATGAGAGTTTTTAGAACTGTTACACTAGAAAATGACCTACGAAGTGATTATGACTGTATGACAATAACAGTGCTATCTAAGTATTGGCAGTATTAGCTGTTGCTGTATTGTTGAGGTAAATAGGCCACACATTGTATTGTGCATGAGTAGATAAATACTTCCTTCTTCGTTTTAGGATATAGAAACCTTCTGGGACTTTTATTTAGAAAATCAAACCTTATCCTTAGCTTTCTGAAAATGTACAACTACTCTATGGAGGTTTTATTTTTGAATAAAAAGGACTCATCTTTAACTATTGGACACAAAGTTACACATTTTATGAATAAATTATTAAACTGTACTGAAAATGCGTTTGTTCAGTTGCTCTCCTTCACACGCCACCAGATAAACAGCAGTTATTTCAGACAGCTTGTTATCATGCCAGGTTTCTATTTTCAGTTGTTTCGTTGTGCTTTTTAATGAAAATATGTAATGGAAAAACATGGGGGGAAACGTTTTAACCCTCCTATAAGTTATTCAATTCTTGTTGAGTCTTTGGAGATTTACAGCAGTAAATAAAGAGTAGATTTTCTGATCAGTTTGAAGTATATCTCCAAAACTAAAAACACAGCTGTTGAATGTTCATTTGCATTTCTTCTCCTTGGACTTATTGGTATTAGGGATGGGAATTTGAAAGCAAATGTATATTCGAATATTCGACCCCCAAAAAAACGGTTAACAGATTAACCGAAATGTACATAGGCTATCCTATAAAAAACAAAAAATATTGGAATTATTTTTACAAAAATATAAATACATGTTCAAATAAGTATAGAAACCAAGTCGAATTTGTCGTATGTATTGAACTGGTGATCACAGTTTGAACAGTTGACAGCTATAGGCCTACAGCAGTGTTTCTCAAACTTTTTCATACCAAGGACCACTTAACCAATACAAAAACACTCGCGGACCACCTAACTCCACAAATATCCAAAATCGCATCGTTTTTCTAGAACAGATTATAAATTGCCTGAAAATGGTACAAACAAGTGGCAACATGTGTGATGAAGGTGTTGCGCTGAGCTATATCATGCAATCGAAAGTGAAACTTAACGTCGCTTCATTGCGGAGATATTCCCGCGAGAGTGCAGAAAACTTACATTTATTTATTTATTTCAAATGTGAAATGTTACCAATATACTTGCGGACCACTAGGGGGCGCTCACGGACCACCAGTGGTCCACGGACCACACTTTGAGAAGCACTGGCCTACAGCTTTCATGCTTAAAACATAACTTGGTTTTTAAATGAAAGAGGGATCAGACACGAACAACATAACGGGTTGGGTAACCTAACCCGATTACAACAGAGATCAACAACCTGTAACAGGGCCTGTGCACAGAATGCAGCTATTCAATTCTCATTGTTGTTTAAGAATATGAGCATGACTACACAGGGGAGAGGCGGGTGCGGAGGCGATTCACAATCAGGCCAGCTGTAGAGAAGACCCTCTCAGCTGGGATGTGGGCATAAGATGAGGTTTGAGTCTGCGTGATCTGCATGTAGGGATGGGGGGAATACCGGGAGTTTTCCCGATGGGCCGGTACCGAAGTGGGACACAGAAAGTCCGGTCGGACATATCATTAGCTAGAACTAGCTAGATCTAATGGATTTGAACATTCACGCGAGGGACCGGTGAGCGGAGCAAAACACACCTTTAGACCTAACACACTTAGCTATGACACTGTCGTATACATTGAATTATTCCATTTGATAATATGTAATCAATTTAGGCACCCCTCCCAAAAAAAACAAAAATAAAATTCAAATAGGCCTACCTGAATAATTTCGAACATTCTATTAATCGTTCCCATCCCTAATTGGTATACCTGCATTGGTCCCAATAATTTCCAATAAACATACAAATTAAATACTTATTTCACAGTAAATGAACAATGAAAAAGGACACAAACCTTGTTACCTGCTAATCCAAAGAAAATGACAATATGGACTTTCTCTGATAATACTCAACACTGAGTATTGTGTATTCATAATTACCTGTAAAGCCTTTGGAAAGTTGAAAGAAGAAGAAAATCAGTTTTCGGTAAAGATCCTCAAAGCCACATGCAGCTCAGCAGAGTGAAGGAGTGGAGCGATCACTTATACAAAGAAAGCAGAAATGTACTGAAGAAACACACTCCTCAATGTCAGTCTTGGTACTTTATTGACAAAGATGACAACACCCTGAAATGGAGCAATGCCGCAGGATAAGCTGACAAAGTATTACATACATGCACATCATGACCAATACACATATATTAAATTACATATATTAAAGACACACTAAACAGTAGTGGAAACAGTCTTACATGAGTGAGTGGATGAACGTCTCAACTCGAGGCGGAGTGAATGAACAACATGTGAACTAAAATGGCCGCTAAGCACTACCGGGTCAAAGCACGGCATATCCGGGCAGCGACAGCAGTGACGCTGCCCTCTTGTGGCCGGCGATAAACTCTTCATCCCCCCCAGACCGGAAAGCTCGTAACGTGCAGGCGGCCTCCTCACGCGGCCTGGCCGAGTAGGCTGGGGCAGCATCGGCGGCGACTGCGGCACCGGTGCGCCCAGGAAGGCACCCGTAGGAACGGTGAGGTCAGAGGACGCCTCACCGGCAGATGCCGGTGGGGAAGCGCCCATAGCCGAGTCGCGGGGTCCAACAGCCGGCCGCTGAGCGATCCCCTGGGGCGTCGCCCAGCCCGGGTGGATAGGTGGGGGCTGATGGTCCAGAGCAGCGGGCGGCGGCAAGGGCGCAGCCGGCTGCTCACGTGCGTCGTCGCGGATGGAGGCCATGAGTGCTGACTCCACGGCGTCAGGCCCGCTCGGCAGCCCCAATGAGAGGCCGTTCGCTGAGCCCGAGGGGGAAGGATGCCTCGACGTGGCATCAGCGGCATAGTTGCTCTTGCCAGGCAGATGCACAATGTCAAAGCGCCATGGGAGGGTGCGCTGCTTGAGTCTAAACAGACGCGAGTTTGTGATCTCATCCAGCGTACGGTCGCCAAAGATCTTCACCAACGGCTTATGGTCGGTGACCACGACGAGGTTGTCGGACCCCTGCGTGAAGTACCGCGTCTGTTCCAGACCCCAGGCCACAGCTAGGGCCTCTCCCTCGACGGCCGCATAGCGCTGCTCCGCAGGGGACAGGAAACGCGAGCCTGCGAGGGTGATCCTCCATCCACCTGGACAGCAGTCCGGTATGCCCGAGGCACAGTGACAATGTTGCTGGAGCAGGAAGTAGCCAATGCCACGCATGGACCAGTCAGGGCGGAGGCAGGTACGCTTCTGCATGTCGTAGATCTCCATGCCCTCACGGATGGCCTCCATTATGGCTTGCTTGGACGCCTGGAAGGCCTCCTCCAGAATGGGGGACCATAGGAACACACAGCGTGGGCTGAGGAACGGCTTAAATGGAGCCATCGTGTCACGCAACTGGGCGTAGTTGGCCACCTGGTTGACAAGGCCGAACCAACTCCTGATGTCCGTCGTGGAGCTAGGGGTGGGGAAGTCCCGGATGGCATCCAAGTATTTCGGGAGCGGTTCGATGGTAGATTCCGACACCCTGAAGCCAGCAAAATCGACGCACCTCTCCGCGAACTGAAACTTGTCTGAGTTCAACACGATTCCTGACCGGCCGACACGCGCCAGGAAGTCGATGGTCCTCCACCAGTGTTGCTCCAGGTCGGTGTCATAGTGGATGGTATCATCCACGCAACGTTCCTTGCGTTCATAGTCCGAGAGGACGGCATCAAACCGACGGTTGTAGCCATCCCCTGATGACAGGAAACCCTGTGGTGCCCTGGTGTAGCGCCAACGGCCGAAGGGTGTGATGAAGGTAGTGAGGTGGCGATCCGACTCACGCAGGGGGACACTGTGGTAGCCGTTCCAGGTGTCCGTGACGGTCTTCCAGGTGCCCTTAGGGACGCGGCGTGCAAGGTGGAACGGGGACTCAGTGGCGAAGGTCTCACGTTGGCAGAACTTGTTAAGGGGGGAGAGGTCCACGGTCCTGCGTGGGGAGCCGTTGTGCTTCCGAGTGACTACCATACGATGGCACCACGTCACAGGCTCGCCGTATGGCACACGTTCAATGACCCCAAGGGCTTCGTCCCGCAGTAGGTCATCGTGGACCCTCCGCTGCCAGTGTAGAGGCACTGTAGCCGCGGTGTGACATGCCCTAGGCGTAGCTGCGGGGTCCACGTGCATCTCGATAGGTGGCCCCTCCATGCATGGTAGTGCTCGATGGGGGCAAGTATTGAACGTTGACGAGGCATATCTCCCGAGTAGCCAATCTTTCATCCTGTTATTGTTCTCTGGCTTACAAGGGAACGGCAGTGCTACGAGGCGCGCCGGGGGGACCGTGCGCTGAGGACATGTGCACTGGGCGTCCCGGGGGTCACCTGGCCCCACACAGCCGCCGTTGGCTGACCTCGTCGCATTGACGGACAAGGGCTGGTCTGGCGTGTCAGCCGTGTCAGGGCTACGCCTTTCCTTGTGCCCCCCTGCAACGTCATCCGATGGGAAGTTCGCGGGCAATAGGCCGAGGTTGAGCAACGACTCGTAGGAGAGGTACATGGCCCGGACCGAGCTGCTCACATATACCATGGAACGGCAGGATGTGACACGTCCCCCACTGCAGGTTGTCGAGAGCCTAGCGAAGAACGCCCCCTCGATGGATATAGGGGAGCGGTTGGCGGCTGACAGGCTGAGGCTGACGGGTCGCAGGTCGTCCCGCGAGAAACCGCAGGCCAGGAACTCCTCCAGCGACCAAAGGTCCGACTGCGCGCCAGTGTCCGCGACGGCGGATATCCGAGCTCCGTCGGCCGAGCCCCGGTTGCCGGTGCCATTCCTCAGCCCGACTGGCATATCCATCGAGATGGTGATTAATGCTCGGGGTGGTCTCTCAGCCTGGCCCGTCTCCATTCGCCCTTGGAGAAGATGTGGTGCTCGAGTCTGATAGGTGCTTGTCTGTTGACACATCCGTGCGACGTCGGGGCGCAGCGTCGGCGATGGCTCCTGTGACGTCGGCCAGGGCGGGCCCCAGCTTGCACCGATGAGACCTGGGAGACCGGCTCCGACCCCATGGCGGCCTGTTGACTGTCGAACGACGGCCGTTGACGGCTCTGTCGTCGGCGGGCCCTATAGCAGCCGATGCACACCTGGTGAGGCTTAGGATTCCACCCGCGAGGCCCCTCCGTGAAGACGTTAAAGACGCTCTTACATTCCGGGCACGAGGCACGTTTAGCCCCGTCCGCAGGGCTCGGGGCGGGGCACGTCTGTGGAGTCGTCTTCAGGCGCCGGAATGACGACATGGCTGATAGGGAGGACGACGGGAGAGCGTTACGGGCCATCTCTCTGTTCTCGACGAGTGCAATTACGTTATTAACTGGCTTAACCAGGACGTCAGGTGTCCCCAGCGTCTCGCGGCGTATGTCCGAGTCATAAATGCCATTGAGCAGAACATCACGGATGATGTGGTCGGTATAGTCCACGTCCTTACCACACTCGCATACCGCATTATATGCACATGTCTCTGCTTTACCCCGCACTCTGGCAGCGAATGCACGGAATGTCTCATCGCGTTCCTGGCGGAGCTGAAGTAGGACGCATGTAGCGACTGGGATGACAGCTAGGGAACGCATGACGGTGATTAGGTCTGGCAAGGGTCCGGAAGCGGCGTCGGGAGCGGCTTTCAACAGGCTGTCTCCAAGTACAGGTCCAGCGCACTGAAACAGCTGGGCATCCCCTATACCTGAGCCGGCGCGGAATACGTCCCATCGGCGGATGAACACGTTCCATTCCTCTATCGACACGCCTACATCAACTTTGGGCCGATCGAGTCTCGGACCGTGAGGGGCTGGGGCCTGGGCTGGGGCCTGGGCTGGGCTGGGGCCTGGGCTGGGGCCTGGGCTGGGGCCTGGGCTGGGGCCTGGGCTGGGGCCTGGGCTGGGGCCTGGGCTGGCGCGGCCATGACAGGCGCTGCGTGCTGGTGGCTAAATCCATGAATCGTCAATATAGCAATGACGAGTGCTTCAGACAAGTCTTGGGATTCGAACTCGCAGCCGGGGACAGGGCATCCAACAATGACCATGGTGTCGTCATGAAGAAACACACTCCTCAATGTCAGTCTTGGTACTTTATTGACAAGGATGACGACACCCTGAAATAGAGCAATGCCGCAGGATAAGCTGACAAAGTATTACATACATGCATATCATGACCAATACACATATATTAAATTACATATATTAAAGACACACTAAACAGTAGTGGAAACAGTCTTACATGAGTGAGTGGATGAACGTCTCAACTCGAGGCGGAGTGAATGAACAACATGTGAACTAAAATGGCCGCTAAGCACTACCGGGTCAAAGCACGGCATATCCGGGCAGCGACAGCAGTGACGCTGCCCTCTTGTGGCCGGTGATAAACTCTTCATGTACGTTAGTTAACCCTTTATGTTAAACATCCAACTGAAACCTGAGCGTGATAATAAAAGTTTCTATTCAAATTAATGAATAATCATAAGAAGAGTTGTTATGTCTTATATCAATATACACTATTTGACACTTGTAGCGTTTCGTTTATGCAGCGCTTTTAGTCAATGTTGCACATGTGGGGTGAAGTTGGTTGCATCCAGGGCCGCCCCTCCCTACAGGCCAATCACGCAGGCTGCATGGGGGGCCTCGCCCAGAGGTCCTCAGCTGCTGTGCTCAGTTCTCCGCGCACCCCCCGCGAGGGTGAGAGGTGACAAAGGGGAGCACGTCTGTAACCCGACACCGTTGCAATGAATCGACATCTGACCAATCACGACTTTGATACGGCCACTATGCAGGTGAAGAGATGTCGGTGAAAAGACAGTTTCAGTCCGGAGCAAGCAAGAGGGAAAAACTAGAGCATCACTCGAAGGTTTATTGTTTGAGTCAAATGTACAACTTGCGAATGTTAGTTGTATAAGTCAAATTGCCAATTGCCATATTAAAACATAAGCTGCAATTCACGACATGAAGAAGGCAGTCTCTGCAGAGCATATAGCCAAAAGGAGATGCGGTTATTTCCAGCATTCTTTATTCATTCAAGTATGTGATGCCTTGTATCTGCTAATGTACAGGAGGAAGATACACTGTCTGTCTAGTTGGCTTACATAACAGTTCAAGTTTACAGCCTAAAAACATGGAGCATTTTCCCCCCTTTTATTAATTTGTATGTCAATGTGCACATGTCATGCAGATGCTCAGCCTCTCCCCTTAACTCCTAACAGTCATCATCATGTCAACCACAACACAGAGAAATACTGAGAGAAATGTGTGTGTAGTTGTTGATACATTGCTGACAGAGGAACTAGAATACAGATTTAAGAAATATCAGTTTTGTCATGTTTTGTCTTGACTATATTACAATATTATAATAAAATAACATAGTATTTATATTATTTAATTGATTATGATTATTAGTAGAAGTAGTTTATTTGCATGAATTATATTGTAATTGTTTAATTAGACTTCTCTATTTCAGTTATTCTACTCTGTATAATTGTTCTGTAGTTATTGTAGCTAAAGCGGCACTTTTGAGAGAATTTATATCTCAGATCTGACCACGTGAAACTCTCACTGCCTCCAGTTTCTGTCTGGGCTGCATTTAAATCGGCATGCCCTCTGAGTTGTCGCCCATCAGCTGTAGAGAGTTAACTAACTAGAGGGGCGTGGCACCATAGCTGTGAGAACTCAGCAATCAGGCGTCCATTTAGGCAGCTCTTTCTTGAGCGTCAGCGTCAGACAGCCGAAGACCGACAAAGACATTGGAGTCACATCCTACTCTGATTGAGCTAAGTATTGCTGGTGTCTTATTTTTCTTTTGTTTAGCTTTCTAGCCCCTTATGCTATAATCATGTGTATTTTCTCCATTCCTATTCATGTGTCTTCTCGCAATTATCACTGGCCCCGTGTATCTCCTAATCGCTATAACCGGCCCGCTCTCGTCTATCCCACGTGCTCCACTGAGATCCAGCATCTAGTTTCAGGGGGCCTGTGGAACTGCCAGTCAGCTGTTCCTAAGGCTGACTTCATCTCTGGCTCCGCCTCCCTGCAGTCTCTGGATTTCCTTGCTCTCACTGAGACCTGGATTACTCCATCCAACACATCCACCCCAGCAGCTCTCTCCACAGCATATTCCTTCTCCCATACACCCAGACCCACTGGCAGAGGAGGTGGCACTAACTTCACTCCTTCCACCTTTGAATTCCATGCCGTCACAGTAACCCATCCTATACAACTAACCATTGTTGTTCTCTACTGTCCACCAGGCGCCTTGGGGGACATCTTGGAGGAATTAGATACTCTCCTCTCACACATCCCTGAAACTGGCCCTCCCGCTGTACTTCTCGGAGACTTCAACCTCCAGACGGGGAAGATAGACGAACTAACATCTCTGTTAACCGCCTTTGCTTTCTCACTGTCTCCGTCTCCACCGACTCATAAAGCTGACAATGTCCTTGATCTCATATTCTCAAGGCACTGCGCTACTTCTAACCTCTCTGTAAACCCGCTACACACATCCGATCACTTCTTCATCTCATTCTCTCTACCCCTTTCCAAACATAACAAACTAATCTCTTCTCATCCTGCACTTGTCCGCCGTAACCTCCGTTCCCTCTCCCCCTCTACCTTTGCCTCCTCGGTGCTCTCAGCCCTCCCTTCCTCCGACTCGTTCCAACTCCTGCCTCCAAACTCTGCTGCAGAAACTCTCCTCTCTACTCTCTCATCCTCTCTGGACTCTCTCTGTCCTCTCACATCTCGGCAGGCTCGTCAGTCCCCTCCTGCTCCCTGGCTAAATGACGCACTGCGTGCTAATAGAACCGTCCTTAGGGCAGCAGAGCGGACACGGTGGAAATCCAAACACCGTGACGACCTCCTAACCTATCAGGCTCTCCTCTCCTCTTTCTCTGCTTCGATCTCTCAGGCAAAAAGCACTTTCTTTCAAGATAAGATCCAATCTTCCTATTCCAATCCTAAAAAACTATTTTCCATCTTCTCCACCCTCTTGGACCCCCCCAAAGCCCCTTCCCCCTCCTCCCTTCTGTCAAGCGACTTTGTTAACCACTTTGAAAAAAAGGTTGACGATATTCGCTCTTCTTTTTCTGACTCACCTCTACTCACCGCCGGATCACCTGAGCCACCTTCAACCGCACACACTAACCTCCTTTTCCCCTCTCTCTCCAAGTGAGGTTCTTACCCTCATTACCTCTGCCCGCCCCACCACCTGTCCTCTGGACCCTATCCCCTAAAACCTCCTTCAGACTATCGCTCCTGATATTCTACCGTTTCTCACCCATTTCATCAACACTTCTCTAACTTCTGGTCACTTTCCAAACAGTCTCAAGGAGGCAAGAGTAAACCCTCTCCTAAAGAAACCCACTCTCGACCCGTCTGACGTTATAAACTACAGGCCTGTCTCTCTCCTCCCGTTCCTGTCTAAAACACTTGAACGCGCTGTCTTTAAACAACTCTCCTGCTACCTCCATCAGAACAACCTTCTGGATCCGCACCAGTCTGGTTTCAAGGCAGGTCACTCCACAGAAACTGCCCTCGTTGCTGTCACTGAGGAACTGCACACGGCTAAAGCAGCCTCCTTCTCCTCTGTCATCATCCTGTTGGACCTGTCTGATGCATTCGACACGGTGAATCATCAGATCCTCCTTCGCACTCTCCAAGAACTTGGAGTATCAGGCTCTGCACTTTCCCTCCTCACCTCATACCTCAAAGACCGCACCTACAGGGTTACTTGGAGAGGGTCTGAGTCCGACCCTTGTCAATTAACTACAGGGGTCCCTCAGGGCTCTGTTCTTGGTCCTCTCATCTTCTCCCTGTACACAAACTCGCTCGGATCATTCATTAGCCCGCATGGTTTTTCATACCACTGCTACACTGACGACACCCAATTAATTCTGTCCTTTCCCCGCTCAGAGACCCAGGTCTTCGCACGCATCTCTGCTTGTTTAGCTGACATCTCTCAGTGGATGTCCGCTCATCATCTCAAGCTCAACCTTGACAAAACTGAACTGCTTTTCCTTCCGGGAAAAGATTGTCCCTCTCTTGACCTAACTATCAACATCGGCCTCTCTGTTGTTTCCCCGACTCAGACTGCAAGGAATCTGGGTGTGACCCTAGATAACAACCTGTCGTTTACTGCAAACATCGCTGCTGCAGATACACGCTTTTCAACATCAGGAAGATACGCCCCCAGCTGACCCAGAAAGCCACGCAGGTTCTGGTCCAGGCTCTCGTCACCTCACGCCTAGACTCCTGCAACTCCCTCCTGGCTGGTCTACCTGCATGTGCCATCCGACCTCTGCAGCTCATCCAGAATGCAGCGGCTCGTCTGGTCTTCAACCTTCCTACATGCTCCCACACCACGCCGCTCCTCCGCTCCCTCCACTGGCTTCCGGTAACTGCTAGAATCCACTTCAAGACCCTGGTGCTTGCGTACCATGCTGCGAATGGATCTGGCCCTTCCTACATCCAGGACATGGTTAAACTGTACACCCCAGCACGTGCACTCCGCTCTGCATCAGCCAATCGACTCGCTGCACCCTCGCTGCGAGGGGGACCCAAGTTCCCATCAGCAGAAACACGTGAGTTTGCTATCCTGGCTCCAAAATGGTGGAATGAGCTCCCCATTGAAATCAGGACAGCAGAAAGCTCACACACCTTCCGGCGCAGACTGAAAACTCATCTCTTTCGACTCCACTTCAAGCGATAGAATGACTAACAAAGCACTTATATACTAATAAAGGACTGGCTTATCTAAAGCCAGTTGAGCACTTGAAACGATTGGCTCTATGAAACCTGATGTTCTTATATGATTCTGTTTTCTTCAAGGTTGTGTCTTCCTGGTCGAATGTACTTATTGTAAGTCGCTTTGGATAAAAGCGTCAGCTAAATGCAATGTAATGTAATGTAATGTAATCTTTTTGAGGCTAGTATTTGGCAGGAAATGCAGTATGTTTTGAATCTCTTCAACAATGGTCTGTATCATTGAGTAGAAAAAAACTGTCCCTACAATTTCAGGTAGATTAACACACATTTGTAAGAAAAGTTTACAATGAAGCACCCTCTTTGTATTAAGCGAGCTGCCACAGAAAGTACAGCTTAACATGCTAACCTTTGGTAGAGTGAGCTACAGTTAGCTAACTTCATGTTCAACACAAAACCTCTAACGTGCATTACATTGACGATTTTAAACAAAACTTAACTCTCTTAACTTGTAAGATAGCATTAAGTTAACTTCCCCTTAAATAACTACATCACGTTTTTCAGGGGAAATACAAATTGCAGAAAACGTTAGCTGCTAACTGTTGTTAGCTAAGACAGCTAGCTCTTGTTAAGGGAAGTAACAATAGCCTCCTAGCAAACTTAAAGGTCCCATGACATGGCCATTTCTACTGATCATAATTCCATTGTTGAAGTCTACTAGAATAGATCCAAAATCATATTGTATTTTCTCATACAGCATCTCTGTATAGTATGTATTCACTCTCTGTCCTACGCGCCTTGTTGGAGCTCTTGCATATGAGCCCACTGTGCTCTGATTGGTCAGCTCGCCCACTCTGGTCTGATGAGTCCACCACCGTTACAGTGGAACATCAGTGATTGTGTGTTACAATGGCGTTTGTTAGCAACCAGAAAGTGACACCAGTAAGGACGAACAGATGAGAATGCTGCGTGGGGTCTGGGGGCCGTGTTGGCGGGACGTTGCGGGGCTCGCTGCTCCGCCCTTTGAGGCCCGAGGAGCGGACAGCGTGAGCTGTATTACTGGTGTCGTTTCCTGGTTGCCCAAGCTGCTTCATAATTTCAGTTTCGTTGCTCCGCTCCGGGGGGGCGGGGGTGCTGTTGTAGGTGTTATGACCCGTGTGTGTGTGTGTGTGTGTGTGTGTGTGTGTGTGTGTGTGTGTGTGTGGAGTGTGTGAGTGAGGAGTCCATTTGGACCTGGGTATCGTTACGTCACTATACTCAAGAAGATTAAAATGGAAAAAGAGAAATCTCCAACGAGGCGTTCTGGGGCAGCATAGACAGATATGTTCTGTGTTAGAGTTTTACTCGCTACAGGGTGTACTTTGAGGGTTTGTGACTTTGCAGACCATTTACATGCATAAAAAGCTACATAACACACAAGGGGACGGGTAATAACCGGAAAAGCATGTCATGGGACCTTTAAGGTTAAGTTAACATTAACGTAACGTTATAAGAAAGCAAAACGAACCTTCGAGAAAGCTTTTACTCTCAGACTGGGTGAAATTGTGTAGTGTTGCTTACGTCCAGAAGGACTTTTAGCGCGTTTCCCAGTAGACAGAGCTGTCAAAGCGGTTCCTCTCAGAAGAGCAGCCGCTGGGCGGAGTCACAGAAATGCTCAACTGATCTTCACTCCCCGACCGTTCGCGCCAGTCAAAACCATGTTTTATACCGCTTTGTTTCAACCACTGCCGTCACGCCGTTCCCCCGTGTCCCGCCCTGTCGGTCTGTCTGTCTGTCTGTCTGTCTGTCTGTCTGTCTGTCTGTCTGTCTGTCTGTCTGTCTGTCTGTCTGTCTGTCTGTCTGTCTGTCTGTCTGTCTGTCTGTCTGTCTGTCTGTCTGTGTTTCAGTTTCGCCAGCAAGACTGCTGGTAGACCAGCATAAATACCAGCTTTACCAGCATAGACCAGCTTAACTACCAGCTAAAACCAGCATGACATCCAGGCTGGTCAATGCTTGTCCAGCCTGGTAAACCAACTAAACCAGCCTAATACCAGCTAAAACCAGCAGCCATCTTAAGCTGGTCTATGCTGTTTTTTTTCAGCAGAGAGTATTCCTACACTCTGGTACTTCGACTTTTACTCAAGTACAAGATCTGAGTACTTCTACTTTTACTCAAGTACAAGATCTGAGTACTTCTCCTTTTACTCAAGTACAAGATCTGAGTACTTCTCCCACCTCTGATCAACAGCCAGGCCTTTATTTGCCACTCTCTTTACCCCTTACAGTGCCACTTACTCCTTGATACATGAGGCCATCAACACAAAAATGGCTCGCCACTCTTTTGACCCTCTGACCCACTAGAAGGAAACCCCCCCTCTGGACCCTGACTCAGAGACTCAGCTCAGATTGGATTCACGGGCTTAGTCTGATGCTGCTGACCTCTAAATGACTACATGGGATTGTTGTGGGTGCTTAGTCATTCAAGCCATATGCTGTAATGACTTGACCCTGTTTGAAAAGGAGCCCACGGTTGAATGGAGCTCAATGAATGGAAGAACCTATGGCTAATGTAGTAATGGAAAAACAGGAAGCATGAATGATGTGGAAAACACAAGTGTTGTTATGTTGAAGTTCACATGAAGAAATACCTTAAAGAAAACATACATTAACTTATATTTGGGACGCAAGCTACTAGCCTTAATATAGGATAGAAAGGACCTAGCCTATATTAATTTCCCTTTTAGCTTTATTTTGTCACCACCATCTCCTTTTTTTTTACATGTTACTTGTTAGACGCTTTTAACCAAAGCGACTTACATACATTCAGTACTGTGGACAATCCCCACAGGAGCAATTTGGGGTGAAGCGTCTTGCCCAGGGACCAGTGGCGTAACAAGGTTGTGGTTGGCCCCGGAGCAAACAATTACATTGCTACAGATTTAAATCTCTGATCCCTCTCCATAGCAAGAGAAAAGCTACTCATCACCATTAGAAGTTAATCTTGCGGGCCTTGCGCTCAGCAAAGTCGTCAACAACGCTGCTCAGGTCTAACTTCCGGGCTCTGCTGTTCTCTATTGAGAATGTTGCCAATCGAGTCGTTCGAGTCGTTCTTGTCCCATGCTGCTTCTTAAATACGTCTTAATCAATTTGAGCTTTGAGAATGAGCGTTCTGCACTCGCAACAGTGACAGGTATGGTGAGATATAACAGCAATGCTGTGCACACTTCGCTAAATGTGGCTGCCATCAGTGGCAGTTCTAGACCAATTTGACTGGGCACTGGGGGGCCAGTTATTTTCTGAGGGGGGCACAATAAATGCAGGACGAAAAAGAGAACTAGACAGTATGAAGTAATTGCGCATAAGAAAACAATGCAATACAGTTATTGGTATTTGTTTCAGTACACTTATTTATTTCAGATAGATCTTATAGTTATTACTGCTAGCTTCAGCTTAAGTTATAGTGTAATGTTTGCACTAACACCATAAAAAAAAACTTTTCATTGTTAAGGGGGCCACAGGGGGGTCAGAGGTCAGTGTTAGGGGGGCACTGCTGGCACCCCCCTAGAACCGCCCCTGGCTGCCATTGAGCTGTGGTCCACAATAAGCATCTTGGTCATAGGCTCAGGTTTGGGAAGGCTAAATCACTTTTTTTTACCTGACGCTGCACGCCTCCGGCGTCTATAGAAAACAGATCAACTCAGTGAAAGCACCTCCTGCTGAAAAATCAGAGCTCAGTGTTCGGAGTTTAAATCTATCAAGTCATATTACAGGATAAAGGAAATACAGTTTAAACTGATGTATGCAGAGAAGACGCCGACGTGTCGCACTTATCATTCATATCACATTCAATCAGATCATCGATCATATAATATCATAGCCTATATTATCTCATTATCTGAGTCAGCTGAGCCGTATCTGGCCGTGCAACACTCAGTGTCACATACTGTATGCAGAAGTATTATTTTAAGCAACACATTAGGTTGACGAAACACTCGAGACAAATGTAATTAAAGTCAGATCCACTCGTGTCTTAGATGGGGCAGTGATATCATAAAACTATACGCTTTCAAACACTCTGTAGTTTATTTATTTTGTAACCAGTTATTCTGTATTCACCTTGCAGGTGGCTTGTATCCTGGATTATTATGTTTAAGTCATGGATGACTAATATTAGACAAATATGAACTTTAAAGTTCATATTTGTCTAGTATTAGTGCGCACGGTTCAATGTCCCGGGGTGGATAGCCTGGAACAGTTTGTTCGTTTCACGCATAGAAGTGAACCTCTGTGACAGCTGGCTGTTAATGATGTCCAGGCTGGCGTTGAACACATTAATTCTGAAATGGCTCTCGCCATCACTAAGCCTCTCATCTTGACTGAGTTCATCGAAGTGGCGTTTCATCCTTCTTTTGCGAATTTCCGTGAACTCGCTCTGCGCTCCCCATCTCTCAGCAAGATTTTGAGCGGTGCGTTTGACCTGGTCAAAGTCTTCTCGGTATGCAGATAGGGCCTGGATTGTGTTTTGGAGGAGACCAACCGCAATTTTAGTTAGAGCTTTCATGATTTCTACATACCGGTATCTAAGGGCAGCAATTGCATCATGTCTTGAGCACCACCTGGTTGGGCAGACGCGCTTCATGGTAACTTTACCACGCTCTGAGAGTTCTGATGACATGATACCGGAAAGGAGTGACCATCTCTTAATACTTTGGCTGAAAAAAGTATAAAGAGTCTCAACAATATCATAAAAATTGCGCAGCTCCGCTATATTCTTTACGGAGTCATTCAGTGTCAGATTTAAATTGTGTGCAGCACAGTGTACATATTTGGCAAGCGGTTCCATCTCCATGATCCTGGCCTGCACACCTGAATAGACCCCACTCATCTTCGCCGCGCCATCGTATCCCTGGCCCCGACACTTGCTTAGGTCAAATCCGTTACTCTCTATGCTGTCCAGGATTTTCTTTTGGAGTTCACGGGCTGACGTGTCCACTGTTTCCACGAACCCCAAGAAAGCCGAGTTTATCAGGATATCTTTTGCGTTGTCGTTTTCATCCCTCTGGATTGTCACATATCTATACACCTGGTGTCCATGATCACAGAAAAAAACGGAGCATTATTTATTTCTACTTGAATGTCGCACTGCACCCGCTTTGCGATTATGTAGATTATCTCATTTTGAACAGCTGGACTCAAGTATTTCAGAGAACCTTGTGGTCGCTCAACAAGTTCTTTCAGAACCGGATCGTAACATGCTAAAAGTTCTATCGTACTGAAAAAGTTTCCACTGTTGGGCTGTCCAAGAATCTCCCTATGTCCTCTAAAAGCCAAGTTACAAGTGGCCAGAGTGATTGTAACGTTGACAATACGCTCAAGTACCTGTCTCCAGTAATTAGCAGCATTCCTTGCATTCCTCTCCATGTTTGCATCGATTCTCCCGTTTTTCTTCCACTATTCATATATGACGCTCCGACATGGACCTGAGATTGTGCATGCGAGTCAATCCTCGCAGACAAATGTTGCCAGTCACGAACTCCTTTGACCCACGCATCACTGGAGAACAGTGCACCTCGGTCTGCGAACAGCCAGCACGGCTCACAATAGGCACAGTCCAGGGTGGGGGAGTCACAGCCATGTCCGTGGCAGTTTGATATCTGCTCTGGTAGTGGTGGTGTAATACATCTCGGAGAAACACCTGTTTCCTTGATGTGTGTCTCTGGGGAATGGGCCGGTCGGCCTACATGGACCAGTTGCTATAATATAGCCTTTGATCTTGGCGTCGGGGGTCTCAATAGCGCCATAGCCGCCCCCAGCCCTGTCGGTTGGGGGCGGGGCCCTTGCGGGAACTGTAGGACCACCGCCGGGCACAGCCAAATCCATCCTCTCCTCCTGGCTCATGGCTGGAGAAGAAGGTTGCACAGCCACGGATACATCTTCACTTGTGGAGCGAGATGATGGTGAGGCAGGTGAGCTATCGTTAGCCTCCGGCTGCCGCTGCACGTCAACATTACCAACGTTAGCGTTCAATTTCGAGAACGATGTATGACAAAAAAAACTAAGTCTAATTTTGTCAGTTTAGCAGGTAGAGAGCAACATTAGCATGTCATGTTTGTGGCTACATGAGGATCTAGCCTATACAGTGGCGACTGGTAATTAGGGGCGACTGGTAATTAGGGGCGACTGGTAATTAGGGGCTGAAGTAGTAGTAGTAGCAGAAAGTATTAAAAATAATGATTACCAAAAAATGCAAAAAATTAATTAAAAAATATATAAAATATATGTTAAGATCATGTTTAATCATCCGATTCGTCTCATTGCTGTTTTAGTCTGTGTTCTTCTAATGAGTGTCTACAGTGTGTGCCTATTGAGCTGTTTAGAGCCATGTGGGACAAAACCCGATCCTGCCCCTCCCTCTCACTGTCTAAGTCAATGGTGACTGTAAAAACTACACTGCGCAGGCTCAGAGTATTGTCCTATTTAATGTGTGTGGCAAAAACATAATGACCATAGGGGCATTGAGCTGCCATCCCCACCATATGTCATCTCACATCATTCAGAGCTGATTGGCTGTAAGTATGTGTGCCGCGAAAAGTGTGGTGTGTGAAGAGGAGACGAGTGAGCTGCAGTGACGCCATAGACTGTATATATAAATGGACGTAGGGTCCGTGACGTCACCCATAGGAATCTGCAGAGTTGCCGTGAAGCCCTTAGTAGGCGGAGTCGGCCACTAACGGCTCGACAGTGACGTCAGAGTTCAACTCCCGCCTTCTCCAGCCTGCTCCAAATAAGGGCAAAGAGGCGGAGCCGAGGCGGGACCTGCTGCCACCGAGCTGGAAGTTCCAGAGCTAGCTGAAGCTACCAAGCTAAGCTAACATGCTCCCCATCTGCACACTGCCGTCGCATTTTACGTTTCTAAGGTAAGCGGACATAAAACTATTCAGCAAAACTATAAATAATAATCTAAGTTATTGAGTTTTTAGCATAATACTTCAGAATCTTAAAACCCCTTAACGTTTGTATGCAATTGTGCTAAATTCAACACTGGAATCAAGCATATATTAATGTTTGCATGACATTAGTTATTTGTATTTTGATATCACTTAACTATACGTTTAATACATTTAAGTCAAGCTAAGGTACATGTGATGGTAGCTAGTTAGTGCTCTTACCTGTGAGGCCTCCTCCAAACAGCATAATAACCAGACTGTATCATTAAAACTAAGTACCAGTTCTAGATCCTTGACTTTAGACAAACAATTCAAAAGACAACATGTATTTAAAGACCAATCTTTATTTGAATATGCCTCTTAACCTGAGATATTAGTTATACAGTAATAGTATTGACAATCTAAAAAAAACTGAGCAACTCAACAGTCAACTTTATGTTTCTTATTGTCTAAAGCATTTATTATTTTCATTTTCCCCCTCTCATATTCAGTGTGGACGGATTGAGACAGCGTGGTGTCCAGAGGGCTGCAGAGACTTCAGGGAGAAACCTCTGTGATGGACGTCCTGTCTGTTGGTGTGGAGAGGACTGAGGGTCTTTCCTCTGCGAGGAGGACCAGGCCTGATAGAGGAGCCCATGCTGGGCAAAGCTGATACCAACTGCACAGGCCTAGTCTGTCACTTTATTTGACTAAATGTGTTTACTTATAAATGTAATAGGTTTACACCTTCTGTCCATATTTGCTTTTTATTTAAAACATTTGATTAACTTTTGGTTCACATTTCAATAAATTGTATTTGTATCCTTTCGTCCATTATTCTTACTGAAAATGTTAGATTACACATTCACATCTGACTGAAGATTGGCCCCATTTATTTGTGATGTTGCAAACTCTGCGGTACAAGGCACAAGTGATGTGAAGCTCATAAAGTGAGGCAAATAGAAATAATCAGCTGATGGAGTGTCTCATAACATCAGCTTTTAATGTTCCTCTTGGATGCTCTTCTTTACGGAGCCCTGGAGGGTTCATAGAGAGAAAAATAAATAAAACGTGGCCACGCTTTAGTAACTTGTGCGCACGAGTTACTAAAGCGTGCGCACGAGTTAATAAAGCGTGGCCTCGTTTTGTGTGTGGGCATTTGTTTATGATAGTATCGTTCGTTCCGGTGCACTCCGGCAGGACTATAGCACATCGAGTTTAAGATTAAACTAATTTCTTTCACTTGGGAATACACATATAACTATGGAGAACCAGATTTGTGTAAATTACTGTTCGTGGTAATTTGAAAACAAATGCCGGGGGTGTCGGACACACACACACCGAACACGCACACACGGAGCGGAGCTGAGCACACACACACACACACACACACACACACACACACACACACACACACACACACACACACACACACACACACACACACACACACACACACCACACACACACACACACACACACACACACACACACACACACACACACACACACACACACACACACACACACACACACACACACACACCCCCCCCCGGTGACAGGACATCTCCTTCATAAAACGAAGGGGAATACTCTGGTAGTTCAATGTGTGTAGAGGTGTGTGTGGTTAAACGTAGCAGCCTCGATCTCTATTCAGCGGTTCTAATGCAAGTGAAGAAACGCAGTGAAGTAAACAGTAAAATGCACCGCTCTTTGCAGCTGGTGCTGCTCTTCTCAGATTCTGCTGAATTACACATTACTGCCTCCAGTGCTCTGTACGATGAAGCCAGTTCAACAGACCCTGGATATGTTTGATTTACCCGGCTTAACTAACCCTAACAAACGCGATGTCGCTAAGTGGTCCAACGAAGCTGGTTATCAACTCAGCAAATCAACCAGGGTTTCTCTGTCCGGTTGAGAGTGCGTTCACATGAAAGGGACGGTGTTATCGTATAATTATAATTATACGGCTCTGGGACGGGGTTACCAACATTTGACCAATCACAAACATGGAGACGCGTGCTGACAGCGCAGCGTCATACTTCATGAATGAATAGTGTAAATAGCAAATCCTGCTTCGTAGTACCTAGGCCACTGGTGCCACAGAGATTTCATAAAGTGAAGGATGTTTTCCTTCTATAAAACAGCTGTGGGCAGCAGATTCTGTGAGTCACGGACAGGAATCCCTCAATTTAAATAAAACGAGGCCATGCTTTATTATCTCGTGCGCACGCTTTAGTAACTCGTGCGCACGAGTTACTAAAGCGTGCGCACGAGTTACTAAAGCGTGGCCACGTTTTATTTATTTTTCTCTCAATGAACCCTCCAGGGCTCCGTACTTCTTGACCCTCAGAGAAGGAGAAAATGTCGTGTCTTTCAGGCATGTCCTTTCCTAACAAAAATGACAGGAAACATAAAACATTATTGCAGAACAAGTGTGTTATTTATGAAAGCGGTGTGTTTGTGTGTTTAGGGGCTGTAGATATAATTATTTTGTAATTGTAATGGTTTTTTTGTTTTTTTTAACAGTGAGCAATCAGATTATGAATGAACAGTATGAAGTTCATCAACATTGAAATATATGTTATTATCAAAATAATATTTAACTGTTACAAAACGTAGTGCAACTGTAGAAGCTTGCTCTGTTGTCTCACTGAAAGAATAACTTTTACCACCTTTTTACAGACAATATTGAGAGATAAATAGTAGCAGTTCTCACTGTGTTAAATATCTTTGCCTTCAATACATTAAATTAGAAAGCTGACAAAGTCATATTGCTAAATATCTAAATGTAACTTTTTGCATGGAAAAAACCCTCAACTTAACTGATGTGTAGGTGATCTAGTATTTCGTATTATTTATTGGAATGTATATCAGTGTATTCAAGTCAATACTTCATTCATTTAAACCAATATCTTTCTTGATTCTTTGTACAGTATGACAAAAGAGTCTTTGTACCTGAGCTGAAGTTCACTGCTGTGAGGAGTCCAGTGCTGTCTCTCACTCTCTGGTCCAGCCTGTCTGCATCACCTGGACACCTTAAGCTTAAACAAACAGATATATATGTAAAGTACCATGTGTACAAACAATATAACTGATTCTCTTCTGTTGAACATGTTGGATTGTGTATTGTCCGAGTCAGGGTCCTTTTTATTTTACTGTAACTTTGGAAGTTGTGTTACCAATGCTTACTGTTTATTTGATACCCATTTGGTAAAGCAATTAATAAAAACAATAAGGTTTGGGTTCGTTCTTCAGATGACTGTGACGTTAACGTGTAAGATCGATAATGAACTCCAGCTCAATCAACCATATTGTAATATCTAAGTAATCATCTTGAAATATGACATTAATAATTGTAATATACACACATCTTATTGTGAGGTTGATTTCACATACACTACTTCGACTTTAGCTTGTCTACATACTTGAGCATAGCCAATTTAAATTAACCTTAGATGCATCCAGTTCTACCTACATAATAAAATATCTCTAAATTACAAGGATGTAACCTTATTTTATCAACCTCAAACAGAAGCCGTTTGTTCAACAGTATTATCCCACTTAACACTTGTCTATTTCGTTTTAACCTTTATATATACAGTCTATGATTTTAACTTGGAGGCTACGATTAGCATCGTTAGCACCGATGTAGCTACCACTAGCTTACATGCTAACCCAAGCCTTACCATTCATTACGTAGCTGATTAAAATCATTAACACATAAATAAAGCACTCGAATTTTACTTACCGCATTCATGCACCGTCTGTTTTAAACCGCAGAGCGAGTCACAATAGTCCGATAGATAAGCATGAAGAACAAACAACCACGGCCGGCTACAAGTTGTGTTTCCTGGATGAGCTGAGCAGGCAGAGTCCCTGTAGCTAGCTTCACGGAGCAGCTAGCGGAGAGACAAGAAGCTAACAGCGGCAGGCACTTGACAGAGCCGTCACTCAATGTGACCACGCCCTAATTGATGCACAAACTTTAAGACCTAATATAAATAAAAGGGTCGTGTTAAAAAACAATTCACTCACAGATCCATAATCATGAAGGTGGAATCAAACTATATCGATAATAAAATGTATGGAGCCAGGGGTAGAAACATGTTTTTTTCTGCTGTAAAATTGGGCATTTTAACATGGGGGTCTATGGAAATTGCTCCTTTCTGCAGCCATCGCCTATCGGCCAATATATGAACTGCAGTGTGTGGCACTTCCGTATTGGCTTCCCGGCTCTTCCCCAGAGTTTGCCGCTTGAGTGACGCGTCCTAAAACCAGGAAGTAAGCTGCGCATGGCTTCCCTCCACAAAAAAGCAATGAGATTTCTCCATTCAATCAGATCATCGATCATATAATATCATAGCCTATATTATCTCATTATCTGAGTCAGCTGAGCCGTATCTGGCCGTGCAACACTCAGTGTCACATATTGTATGCAGAAGTATTATTTTAAGCAACACATTAGGTTGACGAAACACTCGAGACAAATGTAATTAAAGTCAGATCCACTCGTGTCTTAGATGGGGCAGTGATATCATAAAACTGTACGCTTTCAAACACTCGGTAGTTTATTTGTTTTGTAACCAGTTATTCTGTATTCACCTTGCAGGTGGCTTGTATCCTGGATTATTATGTTTAAGTCGTGGATGACTAATATTAGACAAATATGAACTTTAAAGTTCATATTTGTCTAGTATTAGTGCGCACGGTTCAATGTCCCGGGGTGGATAGCCTGGAACAGTTTGTTCGTTTCACGCATAGAAGTGAACCTCTGTGACAGCTGGCTGTTAATGATGTCCAGGCTGGCGTTGAACACATACATTCTGAAATGGCTCTCGCCATCACTAAGCCTCTCATCTTGACTGAGTTCATCGAAGTGGCGTTTCATCCTTCTTTTGCGAATTTCCGTGAACTCGCTCTGCGCTCCCCATCTCTCAGCAAGATTTTGAGCGGTGCGTTTGACCTGGTCAAAGTCATCTCGGTATGCAGATAGGGCCTGGATTGTGTTTTGGAGGAGACCAACTGCGATATTAGTTAGACCTTTCATGATATCTACATACCGGTATCTAAGGGCACCAATTGCATCATGTCTTGAGCACCTCCTGGTTGGGCAGACGCGCTTCATGGTAACTTTACCACGCTCTGAGAGTTCTGATGACATGATACCGGAAAGGAGTGACCATCTCTTAATACTTTGGCTGAAAAAAGTATAAAGAGTCTCAACAATATCATAAAAATTGCGCAGCTCCGCTATATTCTTTACGGAGTCATTCAGTGTCAGATTTAAATTGTGTGCAGCACAGTGTACATATTTGGCAAGCGGTTCCATCTCCATGATCCTGGCCTGCACACCTGAATAGACCCCACTGATCTTCCCCGCGCCATCGTATCCCTGGCCCCGACACTTGCTTAGGTCAAATCCGTTACTCTCTATGCTGTCCAGGATTTTCTTTTGGAGTTCACGGGCTGACGTGTCCACTGTTTCCACGAACGCCAAGAAAGCCTAGTTTATCAGGATATATTTTGCGTTGTCGTTTTCATCCCTCTGGATTGTCACATATCTATACACCTGGTGTCCATGATCACAGAAAAAAACGGAGCATTATTTATTTCTACTTGAATGTCGCACTACACCCGCTTTGCGATTATGTAGATTATCTCATTTTGAACAGCTGGACTCAAGTATTTCAGAGAACCTTGTGGTCGCTCAACAAGTTCTTTCAGAACCGGATCGTAACATGCTAAAAGTTCTATCGTACTGAGAAAGTTTCCACTGTTGGGCTGTCCAAGAATCTCCCTATGTCCTCTAAAAGCCAAGTTACAAGTGGCCAGAGTGATTGTAACGTTGACAATACGCTCAAGTACCTGTCTCCAGTAATTAGCAGCATTCCTTGCATTCTTCTCCATGTTTGCATCGATTCTCCCGTTTTTCTTCCACTATTCATATATGACGCTCCGACATGGACCTGAGATTGTGCATGCGAGTCAATCCTCGCAGACAAATGTTGCCAGTCACGAACTCCTTTGACCCACGCATCACTGGAGAACGGTGCACCTCGGTCTGCGAACAGCCAGCACGGCTCACAATAGGCACAGTCCAGGGTGGGGGAGTCACAGCCATGTCCGTGGCAGTTTGATATCTGCTCTGGTAGTGGTGGTGTAATACATCTCGGAGAAACACCTGTTTCCTTGATGTGTGTCTCTGGGGAATGGGCCGGTCGGCCTACATGGACCGGTTGCTATAATATAGCCTTTGATCTTGGCGTCGGGGGTCTCAATAGCGCCATAGAGTCCCCTGTCGGTTGGGGGCGGGGCCCTTGCGGGAACTGTAGGACCACCGCCGGGCACAGCCAAATCCATCCTCTCCTCCTGGCTCATGGCTGGAGAAGAAGGTTGCACAGCCACGGATACATCTTCACTTGTGGAGCGAGATGATGGTGAGGCAGGTGAGCTATCGTTAGCCTCCGGCTGCCGCTGCACGTCAACATTACCAACGTTAGCGTTCAATTTCGAGAACGATGTATGACAAAAAAAACTAAGTCTAATTTTGTCAGTTTAGCAGGTAGAGAGCAACATTAGCATGTCATGTTTGTGGCTACATGAGGATCTAGCCTATACAGTGGCGACTGGTAATTAGGGGCGACTGGTAATTAGGGGCGACTGGTAATTAGGGGTGACTGGTAATTAGGGGCTGAAGTAGTAGTAGCAGAAAGTATTAAAAATAATGATTACAAAAAATGCAAACAATTAATTAAAAAATATATAAAATATATGTTAAGATCATGTTTAATCATCTGATTCGTCTCATTGCTGTTTTAGTCTGTGTTCTTCTAATGAGTGTCTACAGTGTGTGCCTATTGAGCTGTTTAGAGCCATGTGGGACAAAACCTGATCCTGCCCCTCCCTCTGACTGTCTAAGTCAATGGTGACTGTAAAAACTACACTACGCAGGCTCACAGTATTGTCCTATTTAATGTGTGTGGCAAAAACATAATGACCATAGGGGCATTGAGCTGCCATCCCCACCATACGTAATCTCACATCATTCAGAGCTGATTGGCTGTAAGTATGTGTGCCGCGAAAAGTGTGGTGTGTGAAGAGGAGACGGGTGAGCTGCAGTGACGCCATAGACTGTATATATAAATGGACGTAGGGTCCGTGACGTCACCCATAGGAATCTGCAGAGTTGCCGTGAAGCCCTTAGTAGGCGGATTCGGCCACTAACGGCTCGACAGTGACGTCAGAGTTCAACTCCCGCCTGCTCCAAATAAGGGCAAAGAGGCGGAGCCGAGGCGGGACCTGCTGCCACCGAGCTGGAAGTTCCAGAGCTAGCTGAAGCTACCAAGCTAAGCTAACATGCTCCCCATCTGCACACTGCCGTCGCATTTTACGTTTCTAAGGTAAGCGGACATAAAACTATTCAGCAAAACTATAAATAATAATCTAAGTTATTGAGTTTTTAGCATAATACTTCAGAATCTTAAAACCCCTTAACGTTTGTATGCAATTGTGCTAAATTCAACACTGGAATCAAGCATATATTAATGTTTGCATGACATTAGTTATTTGTATTTTGATATCACTTAACTATACGTTTAATACATTTAAGTCAAGCTAAGGTACATGTGATGGTAGCTAGTTAATGCTCTTACCTGTGAGGCTTCCTCCAAACAGCATAATAACCAGACTGTATCATTAAAACTAAGTACCAGTTCTAGATCCTTGACTTTAGACAAACAATTCAAAAGACAACATGTATTTAAAGACCAATCTTTATTTGAATATGCCTCTTAACCTGAGATATTAGTTATACAGTAATAGTATTGACAATCTAAAAAAACTGAGCAACTCAACAGTCAACTTTATGTTTCTTATTGTCTAAAGCATTTATTATTTTCATTTTCCCCCTCTCATATTCAGTGTGGACGGATTGAGACAGCGTGGTGTCCAGGGGGCAGCAGAGACTTCAGGGAGAAACCTCCGTGTGATGGACGTCCTGTCTGTTGGTGTGGAGAGGACTGAGGGTCTTTCCTCTGCGAGGAGGACCAGGCCTGATGGAGGAGCCCATGCTGGGAAAAGCTGATACCAACTGCACAGGCCTAGTCTGTCACTTTATTTGACTAAATGTGTTTACTTATAAATGTAATAGGTTTACACCTTCTGTCCATATTTGCTTTTTATTTAAAACATTTGATTAACTTTTGGTTCACATTTCAATAAATTGTATTTGTATCCTTTCGTCCATTATTCTTACTGAAAATGTGAGATTACACATTCACATCTGACTGAAGATTGGCCCCATTTATTTGTGATGTTGCAAACTCTGCGGTACAAGGCACAAGTGATGTGAAGCTCATAAAGTGAGGCAAATAGAAATAATCAGCTGATGGAGTGTCTCATAACATCAGCTTTTAATGTTCCTCTTGGATGTTCTTCTTGACCCTCAGAGAAGGAGAACATGTCGTGTCTTTCAGGCATGTCCTTTCCTAACAAAAATGACAGGAAACATAAAACATTATTGCAGAACAAGTGTGTTATTTATGAAAGCGGTGTGTTTGTGTGTTTAGGGGCTGTAGATATAATTATGTTGTAATTGTAATGGTTTTTTGTTTTTTTTAACAGTGAGCAATCAGATTATGAATGAACAGTATGAAGTTCATCAACATTGAAATATATGTTATTATCAAAATAATATTTAACTGTTACAAAACGTAGTGCAACTGTAGAAGCTTGCTCTGTTGTCTCACTGAAAGAATAACTTTTACCACCTTTTTACAGACAATATTGAGAGATAAATAGTAGCAGTTCTCACTGTGTTAAATATCTTTGCCTTCAATACATTAAATTATAAAGCTGACAAAGTCATATTGCTAAATATCTAAATGTAACTTTTTGCATGGAAAAAACCCTCAACTTAACTGATGTGTAGGTGATCTAGTATTTAGTATTATTTATTGGAATGTATATCAGTGTATTCAAGTCAATACTTCATTCATTTAAACCAATATCTTTCTTGATTCTTTGTACAGTATGACAAAAGAGTCTTTGTACCTGAGCTGAAGTTCACTGCTGTGAGGAGTCCAGTGCTGTCTCTCACTCTCTGGTCCAGCCTGTCTGCATCACCTGGACACCTTAAGCTTAAACAAACAGATATATATGTAAAGTACCATGTGTACAAACAATATAACTGATTATCTGCTGTTGAACATGTTGGATTGTGTATTGTCCGAGTCAGGGTCCTTTTTATTTTACTGTAACTTTAGAAGTTGTGTTACCAATGCTTACTGTTTATTTGATACCCATTTGGTGATGCAATTAATAAAAACAATAAGGTTTGGGTTCGTTCTTCAGATGACTATGACGTTAACGTGTAAGATCGATAATGAACTCCAGCTCAATCAACCATATTGTAATATCTAAGTAATCATCTTGAAATATGACATTAATAATTGTAATATACACACATCTTATTGTGAGGTTGATTTCACATACACTACTTCGACTTTAGCTTGTCTACATACTTGAGCATAGCCAATTTAAATTAACCTTAGATGCATCCAGTTCTACCGACATAATAAAATATCTCTAAATTACAAGGATGTAACCTTATTTTATCAACCTCAAACAGAAGCAGTTTGTTCAACAGTATTATCCCACTTAACACTTGTCTATTTCGTTTTAACCTTTATATATACAGTCTATGATTTTAACTTGGAGGCTACGATTAGCATCGTTAGCACCGATGTAGCTACCACTAGCTTACATGCTAACCCAAGCCTTACCATTCATTACGTAGCTGATTAAAATCATTAACACATAAATAAAGCACTCGAATTTTACTTACCGCATTCATGCACCGTCTGTTTTAACCGCAGAGCGAGTCACAATAGTCCGATAGATAAGCATGAAGAACAAACAACCACGGCCGGCTACAAGTTGTGTTTCCTGGATGAGCTGAGCAGGCAGAGTCCCTGTAGCTAGCTTCACGGAGCAGCTAGCGGAGAGACAAGAAGCTAACAGCGGCAGGCACTTGACAGAGCCGTCACTCAATGTGACCACGCCCTAATTGATGCACAAACTTTAAGACCTAATATAAATAAAAGGGTCGTGTTAAAAAACAATTCACTCACAGATCCATAATCATGAAGGTGGAATCAAACTATATCGATAATAAAATGTATGGAGCCAGGGGTAGAAACATGTTTTTTTCTGCTGTAAAATTGGGCATTTTAACATGGGGGTCTATGGAAATTGCTCCTTTCTGCAGCCATCGCCTATCGGCCAATATATGAACTGCAGTGTGTGGCACTTCCGTATTGGCTTCCCGGCTCTTCCCCAGAGTTTGCCGCTTGAGTGACGCGTCCTAAAACCAGGAAGTAAGCTGCGCATGGCTTCCCTCCATAAAAAAGCAATGAGATTTCTCCATTCAATCAGATCATCGATCATATAATATCATAGCCTATATTATCTCATTATCTGAGTCAGCTGAGCCGTATCTGGCCGTGCAACACTCAGTGTCACATACTGTATGCAGAAGTATTATTTTAAGCAACACATTAGGTTGACGAAACACTCGAGACAAATGTAATTAAAGTCAGATCCACTCGTGTCTTAGATGGGGCAGTGATATCATAAAACTATACGCTTTCAAACACTCGGTAGTTTATTTATTTTGTAACCAGTTATTCTGTATTCACCTTGCAGGTGGCTTGTATCCTGGATTATTATGTTTAAGTCATGGATGACTAATATTAGACAAATATGAACTTTAAAGTTCATATTTGTCTAGTATAAGTGCGCACGGTTCAATGTCCCGGGGTGGATAGCCTGGAACAGTTTGTTCGTTTCACGCATAGAAGTGAACCTCTGTGACAGCTGGCTGTTAATGATGTCCAGGCTGGCGTTGAACACATACATTCTGAAATGGCTCTCGCCATCACTAAGCCTCTCATCTTGACTGAGTTCATCGAAGTGGCGTTTCATCCTTCTTTTGCGAATTTCCGTGAACTCGCTCTGCGCTCCCCATCTCTCAGCAAGATTTTGAGCGGTGCGTTTGACCTGGTCAAAGTCATCTCGGTATGCAGATAGGGCCTGGATTGTGTTTTGGAGGAGACCAACTGCGATATTAGTTAGACCTTTCATGATATCTACATACCGGTATCTAAGGGCACTAATTGCATCATGTCTTGAGCACCTCCTGGTTGGGCAGACGCGCTTCATGGTAACTTTACCACGCTCTGAGAGTTCTGATGACATGATACCGGAAAGGAGTGACCATCTCTTAATACTTTGGCTGAAAAAAGTATAAAGAGTCTCAACAATATCATAAAAATTGCGCAGCTCCGCTATATTCTTTACGGAGTCATTCAGTGTCAGATTTAAATTGTGTGCAGCACAGTGTACATATTTGGCAAGCGGTTCCATCTCCATGATCCTGGCCTGCACACCTGAATAGACCCCACTGATCTTCCCCGCGCCATCGTATCCCTGGCCCCGACACTTGCTTAGGTCAAATCCGTTACTCTCTATGCTGTCCAGGATTTTCTTTTGGAGTTCACGGGCTGACGTGTCCACTGTTTCCACGAACCCCAAGAAAGCCTAGTTTATCAGGATATCTTTTGCGTTGTCGTTTTCATCCCTCTGGATTGTCACATATCTATACACCTGGTGTCCATGATCACAGAAAAAAACGGAGCATTATTTATTTCTACTTGAATGTCGCACTACACCCGCTTTGCGATTATGTAGATTATCTCATTTTGAACAGCTGGACTCAAGTATTTCAGAGAACCTTGTGGTCGCTCAACAAGTTCTTTCAGAACCGGATCGTAACATGCTAAAAGTTCTATCGTACTGAGAAAGTTTCCACTGTTGGGCTGTCCAAGAATCTCCCTATGTCCTCTAAAAGCCAAGTTACAAGTGGCCAGAGTGATTGTAACGTTGACAATACGCTCAAGTACCTGTCTCCAGTAATTAGCAGCATTCCTTGCATTCTTCTCCATGTTTGCATCGATTCTCCCGTTTTTCTTCCACTATTCATATATGACGCTCCGACATGGACCTGAGATTGTGCATGCGAGTCAATCCTCGCAGACAAATGTTGCCAGTCACGAACTCCTTTGACCCACGCATCACTGGAGAACGGTGCACCTCGGTCTGCGAACAGCCAGCACGGCTCACAATAGGCACAGTCCAGGGTGGGGGAGTCACAGCCATGTCCGTGGCAGTTTGATATCTGCTCTGGTAGTGGTGGTGTAATACATCTCGGAGAAACACCTGTTTCCTTGATGTGTGTCTCTGGGGAATGGGCCGGTCGGCCTACATGGACCGGTTGCTATAATATAGCCTTTGATCTTGGCGTCGGGGGTCTCAATAGCGCCATAGAGTCCCCTGTCGGTTGGGGGCGGGGCCCTTGCGGGAACTGTAGGACCACCGCCGGGCACAGCCAAATCCATCCTCTCCTCCTGGCTCATGGCTGGAGAAGAAGGTTGCACAGCCACGGATACATCTTCACTTGTGGAGCGAGATGATGGTGAGGCAGGTGAGCTATCGTTAGCCTCCGGCTGCCGCTGCACGTCAACATTACCAACGTTAGCGTTCAATTTCGAGAGAGATGTATGACAAAAAAAACTAAGTCTAATTTTGTCAGTTTAGCAGGTAGAGAGCAACATTAGCATGTCATGTTTGTGGCTACATGAGGATCTAGCCTATACAGTGGCGACTGGTAATTAGGGGCGACTGGTAATTAGGGGCGACTGGTAATTAGGGGTGACTGGTAATTAGGGGCTGAAGTAGTAGTAGCAGAAAGTATTAAAAATAATGATTACAAAAAATGCAAACAATTAATTAAAAAATATATAAAATATATGTTAAGATCATGTTTAATCATCTGATTCGTCTCATTGCTGTTTTAGTCTGTGTTCTTCTAATGAGTGTCTACAGTGTGTGCCTATTGAGCTGTTTAGAGCCATGTGGGACAAAACCTGATCCTGCCCCTCCCTCTGACTGTCTAAGTCAATGGTGACTGTAAAAACTACACTACGCAGGCTCACAGTATTGTCCTATTTAATGTGTGTGGCAAAAACATAATGACCATAGGGGCATTGAGCTGCCATCCCCACCATACGTCATCTCACATCATTCAGAGCTGATTGGCTGTAAGTATGTGTGCCGCGAAAAGTGTGGTGTGTGAAGAGGAGACGGGTGAGCTGCAGTGACGCCATAGACTGTATATATAAATGGACGTAGGGTCCGTGACGTCACCCATAGGAATCTGCAGAGTTGCCGTGAAGCCCTTAGTAGGCGGAGTCGGCCACTAACGGCTCGACAGTGACGTCAGAGTTCAACTCCCGCCTGCTCCAAATAAGGGCAAAGAGGCGGAGCCGAGGCGGGACCTGCTGCCACCGAGCTGGAAGTTCCAGAGCTAGCTGAAGCTACCAAGCTAAGCTAACATGCTCCCCATCTGCACACTGCCGTCGCATTTTACGTTTCTAAGGTAAGCGGACATAAAACTATTCAGCAAAACTATAAATAATAATCTAAGTTATTGAGTTTTTAGCATAATACTTCAGAATCTTAAAACCCCTTAACGTTTGTATGCAATTGTGCTAAATTCAACACTGGAATCAAGCATATATTAATGTTTGCATGACATTAGTTATTTGTATTTTGATATCACTTAACTATACGTTTAATACATTTAAGTCAAGCTAAGGTACATGTGATGGTAGCTAGTTAATGCTCTTACCTGTGAGGCTTCCTCCAAACAGCATAATAACCAGACTGTATCATTAAAACTAAGTACCAGTTCTAGATCCTTGACTTTAGACAAACAATTCAAAAGACAACATGTATTTAAAGACCAATCTTTATTTGAATATGCCTCTTAACCTGAGATATTAGTTATACAGTAATAGTATTGACAATCTAAAAAAACTGAGCAACTCAACAGTCAACTTTATGTTTCTTATTGTCTAAAGCATTTATTATTTTCATTTTCCCCCTCTCATATTCAGTGTGGACGGATTGAGACAGCGTGGTGTCCAGGGGGCAGCAGAGACTTCAGGGAGAAACCTCCGTGTGATGGACGTCCTGTCTGTTGGTGTGGAGAGGACTGAGGGTCTTTCCTCTGCGAGGAGGACCAGGCCTGATAGAGGAGCCCATGCTGGGCAAAGCTGATACCAACTGCACAGGCCTAGTCTGTCACTTTATTTGACTAAATGTGTTTACTTATAAATGTAATAGGTTTACACCTTCTGTCCATATTTGCTTTTTATTTAAAACATTTGATTAACTTTTGGTTCACATTTCAATAAATTGTATTTGTATCCTTTCGTCCATTATTCTTACTGAAAATGTTAGATTACACATTCACATCTGACTGAAGATTGGCCCCATTTATTTGTGATGTTGCAAACTCTGCGGTACAAGGCACAAGTGATGTGAAGCTCATAAAGTGAGGCAAATAGAAATAATCAGCTGATGGAGTGTCTCATAACATCAGCTTTTAATGTTCCTCTTGGATGCTCTTCTTTACGGAGCCCTGGAGGGTTCATAGAGAGAAAAATAAATAAAACGTGGCCACGCTTTAGTAACTTGTGCGCACGAGTTACTAAAGCGTGCGCACGAGTTAATAAAGCGTGGCCTCGTTTTGTGTGTGGGCATTTGTTTATGATAGTATCGTTCGTTCCGGTGCACTCCGGCAGGACTATAGCACATCGAGTTTAAGATTAAACTAATTTCTTTCACTTGGGAATACACATATAACTATGGAGAACCAGATTTGTGTAAATTACTGTTCGTGGTAATTTGAAAACAAATGCCGGGGGTGTCGGACACACACACACCGAACACGCACACACGGAGCGGAGCTGCACACACACACACACACACACACACACACACACACACACACACACACACACACACACACACACACACACACACACACACACACACACACACACACACACACACACCCCCCCCCCCGGTGACAGGACATCTCCTTCATAAAACGAAGGGGAATACTCTGGTAGTTCAATGTGTGTAGAGGTGTGTGTGGTTAAACGTAGCAGCCTCGATCTCTATTCAGCGGTTCTAATGCAAGTGAAGAAACGCAGTGAAGTAAACAGTAAAATGCACCGCTCTTTGCAGCTGGTGCTGCTCTTCTCAGATTCTGCTGAATTACACATTACTGCCTCCAGTGCTCTGTACGATGAAGCCAGTTCAACAGACCCTGGATATGTTTGATTTACCCGGCTTAACTAACCCTAACAAACGCGATGTCGCTAAGTGGTCCAACGAAGCTGGTTATCAACTCAGCAAATCAACCAGGGTTTCTCTGTCCGGTTGAGAGTGCGTTCACGTGAAAGGGACGGTGTTATCGTATAATTATAATTATACGGCTCTGGGACGGGGTTACCAACATTTGACAAATCACAAACATGGAAACGCGTGCTGACAGCGCAGCGTCATACTTCATGAATGAATAGTGTAAATAGCAAATCCTGCTTCGTAGTACCTAGGCCACTGGTGCCACAGAGATTTCATAAAGTGAAGGATGTTTTCCTTCTATAAAACAGCTGTGGGCAGCAGATTCTGTGAGTCACGGACAGGAATCCCTCAATTTAAATAAAACGAGGCCATGCTTTATTATCTCGTGCGCACGCTTTAGTAACTCGTGCGCACGAGTTACTAAAGCGTGCGCACGTGTTACTAAAGCGTGCGCACGAGTTACTAAAGCGTGGCCACGTTTTATTTATTTTTCTCTCAATGAACCCTCCAGGGCTCCGTACTTCTTGACCCTCAGAGAAGGAGAAAATGTCGTGTCTTTCAGGCATGTCCTTTCCTAACAAAAATGACAGGAAACATAAAACATTATTGCAGAACAAGTGTGTTATTTATGAAAGCGGTGTGTTTGTGTATTTAGGGGCTGTAGATATAATTATTTTGTAATTGTAATGGTTTTTTTGTTTTTTTTAACAGTGAGCAATCAGATTATGAATGAACAGTATGAAGTTCATCAACATTGAAATATATGTTATTATCAAAATAATATTTAACTGTTACAAAACGTAGTGCAACTGTAGAAGCTTGCTCTGTTGTCTCACTGAAAGAATAACTTTTACCACGTTTTTACAGACAATATTGAGAGATAAATAGTAGCAGTTCTCACTGTTAAATATCTTTGCCTTCAATACATTAAATTAGAAAGCTGACAAAGTCATATTGCTAAATATCTAAATGTAACTTTTTGCATGGAAAAAACCCTCAACTTAACTGATGTGTAGGTGATCTAGTATTTAGTATTATTTATTGGAATGTATATCAGTGTATTCAAGTCAATACTTCATTCATTTAAACCAATATCTTTCTTGATTCTTTGTACAGTATGACAAAAGAGTCTTTGTACCTGAGCTGAATTCACTGCTGTGAGGAGTCCAGTGCTGTCTCTCACTCTCTGGTCCAGCCTGTCTGCATCACTTGGACACCTTAAGCTTAAACACAAACAGAGTATATATGTAAAGTACCATGTGTACAAACAATATAACTGATTCTCTTCTGTTGAACATGTTGGATTGTGTATTGTCCGAGTCAGGGTCCTTTTTATTTTACTGTAACTTTGGAAGTTGTGTTACCAATGCTTACTGTTTATTTGATACCCATTTGGTAAAGCAATTAATAAAAACAATAAGGTTTGGGTTCGTTCTTCAGATGACTGTGACGTTAACGTGTAAGCTCGATAATGAACTCCAGCTCAATCAACCATATTGTAATATCTAAGTAATCATCTTGAAATATGACATTAATAATTGTAATATACACACATCTTATTGTGAGGTTGATTTCACATACACTACTTCGACTTTAGCTTGTCTACATACTTGAGCATAGCCAATTTAAATTAACCTTAGATGCATCCAGTTCTACCTACATAATAAAATATCTCTAAATTACAAGGATGTAACCTTATTTTATCAACCTCAAACAGAAGCCGTTTGTTCAACAGTATTATCCCACTTAACACTTGTCTATTTCGTTTTAACCTTTATATATACAGTCTATGATTTTAACTTGGAGGCTACGATTAGCATCGTTAGCACCGATGTAGCTACCACTAGCTTACATGCTAACCCAAGCCTTACCATTCATTACGTAGCTGATTAAAATCATTAACACATAAATAAAGCACTCGAATTTTACTTACCGCATTCATGCACCGTCTGTTTTAACCGCAGAGCGAGTCACAATAGTCCGATAGATAAGCATGAAGAACAAACAACCACGGCCGGCTACAAGTTGTGTTTCCTGGATGAGCTGAGCAGGCAGAGTCCCTGTAGCTAGCTTCACGGAGCAGCTAGCGGAGAGACAAGAAGCTAACAGCGGCAGGCACTTGACAGAGCCGTCACTCAATGTGACCACGCCCTAATTGATGCACAAACTTTAAGACCTAATATAAATAAAAGGGTCGTGTTAAAAAACAATTCACTCACAGATCCATAATCATGAAGGTGGAATCAAACTATATCGATAATAAAATGTATGGAGCCAGGGGTAGAAACATGTTTTTTTCTGCTGTAAAATTGGGCATTTTAACATGGGGGTCTATGGAAATTGCTCCTTTCTGCAGCCATCGCCTATCGGCCAATATATGAACTGCAGTGTGTGGCACTTCCGTATTGGCTTCCCGGCTCTTCCCCAGAGTTTGCCGCTTGAGTGACGCGTCCTAAAACCAGGAAGTAAGCTGCGCATGGCTTCCCTCCACAAAAAAGCAATGAGATTTCTCCATAGGATTTTAGAAAATAGCTCAAAATAAGATGTGTGGGAAACAAACCTGTTAGAGATAAATGCACGTTTTGTTCAGCCGGATAATATCCACATATCTACCCTACTTTTATAATTTTCGAATCATAAATCTTTTGATTAGATTAGATTTATGATAGACTTTTGAAACTACAAGAAGATAAGGAGGACTTTTACAAAAAAGTAATAGCGATTTTTGTCCAGAAGGATAGGCAGAGGACTTCATCTTCATGTCAAGGTAAGACTGCAATTTTATTGAAAATGGGATCTTACTAAGAGAGAACAATTCAATATTTAAATGATAAAATTACATGTTTTGGGTATCCTTCTGTTGAACCGTCTGTTTAAAATTAATTGAAGCATCAGACAAAAAAAGCTTTTGAAAATAATATTATATTTTGATTTAGGTCAAAATATAATATTTGTAAACCTGAAGAGTCAGAGCCTCAGCAGCCATGAACCTCACTGCAGAAGCTATAGACATCTACGTTTTGTGTGCCCCACCACTTTTGTACATATAGAAACGCCACTGAGCCTATAGGCCTACTAATTTCCCTTTTAGCTTTATTTTAATCACCACCATTTCCTGAGACAAATATAACACTAAATGCAACACTGTGCTAGCCTGCTAGCCGCTAACGCTATCTATTTATTCAGACCCAAGCTACAATCCTTTCACCTATAAGCTGCTAAAGTGAATTTGTGTACATATAGCAGCTTTTTACACACATTTAGCAGACCGTGAGCATTAGCATTCATTTGGTGTCAGGCAGGGTTCGAGTTAAGGCTGCTCAATTAATCGTATTTTAATCGCAATTACGATTATGGCTTGCAACGATTAAGAAAACAATTATTATTACTTCTATTTATTTTTTTCAAATATATATATTTTTTATTGGTTTTTCAGTTGAATTATACTTAGAGTTCAGAGTAATCAACTGTTCAAAACATACTGTTAAAAAAAATGTTCAATAAATGGATGTTTTCAAAGTGAATGGATAATCGTTGATATTAATCGTGATATCAATTATTGACCCAAATAATTGAGATTATGATTTTTGCCATAATCGAGCAGCCCTAGTTCGAGTTATAAACTGAGCTCTATGGGGGTTCTTTGAAACGCACACGCACTCAAACTCAAACACATACACTCAAACACACACACCAATAATAAAAATATGGACACGGGTTACTATTTAAAAAAGTGTGCAAATGTAATTGGGAACCTATCCATGTGAACATATTTTGTGGGTGGACCTCAAATCCTCTAGGCATGCCCTCCCGGTAAGATATTTTTTAATTTTGGAGTGAAATGCATCAATCCGGTGAATTTTGAGGGGAAAATAAAGAGACTAGATCTATGGAAACACCCATATGAAACATATGCCATATCATGTAGATAGACAGTCACCCTGTGTGAGGCAAACCCACATTTGCGCAGCGTTGCGTTCACAATCGCCTACATTAAAAAAAAACGCCAGGTCCTCCCGATGGCCAGTCCGGGCCTGCCAGCAGCCCTCTAATTGCTACAAACTTAAAGGGGACCTATCATGCAAAATGCACTTTTGTATGTCTTGTATACATGAATATGTGTCCCCGGTGTGGCAGGGAACTCACCAAGTGTCAGAAAACACAACCCTCTCTCTTTTCCTCCATACAAAAATCTCTAAAAACGGGGCTGGAACGGATCTGATACAGACTGATACAGATTTGAAAATAGTGTGATGTCAGTGACGAGGAGCTCCGCCTATATGGCCAACTCTCCACCAATCAGGGGAATGAGAGGTTCCCGTGGCATGGTAACAGCATGGTAACAGCACGGTAACATGACCTCGTAACTCGGCCCCCTCCTTTGCAGGGGGGCGTGGTCAGCTGCAGGGCATGCAAAGACAGGGGTGGAGGAGAGCAAAATAGAGCGAAATAAGGCATGGCTAAAATGCATGATCTGTTTGGTATTTTGAAAAAAACAACGTATAAATATACCTTATATATACAATATATTATTCAAATATAGCATGATAGGTCTCCTTTAAATATGAAAAGGTTCAACTATGCACATACACTTCATCTCGGCGCTCACAGGCATAGATTGTGCAATAATGTATTGCACTGTCAGGTTTGTGACTACATGAGGATCTAAGGCCTATATTAATTTCCCCTTTAGCTTTGTTTTGTTCTCCAGCATCTCCTGAGAGCAGGGCCGGACTGGGACAATAATGGCGCATTTCCACTGCAGTGGGTAGCCCCGTTTAAGCGTCCTTAATCGTCCTCAAGCGGCCAGTCAAGTTTTTGGTGGCCTTTCCATGTAGCGTAGCACCGGCTAGCGGGTACTTTTTCCCTCTTTTCCGGCCCCATAAAATCGTGGTTCTATCAGGCCGGGGCTGAACTAGTGACGTCAACACTCTCGACTGCTGATTGGTCAGAGAGAATCGTCGCATATATATCTAGAAGCAAGCTTGCAGCATTTTTGTAAATGGAGGAGCTACAAAAATGGCAACGTCAAAGAAAAGCACGCTGTGGTCGACCGAGGAGGTGACGACGTTCCTACATCTCATTGGGGATGATAAAATCCAGCGGGAGCTCGACGGAATAACTCGAAATGTGAAAAAAAAGAAAAGCCGATCGCCCCGCCTACACTGCGTTGCTATAGTAACTACCCCAGGTCCTAAACTGTAATGGCAATGCGCCACGGCCTCGGACGGCCAGCGAGGCAGCCCGAGGCCTGAGCGAGGACGCTTAGGGACGCTTAAACGGGGCTACCCCGTTGCAGTGGAAATGTGCCATTAGTCAGCCGGGATTATACACCCAGCCAGCCACTACCATTGTTTTTTTTGTGCCATTTTTCCGGATTTATTTGTGAATATTTACAGCGTTGCTGATTTTTTTTGGAGATAAATGCATCAATCTGGTGCACTTTGAGGGGGAAATTAAGAGACCATAGATCTATGGAAACACCTATTTGAAACAGAACTGTATACATTTAAATAATCATAAAATCATAAGAACATGGCCATAACCAATAATATACCATATCCAATATAAAAAATTGAAAGTTGTTTATTTATTTATTTTTGGTTCATTTATAGTTTTGAGTGTGTCTGAGCTCCTGGACCAGCCTCTCCTGTCTCCCTCCTCTCCCCCTGCTCCTGTTGGCAGCAGCAAAGACTATTTGTTAGCTCTCAACAAGTTTCTTACCTTTGTTCACCTATTTAACATTTGTATTTATTTTTCTCTCTCTCGCGCCACACATACACACACCCTCCCGAATGACACACATATACCAATCGAGGGCTTTGATGTATGATCGGTATGGAAGTGACCATGTCGGCAGGCCACATCACGTGTAGACGGATAGTCAACCTGTGTGAGGCAAACTCACATTTGCTCAGCGTTGCGTTCACAATACATTATCGCCAGGCCATCTGGAGGACCGGGAGGTTTCCTGATGGCCTGGCGATTATTTGTTGTTGTTCTTGCTTAGTTCAGTAAAGTTGGAACGATATTGGGAGATTCGGATTTCACGGATCAATAACTGATGAACAAAACGTTATTCACACACAAATGACGTCTCCTAAGTGGTAAGGTTGACAACGAACTACAATCACATTTTGATCAAAAAAGCCAATACGCACCGACCGTCCTCCGAGCTGGACACAGTACATTTGGTCTCTATCCGCAGCCGGAGAAGAAACGAGGGCTCAGGGACCGTCTGCAAAGTGCAACTCCGAAAAAAGAGAATACAATAATATTCAATCACTAGTATATTTCTACCAAACTCACCACACACATCAATAGTCTCTTGGTGGTCATACTACAGCAGAGAGTTTTGAAGAATATGCTATTGAATAATTTTGGGGAATATTTATAATGTAAAATCTTCAATAAATATGGCATCATCTTGCATAACTTTACTATTGTATATTTCTACCAAACTCACCACACACATCAAGTCTCCTGGTGGTCATACTACAGCAGAGAGTTTTGAAGAATATGCTATTGAATAATTTTGGGGAATATTTATAATGTAAAATCTTCAATAAATATGGCATCATCTTCAATAACTTTACTATTATACAGTATATTATATTATTATAATATACTAATATACTCACTATTTGCATTGTTCGCATCTGGTTAGCTAGCTGTGCTAACGGATATTAGAAGATGTTTCTAAAACAAGGAGAGGGAGAGCTCTCTCCTGTCAGACTGAGATAATACAGCTCAGTGAGGTAAGGGACTCCCTGAGTGTTTAGATAGTTAACTTTAGTCTAGTTATCTCAGTGGGTCTCAAAACAGTTTGGTCACCATTTATGAGAATAAATGAAAACAGTTATGAAATACTATATGATAGTAAAACAAGAATACAGTAAAATATCCATAAAGAAAAAGAAAATCTGCTTACAGTTCCGTTTCATATGGGTGTTGAGAGATCCATACATTAATACTCTTAATGTTGCTCTCAAAGTGCACCAGATTGATGAATTTAACTTCAATATTTGAATTTTTAAAAATATCACTTTCTGCTTACACCGATATGCCATTTTATGCTGCGCGAGCTGATTCAGTCGCGGGTACACTACACTCACTGTGCGTGTTCCACTGTAGCGCCCGGTACATTCATGGGAAACCCTAATTTGTACATGTTCAATACATTTGTAACACAGCATGAACGTTTCTTTTTTCGGTTCACCAAAAAAAAATCTCACTCCAAGCTGAACTCAAAGGTTGGCAGCCCTGGTTGACATTAATCCAAGCAACTGAGTAAAATTGTCATGCTAGCCATCCAGTTGTGATTCCAACTTGAAGATTTAGGTAATTTCTTACATCAATGATGTCTCCTGATGGCCATTAATCGCAGTTTTTTTCTATAAAGAAGGAGTTAAAGGTGGGGTAGGAACGTTTGAGAAACCGACTCGAGATACACTTATTTGAAATCGCATCGGACACTGTGTTTGTAACTGGTTTCACAAACTGCTCCAAATGCATGACACTGCAAATAAAGGCTTTTTAAATGTATCTAGAATCCATACAATGGGGTTAATGGATGAACACACTGTCAGAGTTACTGTAGGGTTTCAAGTTGTTGCCTGTTTGTCATAACTATAGTTTGTTAACGTAAGGTGTCCCACTTTATGACTGGATAAGACTGGACAGCATATGTATCTCCTGTCGCGCCTCCCATCTGTTTGGAAAATGCCCCCTAGATCAGTGGCTCTCAACTGGTCAGGCCTCGGGACCCACTTTTTCCTTAGTCAAAAGATCGCGACCCGAAATTTTGAACCACTCAAATCTATTCAACGAAAAATCGTGCAGTAAAATATACTCTTTTCAGCATATGTGACCTGCCCCACCAGGTAAGGGGGGGGGCTGCGATAATAAAAGGGGGTTAGGATACTTAACGCTAACCTGGGTTCCCCAATACGAGCCCTTAGGACAAGTCACGCAGATAAGAATACAAAGATGGACAGGGACGCGGCCTCAAGTTCAAATGTTTACAAACGTTTATTATATAAATAATCAAGTAAAAGTTCAGTAATATAAAATGCAGATTATACAATTTATTCAACTTCCACCGAAGTTCCACAATTGAAGGCTGGCTCTGACAAGGAGAGAATAATTACAATATCACAAATAAAGTGATAGTTAAATAGTTAAAAAGTGATTCTTCTGGCCAACTGCTGAGGATTTCCCCAAAACCACAATATCACCACGTGTAGCTGTATTCAATTAACACTCACTGCAAATCACTCATATCTGCATGCAAAAAGTGCCCAGCAAACCACATGCTCCACTCCACAGTATGGCCAGGATCGTCACTGAAGAAGTATAAGAAACATGACAGTAGTAGACCTTGTGGGACAGGGTGGGTCGTTACAAGGAGGGTGCTGTAGCTTTAAAGATTTAAATTACTAGTTTGTACACAGTACAACAAACTAGTCGATAAGTAAAACATAGAAGATAGGCAAAACGGTAGCAAACTCTGATGCAAACACATTCACTCAATCATCACCTCACTGGACACCTCCGCAACGGTGATTCTCTACAGTCTGTGCTGGGGCCGTCAAGAAGCCTCGTATAGGGGGAATACACTGCTATCAGCCAGACAACGATAACTGGAACAAGAACACTCGTAATAGTCACAGCTGATTTGGGTGAGGAGTGAGTGGGCATTTAAAGTGTGGCGGGAGGTGCTAAACTACCTACAGCTGTGCGTTTTCCTTATATGGAAGGGCCAGCTGACTAAAGAGGTGTCTTAAAGGGGCAGTGGCGGCCCAGCCACATGAAGAAATTATCTGACAGCTAATCTAGAAAACAGTAGCACCGGCTACACATACATTATTAATTAAAGTGAAGTACAGTGCACATATCCCTTATATCCCTTCACAGAACTAAAGTATGCTTTTAAATAAGGTTTAATGAGATGATGGAATCAAAGCGGAACTGCATAACATAAAAAGGCCCACATGCTGAAAACCCAACCCCAGCAGGGGGTCTGGGGGGATTCTCACCCAGGAGATTTTTAGAAATACTAACAAATAAACTACCCATTCTGGTACACTCTGAGAAGAAAATAAATACATCTATTACTACCCGACATATTAATAATATGTTATGCCATTGTTTGTTTTTCACTTTGTTCTGACAGCTTGCTGCTCCTCACAGAGAGTAAGGAGGAGAGAGTCTGTGTGAATTACTTTAAATTGTGGGTAAGGGTAGATAGCCCCCATTGTTCTGTGACCTGTCAATCATCAAACTGGGAGTCATATTTCATCATGTGTTCATTTTTATCTGAAGTTGTACCCATGGATGTATAAAGAATAGTTCGACCGCAAAGTTATTCTCCGTGGGGACTTCCGGCAACAATCTTGATTCTGATCAAAGGCCAGAAGACTCGGAAAAACATCAGCAAAGGTAATCACTACGTGAGAGAAGTTTTCAAAACCGTTCATGGTCTCCGGTACTTCCAGTCCAACGCCTACTGCATGCACAGCGTTAGAAAATCGGGCCTTCAAAATAAAAGTTCGACTAAACATTTTTTTTTCTTCACTCACACATCTGCGACCCACTTGAAACGGGTCCGCGACCCACCAGTTGAGAACCACTGCCCTAGATTGTATTGGATCTAGTTTAAAAGTAAAAACCATTTTTCTAAATTCAGTTAACATTGTGTACTGCATGTGTTACCTCTCTTTCAATACAGTGAACTCCACTTTTGGATAATTTTGTTGTAACAAACTGCTCCCTCTGCTGTTCAGAGCTCTACACTACATCCTTGAATCTTCAATTCACAGTATTTGAACAATTGTTGACACAGAATAAGTGCATAAAAAAGGTTGCACCGAACAAATGACCAGTACCTACCTTCAGAACACTACTTCTGTTATTTAATGTCAGTCTTTCTGCTTTTTTTTCCTCCAATTTTAAGAAAGTTGTTGGTTATTTTTTGATAAATTAGATCGGATATAGCAGCACAGCAATATGACTATTTTACCAATTAAAAGTAATGTATGTATAATTAATGTAGTGTCTAAATAGGTGCCTTTTAAAGTTAACAACACAGGACACCAGAATTGAATTCATCACTTCCATATTCAACAGATTTTATTGTGTTACACAATATGTGAACAGCATATCTACAAAATAATGAGTTAAAAAACGTATAAATTCCTCGTTAAGAGTTCACCATCTATTTAATTTTGTAGTCTTTTCTTCCCAAGACAACACTGTGGTCCAAAATCTCTTTGTGGGCGGGGCTGAGATCTGTGGAGACATCACCTGGAGGACTTTCCGTTTTCGTGAACATCCATCCTGTCACAAAGGAACGAGTTTGATTAAGACGTGGGAATCCTGCGTGAGGAATATACAGATGTTACAGACGCTTAATGTTTCCTACGCACCCATTCTCCTCTTTGAGCTGCTGGTACAGCTCGAACTTGTTGTTGACGGAGCTCACTCTTCCCATGAACTCTTGGTGCTTCCTGGAGTTCGCTGCTGTGATGCGGTTGCTCCACATCGTGAGTAGCGAGACGGGACCTGTGGCGACGAAGAGACAGAGTCACAGATCAAAACACACATATCCAGAGCGATGTCATCGGTGTGTATTTGTACACAAGCTACTTCTCCTATTATCTGCACAGCTTTCCACGAACAATACTATGTGTTTGAGTATATTGTTATAGTACACAGTTCGTTGGTATATCTATACATCATTAAAAAAATGTCTATGTATTTTTTTATCGTTTTTATAATATAATAGTGATTTTTTTGGTTGATTTTCTTATAATGTATCTCCTTTAACTGTCTTTATGTAGGCACCATATAAACCAAATTCCTAGTATGAGAAAATCTACTTCGCATTAAACCTGTTTCTGATGTACAGGCTCATCTACAGGGAACTATCGGCAACATTTCTGCCACGTTTCTGGTCAGTTTGTCAATGGTTTCTAATGGTTTTGTTTACATTTTAAGCAGAAGTGTGTGACGAGTGTACCTTTGGCTCTCTCTGGAGGCGGGACCTCCTCAATGGAGAGACGAGGCTTCTTATTGGCCGGTTCTGGAGAATCTGGGGAGTCTTTGATCACCTCAGTCTCCGGCTCTTCCTTATCCAGCAAACCCTTTAGTCTGAAAACACACAGAAAGACACCTCACTTTTTGTCCCGATCCATTTCTATAAAAACCTGTCTGAAAATGAGCCGATCAGATTTTGTCCACTTTATGATGTCATAAAGATTTTTTGGCTTGTGTAACCATTAGCCAATCACCAACCAAGGTAAACCCCCCCCCCACCTTATCACCTGAATCTCCTCCTAGAGCACCTTTGTGTTATTTTTAACCAAGACCCCATTTACACACAAACGCATACGAAGCGCAAACGAACCGAATACGATATCAAAAAAGTCTTCCGTTCACACGAGACCGTTCGGGAGCGCTGGAGACGCTGTAGTACATATGCCGGGCCTGTAAGAGGCGCTGTAACTCTGCCGCAAATACACCAAAAGCAGCGAAGAAGACCCCCGAGCATGGTTGCCATGGTTGCCCTTCTGTTTATACCCCGCGGTGGATTTAGCAACATGTAGTTCATGTAATTCTCCATGTCCACTTGTTGCTGATGGTTGTGGTAGAGGAGCTGTAGCATGGTCAGTAGCAGTAGCATTAGCAGTAGCTACTGACCATGCTACAGCAGTGAGCAGCAGAGATGGGGAGAGGCGGGGCTATGGCTTCATCTATCGGGAAATTATCGTATTGGGTACACACTAGGGTTGCCAGAGACTGACCATGATCAAACTCGATTATTCGGCAGCCCTGGAGAATAATAATCAATTATTCGACGACCCCCCAAACTGGTGGTGTGACCAATGGCCATTTACAATTATTAATACTATTACCATTATTAGCATATATATATTTATATATATTTTGGTTGAAACTAAGCCAGAAAAATAATAATAATACATAAATAAATAAATATAAAATAAAAAAATAATATATAAATAAGATCGATTTAAAAAAAATAATATTCGATTATGGAGACTGTAACGAATATTCGAATAATCGCTGGCATCCCTAGTACACACTGAGCCGTTTGGCCCCCCCAGAGCGTTCCGGTTGCAGATCTATCCACCTTGGGACCCGTTATCGTTTGCGGGGTCCGTTTCTGCGGTTCCGTTACGGCCTCGCGTGAACGAACGGGCTATACGAAAGAGAAAAGTAGCGGATACAACCGTTTGCGTTCTCGTGTAAACAGCACACAAACCTCTCTCTGAGGGGCGTGGGGAGGGGCTCCTTGTTTTCATCTCAAGTAACAGACAGAGAATCAGCACTTTTGAAACAGGGCTGAAACAGAGGGGATTATGGGTAATGCTGCATTGATCCGTTTGGTGTTTCAGCCAATCAGAGACAGGCTCTGTATATATCTGAGACCTGTGATATATTGATGAAAAACAGTATAATAGGGACCTTTAAAGTAAAGCTGTCAAGAAATAAAAATAGGTTAAAATAAAACAATTTAAAAAAAATCAAATGTAAAATAAAAGCAAAACGAAAAACATGGAAAATGATACCAGTGAGAATTGAAAGTTAACCCACATTAAAAAGATAGGTTTTTAAGCATTTCAAGTGAGTTTGCCGTTCTAAAACAAAGCAATAATAGATTTTAACTGGGCGAAGACAAGCACAGCTTACAGTATATTTGTGTAGGTATATAGAGCCTATATTGAATATTGCTTTTTCATAAGAGATATTGTGAAAGGGAGAAATAGTGATTTCTTGTGATATGGTCTAAGATCCACGATATATTAAGACTGACCTTTCCGACTCCTGCCAGCTTTTGTCGTCTGCATCCTTGCTGCCATTTTTCTCCGTCTTGTCCTCCTTGTCTTCCCTCTTCCTCCCCCTCTTCTTCTTCTCCTTCTCCTCTTCCTCGGGGGGTTTGCTGCGGCAGGCGACGATGCAGTCGAGAACTCTCTGGTGTCGGTCAGTGGCTCCGGCGTGAGTTTTCACCAACGTCTCCAGCTCGTTCCACATTATACGATACTGTTCGTCTCTGGGGGAAAAACATGGAGTGAGTGACACGGCTTTTTAACTAATGACCAGAGGTGGGAAGTAGTGGAGTACAAATACTTTGTTACTGTACTTAAGTACATCTTTCTGGAATCAGTACTCCACTACTTACTTTTCTGACGACTTTTTACTTTTACTTATTTTGAACACAAATACCTGTACTTTCTACTTCTTACATGTTGAACTCAAATACCTGTACTTTCTACTTCTTACATGTTGAACTCAAATACCTGTACTTTCTACTTCTTACATGTTGAACTCAAATACCTGTACTTTCTACTTCTTACATGTTGAACTCAAATACCTGTACTTTCTACTTCTTACATGTTGAACTCAAATACCTGTACTTTCTACTTCTAACATGTTGAACTCAAATACCTGTACTTTCTACTTCTTACATGTTGAACACAAATACCTGTACTTTCTACTTCTTACATGTTGAACTCAAATACCTGTACTTTCTACTTGTACATGTTGAACTCAAATACCTGTACTTTCTACTTCTTACATGTTGAACCCAAATACCTGTACTTCCTACTTCTTACATGTTGAACTCAAATACCTGTACTTTCTACTTCTTACATGTTGAACTCAAATACCTGTACTTTCTACTTCTTACATGTTGAACTCAAATACCTGTACTTTCTACTTCTCACATGTTGAACACAAATACCTGTACTTTCTACTTCTTACATGTTGAACCCAAATACCTGTACTTTCTACTTCTCACATGTTGAACACAAATACCTGTACTTTCTACTTCTTACATGTTGAACTCAAATACCTGTACTTTCTACTTCTCACATGTTGATCACAAATACCTGTACTTTCTACTTCTAACATGTTGAAGTCAAATACCTGTACTTTCTACTTCTTACATGTTGAACTCAAATACCTGTACTTTCTACTTCTTACATGTTGAACACAAATACCTGTACTTTCTACTTGTAACATGTTGAACTCAAATACCTGTACTTTCTACTTATACATGTTGAACTCAAATACCTGTACTTTCTACTTCTTACATGTTGAACCCAAATACCTGTACTTTCTACTTCTTACATGTTGAACTCAAATACCTGTACTTTCTACTTCTTACATGTTGAACTCAAATACCTGTACTTTCTACTTCTTACATGTTGAACTCAAATACCTGTACTTTCTACTTCTTACATGTTGAACTCAAATACCTGTACTTTCTACTTCTTACATGTTGAACTCAAATACCTGTACTTTCTACTTCTTACATGTTGAACTCAAATACCTGTACTTTCTACTTCTCACATGTTGAACTCAAATACCTGTACTTTCTACTTCTCACATGTTGAACTCAAATACCTGTACTTTCTACTTCTTACATGTTGAACTCAAATACCTGTACTTTCTACTTCTTACATGTTGAACCCAAATACCTGTACTTTCTACTTATTACATGTTGAACTCAAATACCTGTACTTTCTACTTCTCACATGTTGAACCCAAATACCTGTACTTTCTACTTCTCACATGTTGAACCCAAATACCTGTACTTTCTACTTCTCACATGTTGAACCCAAATACCTGTACTTTCTACTTCATACATGTTGAACTCAAATACCTGTACTTTCTACTTCGTACATGTTGAACCCAAATACCTGTACTTTCTACTTCTTACATGTTGAACCCAAATACCTGTACTTTCTACTTCTTACATGTTGAACCCAAATACCTGTACTTTCTACTTCTTACATGTTGAACTCAAATACCTGTACTTTCTACTTCTCTCATTTTCCAAAGAGCTGGTTCCTTTAGTCTGAATGTGTGTTTGTGGCGTGATCATTATTCTCAGTACTTCTACTTTTACCAGAGTATCTGTACTTCTACTTGAGTAAAGGATGCGTGTACTTTTGCCATCTCTGAGAGTGATTTTAGAATAAAGTACCTCTTGGGGCCTTTGCCTCTGGATCCCACGGTTGAAATAGGAAGTGGATCGTTCTTCCTCTCCATGTCGACCAGGTTGAAAACCGTCTTCTGGCAGGTCAGAACGTCTTCTTCAGACAAAGTCTCTTTCACTATCAGGTTAGCTAGAGGCACCACCTAGTGGAGGAAAAGAGGAAGACACACAGGGAGGATGATGATGAGGATGATGATGTGGGAGGCACAGTAGGTAGATTTTCTTTCATGGCGAGTGAAATCTAGCAGTAGAAGCACAGTATCTGTTGGTGTTGCTCACTCACGGCCTGCATGTTGAAGATGGTGGTCTGCGAGATGATCATTGGCCAGTACCGAGTGTGGCGCTCCAGCTGAGATTTGGCCCTCTCAGCTGGGAGCTTCCCCGAAGGATCATGGGAAGTCTCTGAAACGGGAGTGAGCCGGTTCTCCCTCATAAATTCCCCAAAATCCTGAAAGAGACAAAAAAACAGAGATCTGGTTTAAAGGTCCCCTATTGTACTGTTCTTCATCAATATATTATAGGACTCAGATATATATACAGAGCCTGTCTCTGATTGGCTGAAACACCAAACAGATCATTGCAGCATTACCCATAATCCCCTCTGTTTCAGCCCTGTTTCCAAAGTCAGGGTTCATACACTTTTTCACCAATGACTTTTCCATGACTTCTCAATGACCTTTACCTCATTTTCCATGACCAAAAGAAAATTACGACTGAAAATGGTTTATTTTAACATGGAACAGGAAAATAAGGTCTGCATATGAAACATGGAGTGCCTATCTAAAACAAGTCAAATAGTTGGCTTACTAGCTTCTACACGCTGAAGCAACTGTAGTCAGGGATGCAAACTTATCAGGTATGAAAAAGGTGACAAGGATCCGAGCCCCCGACCCCATGGAATATCGGTTTAGGAATAACAGATGATTTTAGCAGCCAGAACAACTAAAGCAGCAGGTAATAATAACAGAAACGCCAAAGAGTCACATCTAATAGAAATATATAAAAGCATTTATTTTAATTGTGTAGCAGTCAGTTTATAATTCTGGCAGCACTGTTGAGCATTTTGAAAATGTATTTTCATGCCTCTGTGCAAGGCTTAGTCTTTCTATCTTTACAGCCGCTGGTGTAAAGTAACTAAGTTCATAAACTCAACAAGTACTACAGTATACGTGGGTACAATTTTGAGATACATATTTCAATGTTTTGCTACTGTGTACTTCTACACCACTACAGTTCAGAGATACATGGTGTACTTTTCCTCCACTACATGTATTTAATACCTTTAGTTACTTCACAGATGTGGATGAATGATGTGAAATCTAATCAAGTGTTGAATCAGACTTTAGTTCCACCTGGAGTGAATCCACCAGCTACCCTGCAGTCTACAAAGTACTTCAGACTAGCTACACCTTCACCAGCTACCCTGCAGTCTACAAAGTACTTCAGACTAGCTGCACCTCCACCAGCTACCCTGCAGTCTACAAAGTACTTCAGACTAGCTGGACCTTCACCAGCTACCCTGCAGTCTACAAAGTACTTCAGACTAGCTGCTCCTTCACCAGCTACCCTGCAGTCTACAAAGTACTTCAGACTAGCTGCACCTTCACCAGCTTTGAGAACACTTTCATGATCAATCATTATAAAACATATCATATATATTATTCTGAAATGGACCAATCTGCACAACGACTACTTTCACTGTCTTTCACTATATTTAGATGAGAATACTTTTCTACTTTCACTTGAGGAACATTTTGAATGCAGGACTTTTACTGTAACAGAGTATTCCTACACTCTGGTACTTCTACATTTACTCAAGTACAAGACCTGAGTACTTCTACTTTTACTCAATTACAATACCTGAGTAATTCTACTTTTACTCAAGTACAAGGTCTGAGTACTTCTACTTTGACTACAAGATCTGAGTACTTCTACTTTTACTCAAGTACAAGATCTGAGTACTTCTACTTTTACTCAAGAACAAGACCTGAGTACTTCTACTTTTATTCTAGTACAATATCTATTCTTATACCACCTATGTGTATAGCCTATGAAAAAAACTATTAGAAAACGAAGGCTAAAGCTAACGTTAGCAGATAGTGACAATGTATGCTAGCTAGCTAGCTCAACGATTCCTTAAATAATATTGCGACAGAAAAACGTTTCAGTTCACATCACGCTCTAAATTTGACGTAACTTTAGTTACATTTCCATGACTTTTCCAAAACTTTGGGAAAAATATTGTTTTCCATAACTTTTCCAGGGCCTGGAATTTGCATTTTGAAATTCCATGACTTTTCCAGGTTTTCAATGACCGTACGAACCCTGCAAAGTGCTGATTCTCTGTCTGTTACTTTAGATGAAGATCAGGAGCCCCTCCCCACGCCCCTCTGAGAGAGGTTTGGTTACAAATAACTCAATGGAGCTCTAGAGGAGATTCAGGTGATAAGGTGGGGGGGGGGTTACCTTGGTTACTGATTGGCTAATGGTTACACAAGACAACACATCGTTATGACATCATAAAGTGGCCAAAATCTGATCAGCTCATTTTCAGACAGGTTTTTATAGAAATGGATCAAAAAGAGAGAGAATCTTTGTTCCTGAAACTTTCAGAGTCTCTTTCCACAGAGGGGACACATGTTGATGTAGAAGAGACATGGAGAAGAGGGGACACATGTTGATGTAGAAGAGACATGAAGAAGAGGGGACACATGTTGATGTAGAAGAGACACGAAGAAGAGGGGACACATGTTGATGTAGAAGAGACACGAAGAAGAGGGGACACATGTTGAAGTAGAAGAGACATGAAGAAGAGGGGACACATGTTGATGTAGAAGAGACGTGGAGAAGAGGGGACACATGTTGATGTAGAAGAGACATGGAGAAGAGGGGACACATGTTGATGTAGAAGAGACATGGAGAAGAGGGGACACATGTTGATGTAGAAAAGACATGAAGAAGAGGGGACACATGTTGATGTAGAGGAGACATGAAGAAGAGGGGACACATGTTGATGTAGAAGAGACATGAAGAAGAGGGGACACATGTTGATGTAGAAGAGACATGAAGCAGAGGGGACACATGTTGATGTAGAAGAGGGGACACATGTTGATGTCGAAGAGACATGAAGAAGAGGGGACACATGTTGATGTCGAAGAGACATGAAGAAGAGGGGACACATGTTGATGTAGAAGAGACATGAAGAAGAGGGGACACATGTTGATGTAGAAGAGACATGAAGAAGAGGGGACACATGTTGATATTGAAGAGACATGGAGAAGAGGGGACACATGTTGATGTTGAAGAGACATGGAGAAGAGGGGACACATGTTGATGTTGAAGAGACATGGAGAAGAGGGGGCACATGTTGATGTAGAATAGACATGAAGAAGAGGGGACACATGTTGATGTAGAAGAGACATGAAGAAGAGGGGACACATGTTGATGTTGAAGAGACATGGAGAAGAGGGGACACATGTTGATGTTGAAGAGACATGGAGAAGAGGGGACACATGTTGATGTTGAAGAGACATGGAGAAGAGGGGGCACATGTTGATGTAGAATAGACATGAAGAAGAGGGGACACATGTTGATGTAGAAGAGACACGAAGAAGAGGGGACACATGTTGATGTAGAAGAGACATGAAGAAGAGGGGACACATGTTGATGTAGAAGAGACATGAAGAAGAGGGGACACATGTTGATGTTGAAGAGACATGGAGAAGAGGGGACACATGTTGATGTTGAAGAGACATGGAGAAGAGGGGACACATGTTGATGTTGAAGAGACATGGAGAAGAGGGGGCACATGTTGATGTAGAATAGACATGAAGAAGAGGATGTTGTATAATGGGTGACCTTTAAGAGAAGGAACCCTTGGCACTGGATGTGAATACCGTGGATTCATTTGGAGGAGAGAACCTTCCTTTAAAATGTACAGAATTAATTAATTATTTACGGAGGAAAATCGTTCGGTTGGATTCGAGGAGAAGTAATAACGTTACTAATTAAACGTCATCTCAGTTTCATTAGCTTTCATCATCCGGTGAACATTATGTACAGAGTATCATGTAATCCATCTAATGGCGCATTTCCACTACAGCGCGGTTTAAGCGTTTAACCGGTCCGTTTTTGGTTGCGTTTCCACTGGGCGTAGTTCCGGCTAGCGGGTACCTTTTCAGTTTTCTGGCTCTCCAAAATCCAGGTTCTTTCCGGGTCAACAACCGGGCTGAGTATGCTAAGCTAGTGAGAGAATCGCTGGCAACTACAACACAATGAACATATTGTACCGTGATTTAATTGTAATACACGTTTCAAAATGATGCCGAAGTAACAACACACTGATACCGGTTAATAAAAACCATGAATTAATGCTTTGACAAGTCTGCAGACAGACGGCAGGCGAAGAACCTTTTAAAATGCGTGCTTTCTAAATGTAGCTTGGCTAAGCTAACGCTATATATGCTCCGACCGTCCACACTCACATCAACGGCCTACAGACATAAATAAAGCAGCGACTGTATTCTCCATGACACAGGCAGTCTGTGGTTTGTACTTGTTTAACTTCTGTCTAGTTTCTGGACAGATATGAGGAGCTGTGAGCTCTGAGGGCTAACAGCTAACGGCTGATGTTGGTTTTGTGTTTCGCATTGAAGATGGCGTCACGGCTCCGCCTACACTGCGTTACTATAGTTACTGCCCCAGTTCCTAACTTAGTACGGTATAGTTAGGCCTTACTATACCGTACTAAGCCGCGCAGTGGAAATGTGCCATACTAGTCCTTGAGATATATCAACATGTAGAAGGTTGATATTGATTAAATGGAAATATACTGTACCTCCATCTCATACTCACTGGATAAGAGACATCCTTTTTTTATCCTGAAGATGGAAAGGATTAGGTTTTCTCTGAGTAGCTCCTCAAATACATTTGGGAAAATATGGGGCCCTTTTTTTCAAACTTGTTAAGAGAATGAAGTTCCCAATCATTCCGGATTAAACTTTTGCATTTGGGAGGGGTTGTCGCGGGCAGGAGGTGCTGCCGTACTGACATGTATTGTTGATTATTGACATTTTTGTTTTAGCCGACTGGTTTTCTATTTATTTATTTGTCTGTTTTGTACGTCTGTTTGTCTTCCATCTGTGTGTTTGCCCTGGCAGTATTTACATTGTTACTCTACCTATTTTTCTATAAAGTGAAGATTTGTTTACCTACTTTTGATACATGCTCTGATAGAATAACTGTATGCTGTTGAAAAAAACCCAATAAATAAAGTTTATACATATCAAATGGACCAAAGTGGAAACTGAACGTACGGTGATGCGGTAATCTGTCACCCGGCCCCCGCAGCCCTCGCTGATGGAGGGCGGGTCTTCCAGGGTGGAGCGGTTGCTGTTGAGGACGTGAAGGAAGATCTCTCCTCCGTGGCTGCTGAGCATGTGGCTGATGACCTTTGACCCTGACTTCCTGGGCTGCTCCAGCAACACCGAGCGACCTGTGGTCAGTCGCGAAGAAAAGAACTAAAGGTGATCAATAAAACAGTTAGTCTGGAGAGACTCAGGGAGAGAAAGACACAAATAGACGTCAACGGTAAATAGTAAAACCACAGATATTAGTATAGGTTTAATGTATTCTGGATTTGGAGGTAACTTATATAAATGCCATTCAATATTTGAGGGGCATCACTGCTTTAATACGGATAATTAACTAGATAATTGACACAGTTATGTCGCCAAAACTCTCAAAATCCAGCTTACCGTTGAGGAGGAAGTTAGTGAGACATGACGAGGGACGACTGTTCACGTCCGTGGGGGAGATGCGATATGCTCCTGTACAGTAATGCAGCTCTGAGGTGGAAGAAACACACACAAATAGATCAAAATCTAAATTGTGAATACTCGTCACAAAATGTGTAGTGGGTCCTGAAATAGTAGACGGATGGTATAGACATTTAAAAATAATAAAGGCAAGGTGTCTTCCAACAGAAAATAAGGCTAATATAACTCTAAGAGAATCAGAATTTGTTTACTAACAAAAATGTAAATCTTAAAAACAAAATCGGCGGGAAATATTTTGATTTTAAATAGAACATCCGTCTCTCTCTCTCTCTTGATGTAGAAGAGACATGAAGAAGAGGGGACACAGGTTGATGTAGAAGAGACATGGAGAAGAGGGGACACATGTTGATGTAGAAGAGACATGGAGAAGAGGGGACACATGTTGATGTAGAAGAGACATGAAGAAGAGGAGACACATGTTGATGTAGAAGAGACATGAAGAAGAGGGGACACATGTTGATGTAGGAGAGACATGAAGAAGAGGGGACACATGTTGATGTAGAAGAGACATGAAGAAGAGGGGACACATGTTGATGTAGAAGAGACATGAAGAAGAGGGGACACATGTTGATGTAGAAGAGACATGAAGAAGAGGGGACACATGTTGATGTAGAAGAGACATGGAGAAGAGGGGACACATGTTGATGTAGAAGAGACATGGAGAAGAGGGGACACATGTTGATGTAGAAGAGACATGAAGAAGAGGGAACACATGTTGATGTAGAAGAGACATGAAGAAGAGGGGACACATGTTGATGTAGAAGAGACATGAAGAAGAGGGGACACATGTTGATGTAGAAGAGACATGAAGAAGAGGGGACACATGTTGATGTAGAAGAGACATGGAGAAGAGGGGACACATGTTGATGTAGAAGAGACATGAAGAAGAGGGGACACATGTTGATGTAGAAGAGACATGAAGAAGAGGGGACACATGTTGATGTAGAAGAGACATGAAGAAGAGGGGACACATGTTGATGTAGAAGAGGGGACACATGTTGATGTAGGAGATACATGAAGAAGAGGGGACACATGTTGATGTAGAAGAGACATGGAGAAGAGGGGACACATGTTGATGTAGAAGAGACATGAAGAAGAGGGGACACATGTTGATGTGGAAGAGACGTGGAGAAGAGGGGACACTCCCTCTCTCTCTCCCTCTCCCCGCGTCCATTCACGATGTCTTGCTGTCTCCAGACCCCACGCAGCCCCGTCCGCTCCTCGCAGCATCAAATAGGACCTCACCACGTGACCTCCGGCCGCTCCTACCTATGCTGTTGGTTCGAGGCGTGCACCACTTCAGCGTGATCGTCTCCTTCAGTCCGTTTTCTCTCGTGCTGCTGCCGGCCATATGCAAGTCTCCTGCAACACACAGCGGTCCCACGTCAGGCGTTCCCGTCTGAGCACGAGCGGACGAGTAAAGCGCGTACCAACAAAAGACTTCTCACCGCTCTTGAAGAACTCCATGTGAGCGTCCCGGTGGTGCAGCAGCTCCACGTCGTAGTTGGCCGACGTGTTGGCGTGCTGCTCTTCCTGCACGTCCGCAGAAACAACAACACATACGGGTGAGTGGGGTGTCAGCTGTTAACATGTGCCAACTAACACACACACACACACACACGCACGCACACGCAGGGTCACACACACACGTAACACTGCTGATTTCATGTTCCGAAGGGTAAATGAAAATGAACAAAGTAAAACAAAAGAAGCTCTCGGGGTGAATACATATGGTTTCTACTCACATCAGGGACTAGTGTTGAGTGTCTTTAAATTAAATACTTGTTGACATAAATTATATATTTCCAAAACCAGATTTTATATACTGATGCTTAATATGCTGATTCGACAACTTGCTACACCTAACGTAACAGCTTTAGACTAAAGGGGGATCATTACACATATAACGGGTAAAGTTTAAACTAACTAGTTCAATCCAGACAGCACAACGAACCACAACACGACACTAGTAGGAACTGATGGGGGACAGAGACCAAGGGGGAACTGTGGATAACTTTTCAAAGTTTAAAACACTCAGGAGAGGCAACGCCGGTCAGAGAAGTCTGGACACGGGAACAATTGAATGAAACATTCAACCTCTGCATTATTTCGAGCAGTTATGTCGGAGATATTATAAAAATCGGCGAACCGATGTCGTCCACGCTCGTTTTAAAGACACAAAGTGAATTTGAGGCGTGCGTGCAGCGGACCGACCAGCGTTGCCCCGTCCTTCACCGGAGCCTCCCCAGAGATCTGCAGACCAACTGTCACATCAACACAAATTAAAAGACACTGTGTCTGCCCGGCAACAGCAGAGCTCCAAACATACACGGTGTACACGATGTGGTGTGGACACGCTGACCCTCCCTTTCATGTGTGTGTGACAAGAGTACTAACCTGTTCGCAAACATTTAATGTGGGCTAGCAAAACAGAAAATACAGCATGAAACCAGCAGCAGAATCACAGTCAGGTCAACATGCAGATGAGATAAAACAAAGTGGGGATGGGTAATTATCGGTGAGGGCGGGCGGGGCGGGCGCATACAGAAAGATAAAGCAAGCAACAAAAAAAAATAATGCGTCAAGGCTGGAATGGAATAAAAATGATGGTTCACTGCATTCTGGGTGTGACACGTTTGTACTAGCAACGGTTTGCACGAGTCTACATGGATTTGAATGAAGTCGAAGCATGGTCAAGGTCACGGTGAAGGGCAGGAAGCCCCTTACCTTCATGGGGATGTTGGTGATGGTGGTGGAGGCCAGGTCGTAGTGCTGCTGGACCAGGATGTTGAGCTTGGTGGCGAGGTGGCGCCCCGCACGAACCGAGTGGACCTCGCTGGTGAGCAGAGAGGAGATCTGAGGGGGGGGCGGGTGAGAGGAACACACGGGGTGAGATCCAGCAGGGGGTGCCATGCTCAATCCATCAATCAATTAATCCATCAATCAATGTGTGTTGATAGAGCCCAAGATCACAAATGTTACATGGGTCTCAAGGTCTTCACAGTGTGTACAGAATATCAATATGACAATACGACACGCTCTGTCCTTGGACCCTCTGTCCTTGGACCCTCTGTCCTTGGACTCTCTGTCCTTAGACCCTCTGTCCTTGGACCCTCACATCGTACAAGGAAACACTTCCAGAGAAACCCAAAAGGAAAAATGGAAGAAACCTCGAGGACAGCAACAGAGGAGGGACGGACAGACGTGCAATCGATG